>OW052221.1:130991960-131389460 GCA_932526605.1 Nephrotoma flavescens | reverse complement strand
AATGCGCAGTATTGTGATCAACAACGATATGTTTTGCAGCCGGTGAATGCTGAACCAGGTATGAGCTTTTATAATAATGTGAATTTTAGTGTACGCGAAGTGTCGGAAATGATACCAGACTTTAATCCGTCAAGTCACGAAGCTGTGTCTATAAGATACTGGGTAGATAGTTTAGAAACGAGGAGGGATGTGTATCAGTTATCCGAAAGAGTGTTATTGTTCGCTGCGGCTAGTAAATTAAAAAACGAGGCTGGCTCGTGGTATTTTGCCGAAATGAGAAATATGATGGTGCGCGATTGGAATGATTTTCGCGAAGGTTTGATTCGAGAATTCGGGTCTATGCGTGATGCGGTGGATGTTCATGAAATGTTAGCGAGTCGTCGTAGGAGTCAATCAGAACAATTTACGGAATATGTGTATGAAATGCGTAAGATAGGAAGTGAAATTGATATTTTTTTTTTGATATTGATGAACTATCGCTAATTAAATATATAATTCGAGGTTTGGGCGATCCCGATCTCACGAAATCGTTAGCTTCACAGACTATTTATACGGTCCATGATCTGTTAGATAGAATCCGAAAGTATCAAAGTGTTGTGCCGAATAGGAACTCCGATAGGTTTTCGAATAGACCGTTACAAAACAACGATTGTGATAGATCAAATTATAGTCAAAACAAATACGTATCCGAAAAAAAAAATAACATTCCACGAGGGGGTAATTATTTTGGTAGAAGAGTTGTGTGTACATACTGTCGTCGTGAAGGACATTACGAGATTAATTGCCCGTCAAAGAAACATAATGTACGAAGAATTGAATATTTAGATAATGAATATGTTAAGAATGTAAAAATAAATGGTACGATTGTGAAAACTTTTATTGACCTCGGTAGTGATTGCGTCACAATGAAAGAATCATTGGCGACACGATTGAAATTGAAACGGGTTCCAAATCATGTAGGACATACATTAAAAGGCTTCGGAAATAGTCGAATTACAACGTTAGGAGAAACTATTGTAGATATCGATGTGGATGATGTCCATATGAAAGATGTTAGGGTACTTATCGTTCCTGATTATGCCCAACGCGAATTACTTATGATGGGCCGAAGTGCACTCGATAATGAAGATATAGTGGTACTTAAATCACATAATCTATTACAAATCCTGCAAGTACCCGAAAAAGAAAGTGAAATACGTATTAAAAAACAAAACGGGGAATTAGGTTATCGAGTACTACATGACAACGAGGATGACATGATGTTAGATACAGACAACAGTTGCGATTTAGAAACAGAAAAATCATTACCGATATATTCGAAATTAGATAAAACAAATGATACTAGTGACGAAACCGAAGATCGTAATAATACGTTAGCTGTCGACAATATTTGGATTGAATTGATTAACGATGAATATTTTGACAATACGACAGAATCAAACATTAGTTCTCAAATAGAATCTGCTTCGAGTAACGAAGAACGATGTGTTAGCAGTTGTGGAGAAGTTCAGAATATCAATATGGATGCTAGCGTTAAACCGAGCATGCAGTTGAGTGTGGATAGTGAAATAAATTCAGATAGTTATAGCCAGTTATATATCAAAGACGAGAAACGCGTCCCAGCGAAGTTTGTGAATAAACAGTTTTCGGAAATATCAGAGGAAGTTTTTAATAACTGTATTGACAGAAATATCGACACAACAACAAAGAGCAAGATTCAGCTACTAATTAATGAATACCGCGATTGTTTTGCAATGAATTTAGAGGAACTTTGCAAAACCAATAAAACCGAAATGTCTATTAAGTTGCACGACGCAGAACCTGTATGTTATCGTCCATATAGATTGTCACCAGTACAATTAGGAGAGGTTAGAAGCCAATTAAAAGAATTGTTAGATTTAGGGATAATAAGAAAATCAAACTCCGAATATTCATCTCCTATTGTCATCGTGAAAAAGAAAGATGGTAAGAACCGAATATGCGTGGACTACCGTCGTTTAAATGCCAAGATAGTGAAAGACAGATTCCCTATACCAAACATGGAAGATTCCATCCAGAAATTATCAGGAAGAAATATTTCAGTGTTAGATTTAGCTTCAGGCTATTATCAGGTCCCCGTTAGTGAAGATTCAAAGAAATATACATCATTCGTTACCCCGGAAAATCAGTTTGAATTCGAGCGAATGCCTTTCGGGTTAGTAAGCGCACCCGCAGTTTTTCAGAGGCTGATGAATAAGTTGGCACAGGAGCTCAATAATGAAATTATTGTATATCTTGACGATATTATACTACCAAGTTTAACGATTAACGACGGATTGACCCTATTTAAGAAAGTACTTATGAAATTACGAGAGTATGGTTTAACAATAAAGTTATCGAAATGTTGTATTATGGTTGACCAGGTAGAGTATCTGGGTCATGATATCTCGGATGGTACTGTTCACCCTGGAATAAGAAAAATCGTTGCTGTTCAAAAGTTCCCGACACCCAAAAACGTGCACCAAGTAAAACAATTTATAGGGTTAGCCAGTTTTTTCCGCAAGTTTGTGCGAAATTTTGCAAGTATTGCTGAACCTCTTACAAAACTTACTCGAACTGAGAATAAATTTGAATGGTTAGCGCCGCAGGAGGATTCACTTCAAACGATTAAAGAAGCTTTGTGTCGACGAGAAGGTTTAGTCTTATTTAATCATACGAAAGAGCATGAAATACACACAGATGCTAGTTCGTACGGAATTGCCGATATGCTATTGCAAAAAGAAGATGATGTTAATTGGCATGCAGTGTCATATTTTAGTAGACAAACGAGCGATTTAGAGAGGAAATACCATAGTTATGAATTAGAAAGATTTAGGTCATACATTTTAGGTAAAATGATAACCTTTGTAACGGATTGTAAGGCTCTCCACACTACTTCGTCGAAACGAGAGATAATACCACGTATTGGTAGGTAGTGGCTGCGGTTGCAAGAATTCCAGTTTGAAATTAAGCATCGTTGTGGTAATCAAATGTCGCATATCGATGCGTCGCAATGTCGCATATCGACGCATATCGCAAATGTCGCGAGTAGAAATGCGGTAGAGGAACCTACCGAATTAGCGCCGGCCATGTTAGATATTTTTAGAGTAGAAGACTTCGATGAGGATTGGTTAAACGTACTACAACAGAACGATCCTGATACATGTGTTATTAAGGAAAATATTCAGGACCAGAAATATATCGACTATAAAATAGTGAACGGACGGCTATTTAGGAATTTTGATGGAAAACTACTTTTTGTTGTTCCTAGGGGTGTTCGTGGTAGGGTATGTCGAAGTTATCATGACGATTTAGGACATTTTAGTGTCGAAAGAACGTTGACGACGATTCGCGAATTATTTTGGTGGCCACGCATGCGACAGTTTATTAAAAAGTATATCGCGTTATGTGTAGAATGTTTGTATCATAAAGCAAATAGCGCCGCCCATAGAATTGAATTGCATCCGATAGAGAAGGTTCCTACGCCATGCCACACATGGCATATAGATCATTTAGGTCCTTTCGTGAAAACCACAAGAAATAACTGCTACATATTGGTCATCGTTGACGCATTTACGAAATATGTTTTCTTGAAACCGGTACGAGATACAACTTCGAGACTTGTAGTGAGTGCGTTGAACGAAATATCGATCCACTTTGCGATGCCGATAAGAATTATTACCGATCGCGGCACAGCATTCACCGCTAAGCATTTCGTCGATTTCTGCAAGCAATATAATATTGCGCATGTGCTGAACGCAACCGCAACTCCGCGAGCAAATGGTCAAGTCGAGCGCTATAACAGAACGGTAATACATGCTCTAAGAACAATGGCTGATAGAGAGCCTACCAAATGGGACAAATTTATCCCGAAAATACAATGGGCATTAAATAGCCAAATTCATGCTGTCACGAAGATGTCGCTGCACGAGATACTATATGGGTTCAAGCTGAAATCTAAATTCGCCGATAAATTAACTCTGGAATTGCAGAATACAGCAAAACATGGCATGGAGCAGTTTGAAACAGAAACCAGAGAGACAAATAGGGAGCAGGCAACGGATAGAATTAAGGAGAATCAACAACAACAACAGAAATTACGTTTTAATGCACGATTTAAAACGCCTCTTCGATATAAGGTTGGAGATATGGTCGTAGTTTTTAGAGAACCACCTTCCGTAGGAGGAAGCCGCAAGTTACTACGTAAATTCAGAGGCCCATATATCGTTACGAGTGTGCTGTATGGAGACAGATACAGGGTAGAGGATGTAAATACGGAAGATGGTAAACGACGTTTTCGTGGGGTCATACCTGCTGATCACATGCGGTTAGTAGTTATGCCGGAAGATAATGAATTCTTGGAATCCGATGAAGACGAAGTTTGAGGGCAAACTTCAATTGTAGAATGGCCGAATGTAAAATGCGAAAATATTTGAATTATATTAACTGTTTTGTTACTGCCATCTATTGAAAGATTATTGATATTTTTAGTACTAAATAATAATATAAGTTTTGCTATGTTGGTAACTATTGTATTACATATAAAAGAGATTAATAAAGAAACCACCGAATAATGTAAACGCAAAATCAGCGAAGTGTGGTACAAGAGAACGCCCAATTTTAGAAACACCGTGTTACAGAATTAAAATGCGAAATTTACATTTTTATCTATGGCGTCTGATTTTATTGTGAATCCTCAACATTTATAAATTCGAAATAATTTTTTTTCTTGTTAATTTTAAAAATGTTGCCATAAAAATAGTCGGATCGAATATATTTTATGGCAACATTTTCATTTTTATGGTCATTTTTGCTCAAAAATTCTTCTGCAAAATTTTGTTGGGATATATTGCTTTTCTTGTCTCTCATGTGCAAAAAGTCAATGTTATATCTTATTAATTTTGCAGAAGAAAAATGTTGGTCGTATGTAAACCGGGCATTTTACTATGATGGTTACGAATTAGATTATTTGAATATAAAGATTTGATTGGCTAAATAGTTGGATAAAAAATAATCCTGTTCCGTGAACGCAGCATAAATGGTTTACTAAAAAATTGCTGACGTGATACGTCACATGGTTCGTATATATTTATTCAGTTATTTATTTATTAATATTAATATTAATACATATGTGTATAAACTATAAAGTTTTTGTACAACAAAGAAACAAAACAAACAACAAAAATAACAATATAACATAACAAAAATTAAACAAAACATAATAGAAATTACAAGCACAATATACAATATATATATATATATATATATATATATATATATATATATATATATATATATATATATATATATATATATATATATATATATATATATAACGGGTAATTTTTTAAGAGCTTGAGAACTTTTTTTTAAAAAAAAACGCATAAAATTTGCAAAATCTCATCGGTTCTTTATTTGAAACGTTAGATTGGTGCATGACATTTACTTTTTTAAGATAATTTCATTTAAATGTTGACCGCGGCTGCGTCTTAGGTGGTCCATTCGGAAAGTCCAATTTTGGGCAACTTTTTCGAGCATTTCGGCCGGAATAGCCCGAATTTCTTCAGAAATGTTGTCTTCCAAAACTGGAATAGTTGCTGGCTTATTTCTGTAGACTTTAGACTTGACGTAGCCCCACAAAAAATAGTCTAAAGGCGTCAAATCGCATGATCTTGGTGGCCAACTTACCGGGCCATTTCTTGAGATGAATTGTTCTCCGAAGTTTTCCCTCAAAATGGCCATAGAATCGCGAGCTGTGTGGCATGTAGCGCCATCTTGTTGAAACCACATGTCAACTAAGTTCAGTTCTTCCATTTTTGGCAACAAAAAGTTTGTTAGCATCGAACGATAGCGATCGCCATTCACCGTAACGTTGCGTCCAACAGCATCTTTGAAAAAATACGGTCCAATGATTCCACCAGCGTACAAACCACACCAAACAGTGCATTTTTCGGGATGCATGGGCAGTTCTTGAACGGCTTCTGGTTGCTCTTCACTCCAAATGCGGCAATTTTGCTTATTTACGTAGCCATTCAACCAGAAATGAGCCTCATCGCTGAACAAAATTTGTCGATAAAAAATGATCGTCGATTTTTGTAATATAATTCAATTATTTGCAAGCGTTGCTCGTTAGTAAGTCTATTCATTATGAAATGTCAAAGCATACTGAGCATCTTTCTCTTTGACACCTTGTCTGAAATCCCGCGTGATCTGTCAAATACTAATGCATGAAAATCCTAACCACAAAAAAATCACCCGTTATATATATATATATATATATATATATATATATATATATATATATATATATATATATATATATATATATATATATAAAACAAAGTCGGGTTAGTTACACCATTTATAACTGAAGAACGGCTGGACCGATTTTTATGATTTTTGTTTTGTTGGATTTGTCTCCGTTCCGAATAGCATAATAACTATTAAAACATTGGAAAAATTCACCAAAAAAAAAGTTATCAAGAAAATTCATTTTCTCATATATTCAGTACATTTTGTTTTTTTTTATTTTGTTCGTCTCAATACAGTGGTGGTTTAGGAAAAAAGAAAAGTCGGAAAAACTCAAAAGGGAAGCCCCAAAAGTCTAATTAAAAAAAACCTTTTTTTATATGAATTTTGTAAGTGTAGTTTCTATGTGACGAGTGGTGCAGTGGTTAAAGCTTCGGCGCTTGGACCGCAAGGTACTGGATACGAATCCGACTGGAGTGGAGGCTGCGGGCATGCACATTTACCATTTTATTTTTTATCCAATTTTTTTTTTATTTCATCTACTTATCTATATATATAAAACAAAGTCGGGTTAGTTACACCATTTATAACTGAAGAACGGCTGGACCGATTTTTATGATTTTTGTTTTGTTGGATTTGTCTCCGTTCCGAATAGCATAATCTATATATATATAAAACAAAGTCGGGTTAGTTACACCATTTATAACTGAAGAACGGCTGGACCGATTTTTATGATTTTTGTTTTGTTGGATTTGTCTCCGTTCCGAATAGCATAATAACTATTAAAACATTGGAAAAATTCACCAAAAAAAAGTTATTAAAAAAATTCATTTTCTCATATATTTAGTACATTTTGTTTTTTTTTTATTTTGTTCGTCTCAATACAGTGGTGGTTTAGGAAAAAAGAAAAGTCGGAAAAACTCAAAAGGGAAGCCCCAAAAATCTAATAAAAAAAACCTTTTTTTATATGAATTTTGTAGGTGTAGTTTCTATGTGACGAGTGGTGCAGTGGTTAAAGCTTCGGCGCTTGGAGCGCAAGGTAATGGATACGAATCCGACTGGAGGCTGCATGCACATTTACCATTTTATTTTATATCCAATTTTTTTTTTATTTCATCTACTTATCTATATATATATAAAACAAAGTCGGGTTAGTTACACCATTTATAACTGAAGAACGGCTGGACCGATTTTTATGATTTTTGTTTTGTTGGATTTGTCTCCGTTCCGAATAGCATAATAACTAATAAAACATTGGAAAAATTCACCAAAAAAAAAATTTATCAAGAAAATTCATTTTCTCCTATATTTAGTACATTTTGTTTTTTTTATTTTGTTCGTCTCAATACAGTGGTGGTTTAGGAAAAAAGAAAAGTCGGAAAAACTCAAAAGGGAAGCCCCAAAAATCTAATAAAAAAAACCTTTTTTTATATGAATTTTGTAGGTGTAGTGTGTAGTTTCTATGTGACGAGTGGTGCAGTGGTTAAAGGTGGATTTACATATGCGACGTGTGACGTGTGACGGGTGTCTATAGCCAATCATAAACGACTATTTTGACATTCGTCACACGGCACACGCTACACGCCGAGACATGAACAAATTTTATCTTTTCCGTGACGGTCACACACACACATAAAAATTAAGAAACATGTCGGCATTTTTTTTTTAGTTTTTTTAGTTGTTCAATTGTTGTTATATTTAAAATATTTAATTTAGTGTGCGTGGCGGCATCCATCGCAAATGTAAATTGTTGTTAAGAACGCGTCACGTTTATTTCAACTTGTCACACGTCACACGTCGCATATGTAAATCCACCTTAAAGCTTCGGCGCTTGGACCGATTTATTAATAATATCATTATTTATATTTTTTATATTTTTTACTTTTCTTAAGGTAAGGCGGGAGTGTGACGATCTCAAAAACACATAGCCTTAACCCGACAAATTTATACTTTTAAGGTGCGAAATTTAAATGTAATTTTTGGTCAAATACGAGTTGTATGGATATGTGTGGCCCAGGGCCCAACTTCGCAAAGTTGCCACGGAACGATTTTTTTCTAACTTTTTTTAAAGTAAGGCGGGAGTGTGACGATCTCAAAAACACATAGTCTTAATCCGACAAATTTATATTTTTAAGGTGCGAAATTTAAATGTAATTTTTGGTCAAATACGAGTTGTATAGATATGTGTGGCCCAGGGCCCAATTTCGCAAAGTTGCCACGGAACGATTTTTTTCTAACTTTTCTTAAAGTAAGGCGGGAGTGTGACGATCTCAAAAACACATAGCCTTAGTCCGACAAATTTATACTTTTATCGTGCTAAGTACCTTTATCATGCCTAATGTAATTTTATTTCGTACAAATACATGTTCTATTTATATAACGTTTACCTGACTAAAATTCTCATATTTTAAAAGTAACGACTTTTATTTTTGTTTTTTACGTGATAATTAAAAAAACCTGGGCCCAATTACAAATTATTTTGAATCAATTTTAACAAATTCTGGGCTGGGCTAACTTCACACAAGAGCAAATGGGGTTTTTCTTGATTAGTGTTGCCTGATGATTTTTTTTTTATTTTCTGGGATAGAATCGTGGGATAACTTCACATTCGTATAATGATATAATAATTTAATAATGCTACGCGAACCATTTCTATTCAATTCAATAAAACGAAAGCCTTGCTGCCACATGAATTACATTCATTTCAATGTAATTAAAATATATTTCATTTTGATTTTTGTAATTTCATTGAATTTAATTAATTTGGAGTATTCATTTAATTTATTTAATCTTAATAAAAAACTCAATTTTATTAAGCTAATACCTTTAAAAAACATTTATTGATTTTGAGGCGGTACGAAGTTCGCCGGGTCAGCTAGTATATATATATATATATATATATATATATATATATATATATATATATATATATATATATATATATATATATATTTATATATATATATATATATATATATATATATATATATATATATATATATATATATATATATATATATATATATATATATATATATATATATATATATATATATACTAGCTGACCCGGCGAACTTCGTACCGCCTCAAAATCAATAAATGTTTTTTAAAGTTATTAGCTTAATAAAATTGAGTTTTTATTAAGATTAAATAAATTAAATGAATACTCCAAATTAATTAAATTCAATGAAATTACAAAAATCAAAATGAAATATATTTTAATTACATTGAAATGAATGTAATTCATGTGGCAGCAAGGCTTTCGTTTTATTGAATTGAATAGAAATGGTTCGCGTAGCATTATTGCACTACTTTCTTTTAAACTATTTGCTGGGTGAGTTGCAATGGAGTCGATTCCCTTCATTGTAGCACCTTGTGATATACGACATTTTTTGTTTTATTGTTAGGTGCGAGAACGAATAAAGCGGATGGTTTACCGACACGTGAACATGCTACGTACAATTGGCCGTGAGAGAAACATTCATTTTCTAGATTCAGGCCACAAACACTCAAGGATTGGCCTTGTGATTTGTTGATCGTCATGGCGAATGCAAGACGAATCGGAAATTGAATTCGTTTAAACTCGAATGGCATATCGGTTGGGATCATCGGAATTCTCGGAATGAGAACTTCCTCACCTTTGAACTTCCCTTGGAGTATCGTCGCGTGAATTACATTGCCCATGAGTTTTCTCACCACCAAACGCGTTCCGTTACATAGTTTTGGTTGATTCAGGTTTCGTAGCATGATGATTATCGAGCCAACTTTTAGTTGTAAATTGTGCGGCGGCAAGCCAAGTAGATCCAATGAGTTTAAAAATTCAGTTGGATAGTTGGTTGTTTCGTCTTCGTTTGTCACACAGTCAATAGATTTGAAGGAATGAAGTGGATCGACGATTAGATTTTGAATTGTAAAATTTAAGTGATCCTCATCTTTGTTCTTTGCTGCAAGAATTACTCGTTCACTCACCCAATTGTGATTTTTGTTGTTAGTAATGATGTTCGGGAACACTTTGTTGATGAGCTCGTCCTTCGTTGAGACAAAAATGCAAAAGTTCTGAGGAAACGAAATCAATCCGTTCGATTTGTCGACCGGAACACGGCCATTACCGATAGTCAGCAACTGCTTGGAGAATTCTTCGGCAGATGAATCGTTTAACAATGCAACTCGCATGTTTGTCGTCAGCTGAAGTTTCTTCACATAACACCACAGAGTCGATGATTTGAGGCAAGCGTTTATTTCATCAGCAGCGGTCGATCTTGGAATGACTGGTATTGTTTGACGGAAATCGCCAGAAAGTAGAATCATTGCGCCTCCAAAACATCTTGAGTTATTGCGGAGATCTTTCATAGTTCTATCGAGTGCTTCCAATGCGCGTTTGTGCGCCATTGTACATTCATCCCAGATGATGATTTTACTTGCTACCAAAACTTTCGCCATTGCTGAGTGTTTTGCAATGTTGCATGTCGGGTTTTCAGCCGATTGAAGGTTTAACGGCAATTTCAACGCTGAATGAGCTGTTCGGCATCCTTCTAGCAATGTGGCCGCTATCCCAGAAGAAGCAACTGCTACAGCAATATCGGATCTCGCACGAACAGTGGCCAAAATCAATGACATGAAGAATGTTTTCCCAGTTCCACCGGGCGCATCGAGGAAAAATAATCCACCATTTCCATCATGAATTGCCTTCATTAACGTATCGTACACTCCTTTCTGTAGGAGGTTCAACAGTGGTACATTGGTTCGAACTGATTCGAACATATTCATGTTCACGTTCCAATTCTCGATTGAAAGCGTCGTTCATTCCACGACATGGCGTTGGCATTCCTAATTTGACTAACAAACTGCCGCACATGCGAAAACACATGTCTTCGATCAAATTGCAAAGCCTGGTTATGTATCTACTCATTCACCTCGAGATCGGGATTTCCGAAACTGACACGAATTCGATGTAGAATGTCTTCTGACATGTCATTCCTGTACTTGCTCCATAGTTCACGTGGATTTGATGGGAAGCATGTCGAAATAATGATAGTATCTGGTTTGGAGTTGCAGAAATACACAAATAATGTGCGTATCTGGTTTGGAGTTGCAGAAATAATTGATTCAGCGATTGTCATGTCCCAATGTGTATCGTTTTCAAGCAAGTTGAGCTGTTGACATGCAGCACGAAATGTTGGGCACACTACACCATTAACAGTTCGAAGTGATTCAAATGATGTCGGCCCACGAATATTCACCAGCAACAACCGCAAGTAGAAGCATTCGTCATTCTTCGGATGAACTGTGTAAATGCGACCAAGAGCATCAGTAGAACGCACATTTGGATGATCAGGAACCTCCGAGGCGTTCCAAGTGTAATAACGTGGCATCTCAGAGTAGAGCAATGTTCGTGCAAACGGATCACTTTGACAAATCGAAAAGAAACTGGTCAATGTTGTTGCTGGAGGTATCTCAGCACGTTGAGCAACATTCGATGTGTTGAAATAAACTCGTTGACCATTCTCCAGATGCACCGCCAAATGTACAACAGTGGGATGACGTTCATGAATAGGGAATGAGAATATACGCCAAATCGCCTCATTGCAGCTTACATATCGGCCAACTTGATAATGCGTGATTTCATCGTTTATATTGGGATTTTGAACACCAAAAACCGCCATATCGCTGCCTTTCGTGACATATTTACAAATGTATTTTATGGACTTCACTGAATTGCAGTACTCCACGTTGCAATGCGCCTTGAATGTTTTGGAAAGAAGTGGCGAATATGGAACAATCCAAGTGTTGTCGACCACGAACTCATTTCCTCTCACTATCGTTGTGATAGTTCTACCGTTATCATCGGCTGATCGACGCCGGTACAGTGGATAACCATCATTGCCAGTGATAGTCTCTGCGGTTAAATTTCGTGGATAACGCTTGGAACACTTGTTGTCGACCATGCACGGTGATTGGGGATTGATGGAGCCACACGGACCGTGAACCATGTTCGTAATTACAACATCATGCAGGTCTGGATCGGTTTCGGGATCAGGAATCTCGGCACATATGATGTCATCTATTTGGTCTGGTCGAATTTTTTCGACTAACCAAATAAGAATGTGAGCATGCGGCAAGCCTCGTTTCTGCCATTCAATTGAATACATCCAACATCGAGTATCCCCAAAGACGCAAAGCCTAACAATGTAGTTCATCAGCGACTTGGTTCAACCGAATGAAAATGAGGCGTTTTCTTATTGTTGTTGGCATACACCACACAATCTCATATTTCACTAAATTCCGTAAAAATTCACTAAATTCCGAAATCGTAATTCGGACGAAGATTTTATCTATATAAATAGATAGGTAGATGAAATAAAAAAAAAATTGGATAAAAAATAAAATGGTAAATGTGCATGCAGCCTCCAGTCGGATTCGTATCCATTACCTTGCGGTCCAAGCGCCGAAGCTTTAACAACTGCACCACTCGTCACATAGAAACTACACACTACACCTACAAAATTCATATAAAAAAAGGTTTTTTTTATTAGATTTTTGGGGCTTCCCTTTTGAGTTTTTCCGACTTTTCTTTTTTCCTAAACCACCACTGTATTGAGACGAACAAAATAAAAAAAAAACAAAATGTACTAAATATATGAGAAAATGAATTTTCTTGATAACTTTTTTTTGGTGAATTTTTCCAATGTTTTAACAGTTATTATGCTATTCGGAACGGAGACAAATCCAACAAAACAAAAATCATAAAAATCGGTCGGTCCAGCCGTTCTTCAGTTATAAATGGTGTAACTAACCCGACTTTGTTTTATATATATATATATATATATATATATATATATATATATATATATATATATATATATATATATATACATATATATATATATATATATATATATATATATATATATATATATATATATATATATATATATATATATATATATATATATATATATATATATATATATATATATATATATATATATATATATATATATATATATATATATATATATATATATATATATATATATATATATATATATATATATATATATATATATATATATATATATATATATATATATATATATATATATATATATATATATATATATATATATATATATATATATATATATATATATATATATATATATATATATATATATATATATATATATATATATATATATATATATATATATATATATATATATATATATATATATATATATATATATATATATATATATATATATATATATATATATATATATATATATATATATATATATATATATATATATATATATATATATATATATATATATATATATATATATATATATATATATATATATATATATATATTATATATGTGTAGAATGTTTGTCTTCTGAATTACCCTGTATTATTCTGAACCACGCTGTACTATCAATCATTAAACAAGATAACTGCACTTTGATGTTATGTAGAGAATAAATATATAATTTCGTATGGCAAAAGCGGCATTACATTTGTCAATTTCGAAATAAAAAGAAGTAAAATAAAATTGTTGAGTTGTGTTAATTCCTAGTCGTTTATAAATTCTACATAATTTGGGGGCTCAACCGGGATATCGATCAAACAATATTTTTAACCAGATAAAGTGTTCTTTTTGAAGAAAGAAAAGTGTATTTTTGTGTAAACCGCGTGTGCTTTGCTATTGTGAATCGAAAGAATATCCATAAATAATTTTGTGAGTATTTTGTACTGGAATACCGTTTCGAATTATGCCAAAGAAAAATAAGAACCGAAAAACGAGCGATAAACTGGAGGATGAGAGTACCTTTACGGAAGAATTTTTAAGGAAGTTCCAATTGAGTCTCATGAATATGGCACAACATGGTTCGTTTTCACATAATAGTACAGTCGCGAACGGTAAACCTAACGGTGGCGATCAAGGTCGTAACGAGGATGAATTTCAACAAGAACTGATTAGCTTACGACGCGAGAATGAACAGTTAAAGAAGAAACTGGCGTCTACCTCGGAAAATCAAGATATAGCTGAAAATAATCTCGACAGTTCGGACGGTGCACACGCAAGGGACAAAAATGATAAATATGGTGAAGCAACCGGACTTTCATATAAAGATATGAGGAGTGCGCTTTCAGAATTCAACGGTGAATCGAGTTACAAGGTCGAAACGTGGTTTGAAGAAATCGAAAATATGGCAACTGAGTTAAAGTGGCATCCGTTACAAAAATTAATATACGCGAAAAACGCATTAACCGGCTATGCAAAAAAATGTTTGCGAATTCGAACTGATTTAAATTCGTTCGAAAGGTTCAAAGCATTTATGAGTTCTGAGTTTGCAGTACAACTCAGTAGTGCCGATGTTCACATGAAGCTGGCATCACGTAAAAAGAAAAATACAGAATCTTTGAAAGACTATTTCCTGGAAATGAGAGAGCTGGGCGCAACTGGCCACGTCGATGATTTAGCAGTCATTAAGTATACAATCAATGGTATAGAGGATCAGGAGGTAAATAAATTTATCCTCTACAGTGCAACCTCGGTCGAAGAGTTTAAAATTAAAATGATTCTTTATGAAGAGTTTAAACAGAAGACTGCGCTAGGTCCAAGTGAGAAAACAAAAGTAGTCGATAGTGAAGGCATGCGGCAAAATACTAAATGCTACAATTGTGGAAAAACGGGACACGAAGCAGCGAGATGTCAGAGAAAAGAGTATGGACCCAGATGTTTCAATTGTGAGGAGGATGGCCACCTAGCAAATAAATGCCCGAAGCCTAGAAAACTTAGGGAACAGGAGAAAGAAACCAAAATAGTGTAAAACAGTGACAGCGATTACAATGACGATGATGTTGATAATGGCGAGGAGAGGCCAAAATGTTGAGGACGAGTCATGAACAAAACCCACGACGAACAAAACCCACGATGAATAAAACCCACGATGAACAAAACCCACGACGAACAAAACCCACGATGAATAAAACCCACGATGAACAAAACCCACGACGAATAAAACCCACGATGTATACATCCCAAGACGATTGCAAAACCACGAATTTAACGATGAAGGATGAGGGTACGCCGGGGCGGCTTACAACGCAGGATGGCCGATCTGTAGAATGTTTGTCTTCTGAATTACCCTGTATTATTCTGAACCACGCTGTACTATCAATCATTAAACAAGATAACTGCACTTTGATGTTATGTAGAGAATAAATATATAATTTCGTATGGCAAAAGCGGCATTACATTTCTCAATTTCGAAATAAAAAGAAGTAAAATAAAATTGTTGAGTTGTGTTAATTCCTAGTCGTTTATAAATTCTATATATATATATATATATATATATATATATATATATATATATATATATATATATATATATATATATATATATATATATATATATATATATATATATATATATATATATATATATATATATATATATATATATATATATATATATATATATATATATATATATATATATATATATATATATATATATATATATATATATATATACATATACACAACTTTATATACACTATATACATTATTTACAAAATCAATTTTAATCATTATTTGTTAAATAGTTAAAAATCTTAGTTTTAAAAATATATAAACTAACACGTTTTAGTACCAGAGGCAAGCTGTTCCATGTGATAATCAGATTCATCAAAAGAATGGTTATAAATATTCGTCCTATTTATAGGCAATTTGCTATTACCCGTACGTAAGGACGTTGAAAACTTTAACTTTTCATATAAATATGTCGGAAGCCACGATTTAATAATATGAAATATAAAAACAGCAGTTCTGTAACAGTAAAACCCAAACAAGTCACATCCCAAAATAGAATCTTTAAAAGCCGAAATATGATCAAACTTGTGGAGGTCATGAACATATCGTGTGCAATTATATTAAATGTTATCTGACGTAAACGCTTACCAGAACTATCGCAATTAATAAATACTACATCTCAATATGTAAAAATTGGTATAATTAAACTTTTAACTAGGAATATCCGCAGATTAATGGGACAATTTTTTTTATTAATCTGAGTGAATACAAACTATAATGCACACGTTGACACAATGAATTAGTGTGATCATTCCAACTAAGTTTAGAATTTAATGTTAATCCCAAGTTGTTAATATTTAAAGCAAATGAGATTATATCATTATCCAAGAAAATTTCGGGCATCATATAAAGTGAAATACAAACTATAATTCACACGTTGACACGTTGAACCAATCGAACAATACTTCCTGTTCGTATTTACACACGCGAAGCCTGATGGAAACTACAAAGATGAGGAAAGTACAACAAAGATGTTACAAAAAAGGTTACAACAAAGATGAGGAAAGTAAAATCCTAAAAGGAATAGCACTAATATACTTCGAAGACTGTACAATTAATATAAACAGCATCCAGTATTCAAGCAAATATGCAATATTCTGGGACTCAGTGCAAATAATCTCAACATTATAGAATGGGATTAATACATCAATAACAACTAATAATTTGACATTGTTAAAGTTAAAATTATGGATAACTAAAAACACAGAAACAATTAATTTACTAAATTTAAGCAATAATAATAATCAAATTTCCATTATAGGAGCAATATTTCTTACACTTTCATGCATAATAGGAACCATTATATTAATGCAAATGATCAAAAAGAAAAGGATCATCGAAACAGTTCCAGATCCAGTAGCCACTTCACCACAATCAACTCAGCTCAGCTGGGCCTCGCTTCATTCTTCGGGGGGAGGAGTTACGTTATTACGTCACCCCAACAACAACAATAACATCAAACATTCATCAACGGACATTGGGACATCTACTTTAATAATTCAATGAATCACATTTCTGATTATTTTCAATTTTATCATATTTTTATTCTGTTTAAAATTTTTATTCTCACAAAAAATTACCTTAATATGTAAATTTTTATTTTTACAGTAAAGTAGCTTAATAAGCATTAATTTTGTATTTCATGTTGCTAACGATAATTAAATTCTAGAATAGAGACATTAGATTGTACTTGTGATTGAACGAATGAACATCGTCAATAAATTCCAAATTTAAATCCAAAAAAAGGTGATTCACAGAAAGTGAAATCAAGTGTTTTAATTTAAGGATCCCATATTTCGCGTTAATCGTAGCTTAGTCAGACGCGTGCGCAGGAGGAAGTCATGGGGCGGGGTTGCAGAAAACATATTTAATATAATTTTTTTTCCCACGTAATAGAACTAGCTAATATATATTATATTTTATTTTATTTCACTATAAAAACAAACTATACAAGAAAGAACTCAACTATTAAAGAAAAATTAATATGTTATTAGTATAACAAAAAATAATAAAAAATTTATAAAGAGAAGTTAATAAAAAATTATAATATGATGTATGTACAAGAAAAATTAATACATATATTAAAAATTATTAATTGATTGATTGATTGATTGATTTTGAATGCACGACCAAGTTCTTAGACAAGATCTCCCGGGAGACGCCGGGCCCACCGCACACTCTTTTTACATATAACAAAACCGAGGGATTAGATAGGTTAATTGGATGGGAGTGAATCAGCCCGGTTACAGACACCTAGAAATAGCCGATAGGTAAGCCTGGGATCATACAACACAAAACAATACAAAGGATAAAAGTTTTAATGGTCATCAACAATTTCTTCTGAGAATTAGCACCTAACTAAAATAAACCTACACTAAGAATTATATTATTCTTCTGCCTCTAAATCTGAAATGTCAATTCATCATTAATTAAAGTAGGATTAATAAATTTTGATTTGATTTGAATGCACGACCAAGTTTAAAGCGGGAGCTCCCAGTTACTGCCGCGCCCATCATACACCTGCTTTATATACAACAAAAGGATGGGAAAGGTACGTTAGATATGACAGACCTGGCCCGATTACAGACACCTAGAAATAGCCGATAGTTAGTAACTTTAACATCACAAGACAACACAGTTCTAAAACTACGTTCAAATTGTGTCAGCTTCCCTTTGAACCGCATCAGAAATTAATTATTATTTTGAAATATTTTAGTTAAGTATAGCCATCAAAACTGCTTCCAGAATGCTTATCTCCTAGAGTCAATAAATTGTTAGAATTTAAATTATTTGCTGATTGATTCCGGAATTCTTTCCTTAACAATCAATATTTAATTTAGTTTTATTATTATTATAAACCAGTTTTAAACACTAACACCCAGAGTATCCGTAACTAACCAGCACCACTCTTAAAATAGATTAACTGCTTTACCAAGAATAAGTAAACTGTCTAACTTATAATAACTTATTATAACTAAATACTAAATTTAAATAGTTATTAACCGGGTCGCCTTCCGAAATTTTCCTGTAAATTAACTTAAGAGTAATGACTACCATTTCACTTTATAATATTCGAAAGTGTAGCCAACAAAATTGCTTCCAAAACACCAATGTCCTAGAATTTAAATTTGTTAGTAAATTGAGATGCATAGATACTATTAATTCCGGAATCCTTTCCTAAAACCGGATTAAATTAATTTAATTATTCCAATCCATTTTTAAAACATTATCACATCCGGATATTTGTCATTAATCAGCCAGCACCCATCATAAATTAGCTTAATTACTTTACCAAGAATAAGTATACTTTCTATCATACAATAATGTATTATAAAGTTAATTCTAAATTTAATTTAATTTAAAAACTAGCATTAATATAATAGTGGTTGTTTGCTACAACCCAACATCAACCTAGAGGAGATTTGTAGATATAGTACACAACCTGGAATACTAATAATATAATTATTCAACATTCATATTATATAATAAAGATTAAGAATAAGATTAAATTGGGATCCGTTCATAACTGCATATTTTAAAATTGCATTTCTCAAAACGCCATATTTAAAAACTGCATAAGGTACAAAATTGCATTTTTCAAAACTGCATATTTCAAAACTGCATAAGGTACGAAACGGCATAAGGTACAAAATTGCATTTTTCAAAACTGCATATTTCAAAACGGCATAAGGGTTAAAAGAGCATTTTTCAAAACGGCATTTTTCTAAACGACATATTTTAAAACGACATTTTTCAGAATGGCATTTTTTAAAACTGCATTTTTCAAAACGGCATAGGTACAAAATGGCATTTTTCAAAACGGCATTTTCCAAAATAGCATACTTTTTAAAACTGCATATTTCAAAACGGCATAGGTACAAAACTGCATTTTTCAAAACTGCACAAGACAGAATGAAATATTTTAATCGAATATGAATCTAGAATTATCTTTTCATGAATTTCTGGAATATGACCAACAGGTACGGTTATTTATTACACGATGAAATTTCAGATGAATGAAATTTTTGAACATTTGTGAACGATTCTTGGATTAAATTCTAGGATAAAATCAAATGGAAAGGAACTTGACTATTTTTTAGTCGAGTAAGATTTAATTTCACATGTTAAGGTTTAGTATAGGTATGTTATAAGAGAAGATTTAGTATGCATATAATATTCTCCTTCACCTAAATTTTTCTACCAATGTCGTTTCGAAAAATGAAATTTTGAAAAATGCCGTTTTGAAAAATGTCTTTTTAAAAAATGTCGTTTTAAGAAATGCCGTTTTGAAAAATGCCGTTTTGTACCTATGTCGTTTTGAAACATGCAATTATGAAAAATGCCGTTTTAAAAAATGCCATTTTGTAAAATGTCTAGTTAAAAAATGCAGTTTAGAAAAATGCCGTTTTGAAAAATGCAGTTTTGAAAAATGCCGTTTTGTACCTATGTCCTTTCGTGCCTTATGCAGTTTAGAAATATGCAGTTTTGAAAAATGCAATTTTGTACCTTATGCCGTTTTGTACCTTATGCAGTTTTGAAATATGCAGTTTTGAGAAATGTCGTTATAAAAAATGTCATTTTAAAATATGCAATTTCGACCTGGACCCGATTAAATTAGCTGACTCCCATTTTATTTGTATAATAATGTTTATTATAAATATTGTATATGAACTGTAATGTGATTAATCTAAATAATCTAAACTATAATTATTTTAAAATTTCATTAGTATTAACAATGATTAAATATTATTCTAAACCAAGGTAAATAGCCTTATTTGTTCACCTTGTCTGCTCTTTTGACTTTTAAATTTAATTAGAATTTTAATACTCAAACGCTGAATAAAATTGGATGAAGGAGTATTAGTAAAATTAGTTAATCTCAAAATCAAATTTTATAAATAATCATAGTAAAATGTACCAAGAAAAATATGTAATGTTTATAAAGACGTGTTCGATACCCGCTTTTCTAAAATGAAAACCAAACACACTGCAACACACTGATCTTCCGCTAACATCGCTAATCAACAACATTTATGCTTTACAAAGCCGTGATGAATCCATGACATATTATAAACGTATCGTGGTAATCCTATATAGCTCAAAATTTCATCGTATGACTGATCATCCTAAAATTTCAAAAATGATTCCACTCCAGCGAAATTAACGGCAAACCTCAACAAAAACACATATAATATTTAGCAGAGACTAATTTGGACATACAAATCTAAACCTCAGACAAGGGTACTATGTAAAACTGCAAATTTGCCATCTTATAGTAATAATTGATAACTGCATCAACTCCTAATCAAAGAAAACAATTTGAAATAGCCAAAAATAGCTTATAAATATAGGTAACGCAAGAGCATATTATATGAATACAACCTTCCGTAAGTTGAGAAACATAATGTTTGTTCTTAAGAACGAAACCAATTCAAAATACTCTACCATAAATATCAAAGAAAATTTATTACAATACCGGTCCACCACATCCTCGCCGCCCATGTGTAAATTGACCACACAAAATAAAACAATGAAAAAGCCAAAAATGCGTATTATTTAGAATAGAATAGCGCATTCGGTTGAAAAACAACAACAAAAATCCATGTTTCAACCGTTTTTCATATATAAAAACATTTACACACCCAAGCACAAAAAGAAAATATATAACACCTATGTATAATGATATAAATAAAACAAAATGAAAACAAAAACTCCCCTGATCTTGCATTTTGTTCGTATGTAATCTATACATACATACCCAATCTTAGTATATAGCCAGCCAAAAGCGAATAACAAGCTACATATGTAAATATATACATCACAAAACCACATTTTCGGTGATTATTGAAATGTATATCCCGCTATACTCCAATACTAATCTCTATGCAAAATATAATGTACAAAATGTACAAGTATTTACTTGTATATAAAATAATGTATATAAAAGAACAAAAAATAAAACATAAACATAACATAGAACATAGAACATAAAAACAAAAGGTTACAAAATTACCATATTCAGAAAAAACGAAAAATAATCGTCGGTCATCAAACCTGCTTACTCGCAGAAACAACAACAAAAATTGAGTGTAGCAAAACAGAATTGAAAAAAACCCTTTCTCGCCCAAACAATACTCGCAATAACCCACTACATGAAAATACTAGTATTTTACACCTTTATGTGTTATAAAATACAGTTACCTAGCGGTTATATACTTAAATTTTTTAGAATAAAAATTATATTTTAATATGATTGTAATAACAAAATATGTATTAAAACAATGAAAAATGAAAAAAAAAACTTATCTTGAGCATCCTTTGGAATAAAAAAGTTCTATACATATTGGAAAATTACACACAATGCGTATGATGCGTCATTCAAACAACGGTATCAAAATACATATATAAACGAAATTGTTATATACATATTCTGTGCAATTGTAAGCGCATCACACACAAATTATTACAACTATTCAATATGTATAACTTTTCACTTTACTTAAAACACACAAATTATTATTAATATAATTATTATTTATTTTTTTATTTATTTATGTGCACATATATTATTAATTAATTATTTAGTTTAAACACATTTTAAATTTTTTACTTATTTATATAGAGGAGAGACAAAAACACGTCTTTCCTCTACGACGTTCAATCGCCGACCATCACATATATTAAAAATTATATATTTTTTCTTATAAAATAGAATAAAAATGGCAGATTCAGCAAAAGACAATTTTCTGAAACAATTAAAGAGCGATAGATTGAAGTTCAAAGATTTTTTCTTTTCATAATTACCTACTACAAGCGAATTTCTAATTTACGTGAACTTTTTGCTAGTTCATTTAGATCTGCATCAACAGAAACCGCGACATTACGATGAATATTAAGTAACGCTAATCCCGACTAAATTTAGCCTATCTTCATTCGTTGTGTATGTTGCGTAAATACGTTTTGAGTCGTCTCAATGCTGAAAAAGATCGTTCACTGCTTGATGTTGTAAACGGTAGTGTTACAAATATTTGAAGTAATTTTCAACAGTTGGCAAAATTGACTCGTTGCATGATAAAAATGCAATATGAGCATTTTTTGGTGTATTCGAAGAATTTATAGCATGGCGCCACCATAGCTTCAGTTCACCAATGCCCTCAACTATGCTGCAGTTCGTAATACTTTTATATTTTTCCAAAAGGATTTTTGCAGATTTTTCGTGCTCCAATGAAAAATTTTGTTCATTTGGCAAAAGACACATAAAACTTTGCAATATATTTTTATGTTTCAGAAACCGATCGTGAACTAGAAAAGGTATAAAGATGGGAATACGATAATACTCTTCAGGACTTTCAACTGCAATGTTGCAGCGATGAATTTGTCTTCCGGCTAGCCGAGGAATTCGTATTTCTACAATACATTAAGCTGGTCACATATTTTCTTGACGTCACTGAAAATTGCATTAAATTGCATTTCTGTTTCGCGTCGTATTTCATCTAGCACATCTTCAACATCTTTTGCCAGTTCGATTGCAGCGGCCAGATCCAGATTTATTGTTTGTAGTGAACGACTTAGTGGCAGGATTATACCAAAAACCTTGGCAAGCACATGAAGAGATACTTGAAATTCAGTATTCCTAATAACAGATATAAAATTAATCGCAGAAGAAGAAGTTGTTTTGTCATTCCAATCAGAAATAATCTCCATCGCAAAGATTGCAGCTTTTTGAAGCTCCAGAAATACTAGGGCAGACTCTTGGCGTTAATCCATCGTGTGGGACATATTTTTTGAGTCACGTTGCTGTTGATTCAGGATTTACTTTTTTCTATTGTTGAATCATGGGGGGTTAAACCCCCCCAGGAACCCCCCCCCCCCCCCCCTGCGTACGCCCATGAGCTTAGTTCCAATGCTGCCTCGCCAAACTGGTTGAAGCTCTTAACAAATGGAATAAACACTCGTGTGAGGCGGAGTAATACGAAAATTCCTTCGATGGTTTTATTTGGTGTTAAACAAAGTAGTGAAAACGATGGTGTAAATCAGTATATCAATTTTGTCTCGTGATTTACTCATTTAAAATGAGTAAAGCCAAAAAAATCGAATATGTACACAATGTATAATACACAATTATGTCTTTGTATTTGTATTTTTCTTTTGTTCGTATCTGTGTCATTTGTATGATGAACAGTGTCAAAATACCACGATTCGGGCGAATCGGTTTAATTGTTATGATGCTTATTTCCTTTTCTCAGCACATTACGTCTGTTCTCGAGCTGTGGAGTGTAATTATTTAACATGCTAATATATTTTATATTTACTATTTTTTTTATCATAAATTAATTTTATATGTTTTAATAAAATTTTATAAATAAATTTATTTTAAATTTCGTAAATTTTAAAAATAAACCCATTCATTCATTCCAATAAACCCATTAACCCATTCATCTATTCACCTCCATACCTATTTCATATGTTTCTATATAAAAATGACCCCGATTAACGCTGATTTGCTTAGCGCTCCATATATCAAGAACGTATCTCGAGCGTTAAGCGGGGTTTTGCTGTACATAAACAACACAAAAAGATATGGCGTTTACAATGGTTAACCCTTTGAGTGTCAAAAAAGTGCGATCGTGCTCCTCAATACACTAGCCGAAACCATGTTGGCACTCAAAGGGTTAATATGAATAAACAAAAAAAAGAATGACACGTGGCTTGCATATGCAGTAAAACAATCATACGCACGAAACTAGCACAAACACAAATGTATCTTTCCGGTTACACTCATTTCTTTTCACACATTTCGAGACAAAATCGATATAAAGATTTGCTCAAATTAAAAAGAAAAAAAAATAATTTTTATTTTATTGAGATTTGTTTCGTGCTCCTCTCGCAAACGAAAATCGTAAACCCTTCAAGTTTTACTGGAAAAAAAAATTTGAACTTGTAAATCCTGCAAAATACTTGGTGAAATGGCAAAAATTTGAGACGACGAAAGGACCTAAGCACCAAAAAAACTGAATCGATTTGTACCTATTCATAATTTTTGATGCTTGTTACATTGGCAGAAAACAAACAAATTAACGACAGAAAAAGTACATACACTAATATAAAATTGTATACTATACTTCTTATGCCCGGTTTCCATGTAGAAAAGTACGGCAAAAGTACCACGTCAAAAATTTATTTTTGCATGTGTTTTGAACCAACTTACACATTTGCGCATTCCTTTCAAACTTATTTCGTCCGAGAAAAAACACTATAACTATACATACAATTGTGTTGGTGTAGTTCAAATCAAGCGAAATTTTTTATCAAAAACGCCATTACATACTATGATTTTTTACTCACACATTTGTGTGGTTTGGACTTTAATTTAGCCATTTATTTTATTTTTTTGGTTGAAAAAGGGATATAGGTAATTCCAAATTGGAATTATTTTAAACCAACTTTTCTGCTGGTATAGAATTATTTTATTCTATCTGTAGTTTAAATGTTCACCACCAGGGCAATTTTATTGAATACTTGTATTTTAAAATGTTGGCAATAAAAATATAAAAGTGATTTTTGTTATTTTGACATCGCATTTCTCTAAACAACACGAGAAATTAGTTACGATTTGTAATAATATTCAATAATGTTCTAACACATTACTATTTAATTGAATATATTTAGTTGCATTTTTACGTTGTTTTCAAATTCAAAATGTAATTGTTACCAACTAATCAAAATAAATTAAAAAATATCGTTTTTTGTTACTTTTGTCGTCTTACTTTGGCATAAGTTAAAACCATTCTGGAATAGGAATTAATTTGTGCTCAAAGTAACAACCAAAGATATTTTTTTAAATTTATTTTTATTAGTTGGTAACAATTACATTTTGAATTTGAAAACAACGTAAAAATGCAACTAAATATATTCAATTAAATAGTAATGTGCTAGAACATTATTGAATATTATTACAAATCGTAACTAATTTCTCGTGTTCTTTAGAAAAATGCGATGTCAAAATAACAAAAATCACTTTTATATTTTTATTGCCAACATTTGAAAATAAAAATATTCAATAAAATTGCCCTGGTGGTGAACATTTAAACTACAGGTAGAATAGAATAATTCTATACCAGCAGAAAAGTTGGTATAAAATAATTCCAATTTGGAATTACATATATGGGATTGTGTTGTAAATTTCTCAAAGTAAAGGTCGAGGCACATAGTTTTCGTTCCGTTCCGACCTTTAAATTGAATATAGGTCGAGGCACATAGTTTTCGTTCCGTTCCGATTCGTCTCGTTTTCAATAAGTTTTTTAAATTCTCACGCACATAGCTTTCGTTTCGTTTTGACTTGCTTTTGTGTTATTTAATAAATCGAACTTTTTAATTTCTCATAATATTGTTTCAATTCAATCAATTATTTATAACTTCATATCAATTGTTTTAATAATGAGTGAAGATTTACACATTGACAAAAAAACGATAACCATAAACGCCAAAATAAATAATTTGAGGTTATTGTTTAAGTTTTTATTGAAATTTGATCAACTGTTTCGGTTCGGTTCCGCCTTAAACTTAACATTGTGCGCATGTTTTCGGTTTTCCATACATTTTGATATATGTATTCACTTAAGGTCGGAACGGAACGAAAACTATGTGCCTCGACAATAGAGTTATACTACACTACAGAGTAGAAATTTTTTTTCCCCCATATAAAGAAGCATATAATATTTGCTATTTCATTTGAGGCACGTCAGTGAAGGATGGTTATATAAAAAAGCATATGGCTTACTCATATTTCAAAACGAAAAACACCAAATCAGCTGTCTATTTATGTGTGCAGTGATAACCTATGGTGACGACTTAAATTTGTGCTTAAAAAATTATTAATTAAAATACATTAAAATAATAAAAATATTTAGTGGTTTATGTAGTAGTGCGTGGTAGTGCAACATTTGATAAAAAAAATTACAAACTTTTAATTGAAATGAAGTGTATTGTCAAAAATTGTTAAAATACGCATAAAAAAATTTCAAAAAGGCGTATCTTACCGTCAGTAAGTTTACTAAGTGTTTATATAAAATAAAATGTAAATTATGTTAAGAAAAAAGTGATTTGTGATAAATTTATCCATTATTTAATTTATAAATCAGAGAAAATTAATTAAACAATTTTGATTTCGGTGTGGGGTTTTTCATTTTGTGTGTGTGTTTGTAAACATATCTTATATTACCAGTGTCGCATTTCTCTTATTACTACGTACATATTCTACGTGTTTTTCTTTTCATAATTATTTTTTATTTTGGAATATTATAAGTATAATTTTTTTATCGAAAATAAAAACAATTAATGCGTACTATATTCGAATAAAAATAATTGTGAATTTGAGAAGTATTAAATTTCACTCGAGCAAATTCTAAATACGACCCGTTGATTTATATGCTTTCTCTTTTACCCTCCGAATTTGACTCACTTGACAGCTACAATCATTCAGTCTGTATTTCTTCTTTCTCTAAGGCCTCGAACTTTAATTTTCTATGGGTTTTTCTTGTTATACAATCTTGTATTACACACAGCAGTTATACAATCTTGTATTACACACAGCAGATGTTAGAAATGTCCGACAATAGATGGCCTGCTAGGCGTTTCTGTGACATTTAAAGATTTTTATAGTTTGTTTATTTTGAAAAACAAAACCATCTTCGAAATAGAAGAAAGCGAATATTCGCAACAAATTGTACAATAATGGTATGTTAACAACTTCATAAAACTAGGGTCTAATCAATTTCTGATCTAACTAACTCATGAATAAATTTTAGAATCACACTGAAACATCGTTATCAAACAATTTACACGAAATCAGTGATCGACAATTGCGGAGCATGAAGCCTGGTACCGGTATTAATTATTTCTGTAAACCATTTCGAACGAAAAACGGGGTAAATACAGATACGATTGGTACATTAATTGATTCTGTAAGTGCAGTAAGCGTTCCATATGTCATCGAACACTACCCCGACTTACTACAAATTCTAGAGTTCCTCAATGTCTACATGGATTTCTTGGGAGTACGCACTACATTTCCAAAAGGCGTGACACTACAATATATAGAAAATGCTATAATTAATCGGGATAAAGTAAATCTTTATCAATTGATGTATATATTTTTATCCTTGGTCTTTAAATTTTCCGTCGAATCTATGCCAATTGTGGGAGGCTTTAACAGCATGAAGCGCAGACATCTGGGAAGTTTCACAAAAGCAATAACGGAGCGTATTTATAAATGTGAGGTTCATGAACTACCTTGCGATGAATTTACTATAAGTGAGGTACTCCGGTTACATTTACTAATATCAAGCGCGCCTTTAGAGGATTTCAAAATGGGTAATAATAATAATATTTGTTCTAATGTAAACATAATACATGAAGCTTATAATGCGAAGCAACAGATTGCACAGGAGTTTATCGAGAAACATGGTAATATTATACAAGAACTTCATCACACTTCAATTTTTCAACTATCATCAGGCAATTTATTGAAAGTATTTATCTGTCTCCTGAATCAAATTTTAACACTCGATAAGATGCGTACCAAAATCGAAGAACATTATTTGGTCTCTCCGCCGAATTACCTTGGGCGTGACGGGTCTGGTCGTACATACTGGAGATTTAATTCTCTGTCCGGTATTTACATCGACTGTAGTAACAATAATTGGAAATGCATCGATACAATTGATAATGTAAACTTACTGATTGGGGCCGGTAAGGGGCCGTTGAAAAAGAATTTAACTTTATATGGAAGCGTAATAATTGAGCAGATCATTGCATCAGCTAAGCGAAAGCGAGAGGCACCAAAAAATTCAATTCATCAGTTTGTTTTTTTTAATTCAGGTGATTGGCTTCAAGTTTGGGAAAATAAATTGTCAGATTTTCAAAATTTAATTCAAGAACTCGATTTAGTCTGTAATAAACCCGAAATAGGTAGTGATTTATTTAAGAAATCGTTTCTTAACTGGAAAATTCCAATCAACCGATCCACCGGTACTTTTAAGCCAATTAACCTAGCTCACCGAAAGAATTATAACATCGAACAGAAGTTATGCCGGTCAAATAATATTTCGGAAATTCCGTTTACCAATGAACATTTGGAATTAATACTAGAACTTGCATCAAAAATCGCTTATATATACTACTCACTAGATGGGGAAAATATGAAAAAACAAATTGGTATGCTTATGTCTGAAACGATATTTGAAAGGTTTCTGCAAGTTAAAAGTGTGGCTGAATTATATTTAAGTTTTTATAAACTATACGAAGATTTATTAGCGTGCAACGAGAATTGCCATATATGTCATACCGACCGATTCAAGCGATCAAAAACTTGTGAAATTTGTGGGCGTCAAGTACATCCAATATGTTTAGAAAAGATTCCATTTGCAGTGCAAATGAGCTGCAAACTTTGTCATATTTGCCAATTTCGGTTGCTATGAATACTTATTCATGTCTTATTTGTTACTATTTAAATTATTTGTTTATTTAATCTTCGGTATAAATATTACCTAATTTAAAATTAGAAAATATGGTTTGTTTAAAATATTACAACGGATGTGAGATCTTGGGAAAGTGTCTTATTTTGGTTCCCTAACGATTCTGTACAAAATAAACCCGTTTAGCATTCTTCCTGCATCCTGAACAAAGTGTGTCTTATTAAACATCAACTGGTTCGTTATTTGGGCAGTTGCGCGCACTCTTCCCTTGTCAAAGTAACCAAAAAGTATTGAGTTAGCTACTCTTATTAAAAGTAAACCATTTCAAATTATTTTTTAAAGATATTTATTCAACTCGATTTATGTAACGTCCATAGATGCCGCTTTTAATGCATCAGCCTCCTTTTGCTTCTGTATTTTACCATGGTTCTTAACAAAATTATTAAAATTATCTTCTTCTGCATCATCATCGGTAGGCCCACCAAATCTCTCTTCTGTCCCCTCCTCATCTTCAGAACTCTCATTACCGGGATGCTTCAAATAAATATCGTTCATTTCCCGACCAGCACCTAAATGAGTCACAAACGAATTCATTGGAACTTCAGTGCCGGACCCCTCTTTTGAAGTATCATCTAATTTTTTTTCCAGATTTATTTTACGTTCTGCTTCTTTTTCGATTCTTAGTTTAGTATATTCCGCTTTATAATCACGCTCATATTCTTTGACACTTTCGGCTACAAATTCAAAAAATTTGTTCAACCCGGCACCAGTAACCGATGAAACCCCACACGCTTTTAGATCACTGTAAAATTCGTCCAAAGTTAGGGACATGGTTCGTGTTAAGTTGCTAACATAAGTGTTTTCTTTCTCGAGTGCTTCCTGGAATGATTCGAAATCAAGCATCCATTCGATGGCGAACGCGTAATCAGTTACATCGATTTTATTCAAAACTACAATGAATGGTAGACGGGCCTTATACAGAATAGAACAAGCGTAAAGCATATTTGACATGAATGTTGCGGGGCTCATTGATCGTACAATATCCATAACGTATACTACGATTGTTGGAAACGTGGAAGCTAATGCCTCTGTAATAATTGTTCCGGAAGCGGACCATGTAAAAACTTCTATTTGACCTGGGATATAATAAAAATCTACGTGATATTCATAGAACTAAGTGATTTTATAATATACCTGGCGTATCAATAATACAATATTTATGAGTCTTAGCAGCTTTTTCAACCAATTCAATAACTTTGCCGAATTTTGTTGCAAACAAATTCAACGCAGTGACTATTCCACCATTGGGTCCCAATTTATATTGCTTCATAACCTCCTTATAATTCACAGTATCTCGAATATCAATATTTGCATTGTATGGAACTTCCTTACATGCCGGATCCAAATTAACGATGTAAGGCTTATTAATATCGTGATTAAACTGAGATAATTTCTTAACAAATGTGGTTTTGCCAGAACCTGCCATTCCCAATACAATTAAGCATACTGGGCCGGAATGTTCTTCGGTGGTATATGTAGACGTCGTATCTGGGTTTACTTCAGCCATAATTAGTAAGCTATTATTTTTAAATTTATAATTATTTTAAACAACAATAGATTTAAATTTAGGTGCGGAGCTCGAATAATGTGCGTAGTACTTCGCAACTTCAATCTTTTTATTTTGACATTTACCCTGTTTATATTGGGGGTCGAGTCAACTTGTAGTTATCTTCAGGTTAACCTTGAAGTTAACTTCTAGTGTTTATATTGGCAGAGTTATCTTTGGGTCGAGTCAAAAATTTTTAAAAAATATTTAGATGAATGCAATTAATTTTGGAACAGCTTTAGTATCGCATCGCAATTTTTTTGACAGTAAAACGATGGTGGCGCCAGTTTGATCAAAAGCGGATATTTTTGAAACTAAAACGTGTCTCCGCTAACTATATATTTTACAATGCGACACTAGTGCCATCTATTGCAATATAAATGAACTAAAGTTTAAAATTTTATACGTTCATTGGTGGTAAAATAATTTTTAATCAAAAAATGCAAAATTTGACTTACAAATAAATCAAAATCAATATTTTTTTACGGATATAGGCCAATAAGAGTGGGAAGGGAAGGAAATAATGGTACAATTGGATACATGGATGCTAAAAATCATGAAAATCATTTGATCGATAAATAAACTCTGAAAAAGAAATATAAGGTTGGTTCAATTCACATCACCTGTAAAAAAAAAATATTTCAATTAAAAAAAATATAATTCGTAGCCCGTAGCCCTGCGGGGCTCTTTTTATTTTAATTTCGGGGGGCGTAGGAGCCGGGATCTTCAAACATGTCGCACTGCGTGCCGCACGTAGGAGCGGATTATATAGAATCTATTAATGACACCTGCGCTCCTCCCCGTAGCCCTGCGGGGCTCTTTTTATTTTAATTTCGGGGGGCGTAGGAGCCGGGATCTTCAAACATGTCGCACTGCGTGCCGCACGTAGGAGCGGATTATATAGAATCTATTAATGACACCTACGCTCCTCCCCGTAGCCCTGCGGGGCTCTTTTTATTTTAATTTCGGGGGGCGTAGGAGCCGGGATCTTCAAACATGTTGCACTGCGTGCCGCACGTAGGAGCGGATTATATAGAATCTATTAATGACACCTACACTAAAAAAAATATTAAAATATTAAATATTAAATTTTGTTTTTTTATTTATTTATTTAAAGAAATCTATTTTGTAATTTACATGTATGATTTCAGATTTTTTACAATAGTTAAAACATTTCAAACAAAAAACTTAAAAAAAAGAAAATATAAACCAAATTTTAGTTTGACAATTAAAAATTTAAAAAATGGTTCTTCAAGATATTTTTAAAATTGTTCTTTGATAAATTAAAATCAAATATCAATCCTATTAATGGGGTTGTTTTCTCCATAGTTAGTAGAATGGTGTTGTAGTGCTAAAAATCCATGGTTTCGAAATGTTCGACATGGCACGTGAATTGATATGTTTTCCAAGATGATATCTAGATGATATCTATGTATAACTTGTCACAAAAAAAAAAATAAAAATGTCATAATTTTCCCGGAAAATGTGATAATTTTTCCGGAATTATACACAATCTACAAAAAAAAAATTTTAAAAAGTTTCCATCTTATCCGATTTTCGCGATGTATACGTCATCTACACTTTAGTTAAAATAGTTCATATGTATAAAATTCAAATTTATTTTATTTATAAAAACATCTCTAAGATGGCAGTCAATCAAATTAACAATTTTTTAGTTAAAATTATATCCACTTAAAAAAAATTGTAGAAAAATTTTATCCAAAAGCGGAAAAAATTATAAATAATATATAAAAAATTGAAATTTATCTAACAAAAGCGGAAAAAATTATAAATAATATATAAAAAATTGAAATATATCTAAGATGGCGTCTGTAATGTTTACATTTTTAGTTAAAATTACGACCATTTTCACAAAAATGTCGCGACAGTCAATTTGCGATGCGATACTAAAGGCTAGCCTTAATTTTAGGGAAAACTTAATAAATTAAAATCGGAAAAAATCACAAAAAATATACTTTCGTATTTAGATACCACTGCTCACACAAAAAAGTTAAAATAAATAATTTTTTTTGTTCTTTTTTATTTCAGTTTTATTTTTGTTGTTGTTTTTCGACTCGACCTAAGAATTTTTTTGGATTGAGTCGAGTTAACTCCAAGTTAACTTTTGGTGTTTATGTTGAAGGTTCAACCCAGGTTGAACCTGGGTTCAACCTCCAATATAAACAGTATAATTCAGTAGTGTGCACGAGCTTGTAAATTTATAACAGGTTGGAGAGTAGGTACATGCCGTGAACAAAATACAAAGAATTTAATGTAGAGAATGGAAATAAGCATCTGTGAGGCTGTTCGTAAACTCTACATTGTTAACATTGTTACAACTGTCATTGTAAGTATGACGTATGCGCTTAACAATGATTTTGTTACAAATGTCAATGATTTTACAGATGATTGACGATGACCAAAACCAACCTATAATAAAACGCAAAACAGAAAACTAATTTCTATTCTCATCAATATGAAAATAATTATTAAATTAGATATCCGTAAACTTTGAGTAATAAAATTATGATTTTTTAAATAATATTCAGTTATACGCATAATATTTTTATCAAACACATTGACCACTTAAAAAGGTTTATTAAAAAGTAATTTTGTTTAAATATTGATGTGAAACAATAATTTTTTCGTTTGATTGTAGCATATTTAGTACTTTGACAGCTGGAAAGGCAGTCTCGAGTAGGGTTGAGAATGACATTTGTAACAATGTTAAAACGAGTTTACGAACGACAAAAAGCACGTGGTCGTTGTTACAATGGTAGTTTCAGAACGATTTAGAGCTGTCATTGTTAACAATATCGTAACAATGTAGAGTTTACGAACAGCCTGCGTCACAAATTCGGAGGGTAAAAGAGAAAGCGAATAAACAATGGGATTACAAAAACAAAAAACGAAATAAGAACCCCACGCCACAGAATATTATAGAACCAAAATTGTTTTCTGATTTATAAATTAAATTAAGAATAAATTTACCACAAATCACTAGCTTCTTAACATAATTTATATTTTATTTTATATAAACACTTGGTAAATTTACTGATGGTAAGATATTCGATTCTGTATTTTCTTAGGCGTATTTTGGCATTTTTTCACAATACACTTCATTTTATATAAAAAATTGTAATTTTTATTATCAAATAATTGCACTAACAGTATATACTACACAAACCACTAACTATTTGAAATTGTTTCTATTATTTAAATGTATTTTAATTAATAATTTTAAAAATTTATAATTTATAATTTTACTACGCAAAATTAAGACGTCACTTCGTACAACAACAAAAACTTGTTTGACGGGTTCTTATTTCTAAGATATGAGTAAACTATATGCATTTTTTATATAACCATCCTGCACCCAAATTCCGGTTTAATGATAAATGGTAATGGTTTTTTTTCGACCAGTCATTTACCATTACCATAAAATTTTCGATTCCGGTTCAACAAATGGGTTTTAACCTGGGAAACATTTAATAAATTACGTTTTTTGGTTTATTGGGCTATATTTTGACAGAAGTTGTTTTTCTTGCGATGAGCAAACATATCAAAATACATAAAATATAAATATGTATATATAATATACTACAAAATGATTGTAAGAAATATTCAAAATAAATTACAAAATTAATTGAATTTTAACTTAATTCTATTTTCAGTAAAAAATGTAAAAAGTTCCGTATCGAATACTATCGGAATTTCGGAAATATTCTGCTACCACAAATTATGGGTAAATTATAATCGTAAATCCTAACTAAATTCGAAAGGAAGTAGTTGACTGAATACCACGACGCCGTTTCACCGTATGGATTTTGGAGAACCACCTATAAAGCGTACGACTACCAGTGCATCGAAAAGGGATATGTAGTAAGCGCGGTCTAATATCTCAGCGATACACGAAATTAACGATGCCATTGAATCTCTATGTAAAGGGAATTACTATCGTTGTCAAATTATACAAGGAAACGGATGATCCGTGCCCAGCTGGAATTTTTGATAAGTGGTCGGAATATTTAATGTTTTGTAGGATTAGGGCTTATTTGGCATCTTTATATCCACTTATGTTTCAATATATACTTACTGTGCGTTTCCATTTGATATTGCTTTGCAATTATTTGCAATCAGTTTCTTCGATAGCACACATTCAAAATAATTCCGTATCGGTATATAGATTTTTACACATACATAAAAAAAATTACAAAGCAATTTGCAATCAAAAGTAGTCGGGCATACAACATTTTGCTTTGCAAATTTTGCATTTACAAAACGAAATCGAAAATTTCCCAAATTATAAAGGGAAATTTTCAACCCTGCAATAAACACAACAACAAACATATTGTGTTATGTCAAAATGTTTTGCTAATAAATGGCCGTAGATTGATTTGAATAATAAACTTCTTTGTTTTTCATATATTATTTGTTATTTAATATAAAAAATTGTTTTAATTGGATTAAATTGTTGCTCGCAGAATAAAATGAATATATTTAAAAGCGAAGCTCGTGGCGTAGTCGCTTTTCTTTGTAGGTAGATCTTAGTTTTGCTGCCATTATTTGGAAATTGTATCATGGTCATTGTGTTTGTGGGCAGCAAAAGGGATATACAAATGAAAATAACACACAAATACAACTGTATGATACAAAAATTTCCCTTTGCAAATATTTGCAATCATGTTAAATGGAAACCGATAGTTAATATAAAATAAATCTTGATGTTACCGCTATCAAAATAATATTTTTTTAATTGGAAAATACAAAACCAACCAATTCTCATGAAAAAAATTCTTATGGTGTTTTTTGACATTAGTTATGGGTTTTATTTTCTCAGTCATTTAACAGGAATCGCTTTTCTGGGTTTTTATACCAATTGCATATTTTCGACTAATAAAAACCATAATGGTAAATTTACCACCGAACCGGAATTTGGCCGCTGTACTGGCTTGTGACAGATGAAATAACAAATTTTATATGGGGAAAAAATAAATTTCTACTCTGTAGTTGTAGTGTAACTCTATGACAAAATACTAATATCCCTTTTCCTGCCCGGTAACACAAGTGTGTAATACGGAAAAAGTACCATGTCAAATATTTTTGTAATCTATTTGTAATCTATTTTTGTATGTGTTTCAACCAACTTACACATTTGTGTTTACCTTTCAAACTTAATTTCGTCTGAAAAACTACTAACTATACTCACAATTGTGCTGGTTGTACTTAAAGGCGGCCACACGAAATTTCTCTCGAGCTCGACAAAGTTGAAAATGTGTGATGCAAAATAATAAGATAATGAGAAATGTTGTAAATTTTTGTTGTAATGCGTCGTACCGCTGTTTTGAGATCACACATTTTCAACATTGTCGAGCTCGAGACAAATTTCGTGCGGCCGCCTACACAGTCAAGCAACCGCAGCAGGGGTCTAAATGATAAAACCTGGTGGCTAATAGCATAACTACTTATTAATTTAGTTTAGTTGGCATTTTAGTCGAAAGAATCACTCGCAGTCTATGAAAACGTTCCCTCCGCCTCCGTCTTATAAATAAATGGGTACACATTTGTGTATAGTGAACTTAATTTAGAGCGGAAAAACATTTTTTTTTGAACTCGAAAGGGATCACCAAGTGTCTGTAAACTGTACGTTTTTGATTCGCGATGTTCCGAACTAGACATGAATTCTGGGTATAATACAACATGTAAATATAAGATATTGTGGGAATCTAAACAATAAATAAATGTTGCCACATTTGATAAACCCAAACAGTGCAAGAGACTTGCAGGCACCATAACTAGTTAGGAATAAATAGCACATCCATTATACGGTAGATGGCACCTCAATATTGTTTGTCGGTAATACAGTGAAATAGAAATAAACGTGAAGTTATATCCGATTCCTAGGAACAACGCGTAGTTTACAAAACTCACCACACGAGCATCAAATGAAAAAAACTCCAAAAAAATTAATTTCTGCGAGAAAAAAATGCTCTAAAAAAGAAACAAGCAATGTCATTTTAAGTATATAATTTCAAAAGAATTTAAATTATGTGTTCACAATTACTAATTGTAATTTATAATCAAGTTGAATCGAATTTAGTTGTAAATGTTTTAGACACCCCGAATTGTTGAAAAAAATAAATATTTTGACGTTTTGGTATCAGAGATTGACATTTCGCGTATCAAAGAAAAAAAATCTCGATTTTTTTTACTTTACTACAATTAAAAAGTTTTCTATCAACTTTTATAAAAGAAAAAAGAATCTCGTGCTATTTTTTTCGTTAATTTCATTTTTTTTTCTTCATGTACGGATCCATATAAAAATAATAGGAATGTTGTTTCTTCATCGTATCGTTAACCGAAAAACTATTTAGCTCCGCACAGTGATGTAAGAGAGTTTTTTTATGGTTAATAATACACAGTACTTAGCTTTAATAAAACATACAGAAATAAAACATAAAAAAGGTTAAAGTTTTCATTAAAAGAAAGAACAGAAAATAAAATACCAAGTGAATATAAATTAAAACGAAAAAATTGTATGTGTTATATACGCTGTGATAATTTGCTCTCGTTGTTTTGTTGGGATCCCAATCCCAAATTTAGGAGGGTAAATAACATAAACAATTCACAGATTTTGTAATATGTATTTTATATCTATAAATTTATAAACTGTGTAAATAATGAACAGGAAATTGTCCCAAGCTAATCGTGGAAAATGTATCTTGCATGTACTTTTAAATAATTTTCACAAATTCTTTTGTTATAAATAGAAACTTGAAATCGAAAACTATGTATTTTGCAGAAATAAAATCGCAAATAAGTTTATAATACAAATTGTGTGAACATAACCTTAAAAATAAAATAAAATTCCAGCTAAAAATTAAAAAAGAGGATGGAGTAGTTAAAAGTAATTGTGCAAAAGTTAAAATACGTCATGGAACAAATGAATATTCCAAAAATGGAAATGGATTCGGACAGTGACGATGAAATTTCGAATCACTCGTCCGACACCAACACTTCATCGTCTAGTTCAACCACATCGTCCTCGGATGATTCCGATTCTGGCCACAATGAGCCCGAAGAAAGTATGGAAGTGGCAAAAATAATGAAAACGTGCATTGAATTGCCCAAAGGACTGTGCGACAATGCGGCAATATTCAATGAATTTTTTTCACTCAAAACCTGGAATTGCTTGCCCGAACAAATCAAGCAACATTTGAAAGTAAATTTCCTACCAAAATTTCCGTACAACGATGAAATCAATAAAGAGCTCACAATTCAGAAACTATTCAGCCGTGAACCATTTAGTTTCGATAAATCACCGTTGGTTGAATTGCAAAAGAATTTGGAAGAGGGAAATTGTAGGCCCGAAATTGCAAAGTATCGGTCATCAATAAAGAAATCACAGAGACGAGAACAAAAATTTTTAGAATGTGAACGTGTCAGCCGAATCGCTAAGGCGGTTATGTTGTCACGTGAGAAACTATTGCGTGCCGCATACGATTCTCCACCTGGAACCGTACTCAAAGTGGAACGTACAACACAGCAAATCCCAAAATTTAGTTCATCACCAGCAGCGGCACGCGCCAAAAAACGGTACTTCCAAGAATTAACGAATATTGTGGAAGAGGTGGGAATAGAAGGACAACAATCTGAAGATGAAAATTACCCTGAAGGACCGCCCGCCCAACTATCACGAAAACAAAAGCGACATCTAAGTGGAATACAGGGCGGAGCATCCAGTCCAGGCGCCGAAACTCGAATATTTTCAACACTAGCAAATCGGGGCGGAAATTTAGACCATTTAGTAGGCCCCGGTGGAACTTCGGCACTATCAGAAGAATTTTATCGTCAAATGTTGTATACCTTTAAAAAACGTAAGCTCGAAGAACCGGATCATCCTGATTTGGATACATCGAATATAAAATTGAAAGATATTCATATGAGGACACAATTATCGGCGGGTCACAGGCGACCCCTGCCGCATAGTAAATTGGTTAATGGTAGCTCACCGTCAAGTATAAAGGAGCCAAGTAGCAAGAAATTAGCAAGTTTGAGTTCAAAACTCATGAAACAAGAGCCAAACTTAGTAAGTATGGTCGAAATTTTTTTATGTTATTGTATATGTCCTTCATATTTCTTAGCAAGTAAGATTGTATATGATTTTATTTAAATTTAATTCTGGGTACCCTAAAACCTAATTTTTATGCTAGCGTTTTATATTTTTATTTCGTTCTGTTAGAAGAAACTTTTCATCATAAGAAATACAGGACATAATAAATAAAACGATTCTTGATAGTCACATCTCACATGTGTTTTTTGCGACGGGTCTTTTCTAATATCTATTAAAACATCTTTATCATAGTACATATTTTGTATACGCCATGTCATTATGAATATGCAGTCTATGTATTAATTTGAGACTACCGTTGATTTCTAAAAATGCTCTTGATGACTTCTTGTTTTAGTCCACTCGAATCTCATTTTCTTTCGTTCCGAATTTGTCGAGTAACGTAGCGAGCTGTATCTGTTTTATTAAAGTATTTTAACATTCTCATGCACGATTTACATGTTCCATTTTTTTTTCCCCAACAGATTTTTTACAGAAAAATAGAGCTGCACGCAAATAACAAAAAATTACTAGTTAAAAAGAGACAACCGTATGAAAGCAACATTTCCCCAAATTAAAAAGAAAAAAACCCAATTTTATTTTACTGGAATTTGTTTCGTGCTCCTCTCGCAAACGAAAATCGTAATATACTTAACCCTTCATTTTTTACTGGAAAAAAATTGGAACATGTAAATCGTGCATCAGAATAAGTCCATCGTTAATAATAAAAAAATAATGAATAAATATTTCTTTAATCCATTCGTTTGTAGGAACGTCAGGTGGACCTGATTCACTAACCAAATAACTGCTGTTCTTTGAATTTGTGCAAGCAAATCCTCTCATTACAATGAAAATCGATTTCGCCTCACGCCGAAAGAGTTCAAAGCTTTAATAGGTGGCCTTACTAATCCTTCAATAAGGGGACCTCTTTCAGTCACGGATCCGCTTTGCTTGAATTCAAGCATTTTAAAGAAACTGTAGAACTCCGTTTAATCACGGAGTTTCCGTTAGTCCAAGTTTGCTTTCTTCTTACTGATCTTAGAAACTTGCATATCAAATATTAAATAATTAGTGAGATAACAAAAACTCTTGTAGTTGTGATGATAATTACATAATTACAGATACGTCTATATATAAGGTCAAGAGAGGACTAAAACAAGGCACCCTGGTATCAACTCGCCGAAACATTCTGAGTCAGTTATTAGTAGAGATATGGTCTTATTTTAGAAATGTAATCCTTCAAATTTTAGTCTCCTATTTTTTTAAATCTAATGATCTTAGCTGCTTAAAAGACAAGTGAGTTCTTCACCAAGATTCCACACTGACTGTACACTTGTTCCAGAAACTCGTCCAAATATCTTATTCTTTACTATTCTAATAGCATTTGAGTTGTCATAATAGCCGAATTGCTCTCTTCACTATGGCAACACGTTCAATTGAGGGTCTTTATTACACTTGCACGCGAATATATAATAAAAGTTAATGTAAGCTGATGATAAGAATTAGCTGAACAATGTTCGGGTTAGAATTCAGTAAATTATTTTTCAGGAACTCCAAAAATTACTATTCCTTTCGACTGTCAATGGTAAAAAGCACCATTTGAATTTTTTGAACTAGAACAAATAAATAATTTTCTTTGATTCTTTCTGGAGGAAACAATGCAATCTCCATCTGTTCCCTTTATAATCTCTTTATCTTTATAATCTTTATAAATCTGAACTTGTCACTAGCTTTTTTCGGTATAATTATCACCTCGTCAACCCCACAATTATCAGTTTGTACCTTGAATTTCCATTAAAATCATTACAAATAGGTAACGTGTTTACTTTCTTGTTTCCACATTGGACCACCGAAAAATAAGAAAAGCGTTTATTCCAATCTGCCTCTGCCAACAGAATCCATTGACTTCTACCACTGAAAACCAGTATGATTCAATATTGTAACTGAATCTACTGCCTGTTCTGCTCTTTCTCAACATTGTCGTTTCGCGACTGGGCTGGCAGTGGCAGGCATATTTTTCCAATAGAAAAATAACGTTGTTTATCCTGATCCATTTCCCAGCTGAAACAATTAGAACTCTGATTATGTCCGAGCTATCAAAAGTTACTGCTGGGACCCACCCGATTGGGGTTTGATCCGTTGGCTAGTCACTCTACATTTTGCCCTGAAGTAAATCAATCATTTTTTTATTTAATCTTTTTCAATCTGTTCTGGGGCCGAAGCACTCCCAACTCTTTCGAAGTTCGCTTTTTCCGTCTTTACCTTACGCAGTCGCCTGCCAAATCGAGGACGTACGGTTATAGGTCCGTTTTTTTACCATCTGCACATTGCATAGCTCCATGCCAGCCTATAATACCCTGAAGTTAATTCTTCTTTGCACCATATACGGTAAGCTGGTCCTGATGATATATTTCCTGCAATTACAGCACTGGGTTCATCCTCTCATTAAGGATTAGTTACATCCATTCTGCAAAGTTTTCTTTGCTTTTGGGACTATTCCACATTCTTGAAATGGAAGAAGTAGTGTTACTAACCCCAAACTATTTCGGCCTGATAGTCGATTCTCAAGCTTTCTCATCGCTCTGAAGCACTCCAATTTGTCTCTCTCAACTAAGGTTTTAACCTAGGAAAAAAAATTCCTCTGCCCAAATGAAACATTGATATTTATTCTTTAAACTCCTAAGGTTTTGAAAGTAAAGGAAAGAAGGATAGAAACCAACCACTACATGAGTAGCACGATAGCACTGGAGCCAGGACTTTGGAATTTTTAACTGGTTGATTTCTATTTCGGGTATTAGGGTTCCATTTTGGTTTTGCTTAATACGTTGATTGATAATTTTCAATTTTCCAATATTTCGAGAATCTAATATTTGTCTCAATTATTAGCTTCAAATTTGTTTTAGCCACTAATCCTCTTGTATCTTTTCCTCAATACGGTTTCCGCAAATTCAAAATTAATATTAAAATGTTATTTTTAAATTCTAAGCCAAGCCATAATCCGCTCCTGAACATTGCCTATTGAGCTTAATCGTGAAAAGTTTCCTCCAAAATGCTTATTATAACTTTTGCTTGGGTCACAGACACATTAAAAAAAAAATCACAAATGTTCAAATCGTTGCCAATTGATTAAAAATATAAAACTAATCTATATTTTCCTATTCTGTTATTATTTTCAGTTTCAGTCACAATTTCATCAGCAACTTATACGCTCGCAGTCTCTTTTGATGATTGGACAAAATAATCAACAACAGTCCCATCAACAACAAATTCATCTACAGCAACCAGCACCACCTCCACCACCCCAGCCAATAGTACAATTCAACAACATTACCAATATAAGTAATCATACGCTGAATTCACTTAGTGACGAAAGTGATGATGATTTAATGAACCGACCGATAAAAATAGAACCAAAACATTCGCCACCTGAGCTGGTTTCAATAATGGCAACTAAACCACATACAACTTTAACGCTTCCACCTCAAACATCGTTAACACCGATTTTAAATACTAATAGTAGCAATAATCATAACAGTATTAGCAATAGTAATAATATTAGTCCAATTATGGCCCATATAAAACAAGAAAATGTTTTCCCGCCTAATAAGAAAACGGCTACTACCATGGCTAGTGGAAAATATGTGTCAACGAATCACGATATGAACATTGGTCATAACACAAATGCGAATTATATTAATACAACAATTACCTCCGTTGCATCGTCATCCGCAATGCAAACCACATCAGGCTCGTTGACAATGAATCAAAATTCACGGCCGAACATGATTAATATAGCAAATTATTCCGGTAAAGTGAAACCAGCCACATTTTCAGATCTTGAAGGTATAGATATGATGCGAATTCCGGTCGATTTCGATGAATCCGGAAACATTGATATATTAAGCGATATAGAAACAACCCCGGGGCTATCAAGTTCCAGTGACAAAACACCAGAATTAATGCAAGAAACGCATGCTTGTTTTTTGTCATTAATCCGAGATATATTCTGTTCGACACCCGATCATCGAACAACACTGGAGAATTTAAAGAAAAAAGTACTAAATTGGCTTGGTAATCCGATAACACCGTTAAACGATTGGTATGGTTCAAGCGATAATTGGTTAAATTTGGTCCCGTCGGCTATAAATTTTTTGTCAGGTGAATTTAATGATCAGCCCGAAGAATTTGTACCGTACATTGAATATAAAATAAATTTACATATTTATCAATGGATTGGAGCTGGACGTGACACGGATCAACATCTGATACCACTTTGTATTTACTGGTTGAGTCGAAAACATGAGATGGCGGCTAAACCTATCAAAACGAATAGTTACGGTGATAATGTAAAGGTGGGAAATAATCAAAAGACTAATATACAAATTAAAGTCGAACTGGAAGATGATTATTTCCAAGAACGATTGTGTTCGCCACCACCACCACGGTGTCCAACTAATTGGACGGTCGTAAAGGCAGCTCCGAACGAAATTGAAGATTTTCGAATACAGGAGCGAGCAAGGTTTGAATATCCACACTTGGCATTTGTATATCGGATGCATGGATATGAATCTGTGGTGGGACCGGTTAAAGGCATATACACGCATCAAGTTCCAGGTGTGAATAAGGCCCGAGGGCATAATATGCTAGTGGCTGATCGACCAAATTTTGTCACAATATTAACTTTGGTTCGAGATGCAACAGCAAGATTACCTAATGGAGAAGGGACCCGTACAGATATTTGTGAGTTGCTCAAATCATCACAGTATATAAATCCTGATGCACCAGATGCCGTTCTACAAACTATTGTGAGCGGGGCTCTCGATCGTATGCATACAGAACACGATCCATGTGTACGTTATGATCCTAAACGGAAAATTTGGATATATCTACATAGGAATCGAACAAAAGAAGAATTTGAGCGTCTTCATCAACAGTTCCAGGGGATGGGAAAACATAAGAAACCTATTGCAAGAAAGTTTAAAACGAAAAAATCCCTAGGTGGTAGCAGTAGTTCTACATCAACGTCTCCAAAGATGACTCAAATAAAGACTGGAACTACAAATTCAATTATACCATCAAATGTTATAGTTGTTCAGTCGACATCAGTGGATCATCCAAATAGTAATTCACCCCTTACCGTCCCCACAGCAGCACCTTTGCCGACACAGGCACCATTGCAAATGCCGGCTCTTAGCTCAATATCATCACCACTTACGACTATTTCATCACCCACAACAGTAATCCCACAGCAGCCAATTCAACCGTTATCAATAGGATCGCAACCACCACCGCTCTTAAACAAAATTTCAACGCTGAATACACATAAGCCAATTCCGATTAAACCAGAGCTGGTACCCATCAAAATGCTGGCTTCCCCAATAATGGACAAAACAATGCCGGAATTGATTGATGTCGAGGCTTCGTTGGATGCTCAAAATGCACCAATGCTAATAAATATTACATCCCAAATGTCGAATCAAACGCAACTGCCATCATCTCCAATACCTCAAACAATGCCAGGATTAGTACAATCACAGAAAACTACGAAGATATTAACGACCCCTAATACTAAGAATTTATCAACCCCTATTAAAATTTCTACATCATCCGGAATCCAAACTGTTCATGTGTCATCTGCACATTCACCACAAACAAATAAGCAGCTCACTTCGATATTGGCGAATCCAAATTCACAATCAATTTTGCTGAACAATAGATCACATTCGCCGATAGTAGTTAGCGGTGGGAATACTGTTGTGACAAATATTTCAGGAAATGTTGTGAATACAACCACTACTATGGGACATAAAAAATTAGGAAAGCCGATTTTGATAAGCCAAAATCAAGCGCCTCCTCTAATCTCACAGTCGGCCGGTACAAACGTTATCTCGGGACAAAGTTATATCATTCCAATTAGTATTACGCAACAGAATACATCTGTGAGTCCAAAATTAATTAAAACGTCAACGAATTCGAATCCACCAGCTTTAACTAGTACTATTACTGCAAAATCGATTTTGCAGCAGAATCAAATCAATAATAACAATGTGACTTTAATGCAGCAGAAAACTAGTATAATCCGGAATAATAACCAAGCAATGAGTGGCTCCTTGCAACAAGGTAAAAGTCTTATTAATCCAGCTGTTATGCAGCAGAGAAATACAGTTATATCTGCAGCACCGAATGTTTTACAAAAACAGGTCCAGATGAATCAGCAGCAACAACAACAACAACAGCCACATATTCAGATTCGTCCAAATGTATCAATAGCGAAAACCACAATAAATCATGGGTCTTTAACGGCGGCCCAGCAAAAGCAACTTTTGCAAAATATTATCGCACAGCAATCCAAACAGAATCAGCAGCATCAACAGGGAACCCCACACGGAACCGCTGCAACTTTAATATCTACGTCACCGTCCGGCGCCCAAACAATAAAATCAATAATAATTGCGCCTCCTCAGCCACAGCAAAATCAATCGAGTGTTATAACCACACCAACCTCGTCTTCACCGATTAAAACTATGACTACGGTAACCAATTCTGGCCAGGCCAACTTAATTAGTCCGCAAATTATACAAATTCAATCGAATAATGCTCAGCAAGGAAAAATACAAACCCTCACACCGCAGCAACAACAAAGTCTGCTTGCAACACTGAAACAGCATCAGTTGAAGAATAATCAACAACGAAACATAACACAACAATCCTTGATTATAAAGCAACAACCAACTTTGATACAACAGCAACAGGTAGTGCATCAACAACAACAACAGCAGCAACAACAACATCAACATCTTCAACAAAAATTGGCATTGTCTGCAACGCCAACGCCGACTACGTCTATAATCAAAAGTGGTCAATCGTTGCTGGGTCAAAATTTTATTGTTACTTCATCCGCTGGAAATACAATCGTGAGTTCAGCTAGTGCGACAAAAATAATGACTTCACCCCAACCGCTTGTAACACATATTCTAAAACCGGGCACATCAATTATACAGCAAACCGGTGGTAGTGCCCAAAACCAGCAAACTCGTGGCAAAGCGGTTACTACAACAAATCAATTGGGTAGCACCAAAGTTTTAACAAATCAGGCCGGTCAAATCATATCACTCGAAAGTTTATTCCAAAAATCTCAATTAGCGCCTGGTACAACATTGCGTGTGGCCGGTTCAAAACCGGGTCAAACCAGTCTAATACAATTAGCAAGTGCACCTGGCTCTCAGGTTACACAATACGCGGTTGTTTCGCAAGGACGTAATATAATCCCAATACAAAATGCACAACGAATAATTACTAGTTCAGTTGCGCAGGCACAACCAATTCAGGGTACCACAATGAGTAGTATCATAAAAACCGATACAAAAACAACTCAATCTCAGGCGGCGTTAATGGCGACCACAACCCAAACCAATCAGCAGCAACAGAATAAAATTATTCAGCAGGTGCAAACAATTGGTGGGGGAACAAAACTAAAACCTGGAATTCGTATGGTAAACGCAACCAATTTAAATTTGGCTCAATTTGGTGGTAAACCGGTCATAATTGCCAGTAAGACACCCGGAAGTGGTGTTGGTCAACTTCAAGGACAAAACGTAATACTCCAGAGTACTGGTCAGAATTCGGCGAATGGTACCAATTTTGTGATTCAAGGTGGACAAGCGATTAAACTGCCTGGAAATTTACTATCACCACAAACTCAAACCGTAATGCTGAATAATCAGCTGGTTAAAGTTCAAACACAACAAAGTATGGTAAACAGTGCGGGACAAAATGTTGGTTCTTCAGTGACCACAGGTTCGACAACCACCAACACTATACATAATACGTTCGCGCAAGGTAATCAGAAAACGGTGGTACTGGGTACAACGGCGGCAGGTCAAACGATAACAAAAGTTCAAAATCAAGGTGGCGTAAACGTTGTACAACACAATCAACAGCAGCAGCAGCAACAACAACAACAGCAACATCAGCAGGTTGTTTTAGGAACAGCGCTTAAGAATGCTGTTAAAACGGGTAATCCAAATCAAAGATTGGTGTTTGCTGTGCAAGGTAGTGGCGGGCCGATATTTTTACAGCAGGGATTTCAAACGGGTGCAATTAATTTGAAGGGGCTCAAAGTGATACCGATACAGCAAAATCAACAGCAGAATAAGGGTGAGTGATAATATTTTTATTAAATTTGTGCTCTAATATCATGTTTAATGCTTGTACTTATTGGGCGGAAGTCTTTAGTGAGATTCCTGGCGTTAGTAAAACCGTCTCTTCAGTTTTCTTGTTTCGTTTCGAAGCTGGAGTTTCGATGGATTTTCTGATATGTTGACGTTTCTTTTGTCGAAGATATTTAGTCGTAGCTTCCCTGGCATGGAGATGTTCTGCTAGAGTGCTTCTATTGCTACAAGCCAGAATGACCAGACACACTCAGAAAAAAATATGATAAATACATGATTGCATTTGCCATAATAGCATCATTGTATGATAAATACAATTATTTAAATGATTGATTTTATCATACTATGATATTCTTGATCATTTTTCTTGATCTTCTTCATCATAACAATTATGATCACTGAAATTCTTTTATTTTGAGTGATCATCATTGTTATGATGAAGAAGATCAAGAAGAATGATCAAGAATATCATAGTATGATAAAATCAAAAATCAATCATTTAAATAATTGTATTTATCATACACAGAATTAAGCTTTTTCCATAATTTTGGAAGTCCCAGTTATTTTTGGCCGAAATCGGTCCACCGAAACATGAGCTTTTTCGGTTTTTGAAAAGTATCATTTACGAAAAGACGATTTAAAACAAAATTAGTTCATTAGTCTAAATTTTTATAAGTTTACCACTGACAACGAAATTGATAAAAAAAAATTTATTAGGTATTTAAAAAATGGCCATTTCTGCGATCCAGGCGGCTTGACTAATCGGGATGAACTTGATACTTAAGCTTTCTCTATAAATTGAGAGATCCTTTGCAGTGACGGAAATCTGTGTACCGGAAGTGACAGCTTCAACAGGAGTTTTTCCATTTTTTCAACGTCGTTGAAAACAATTAAAAGATTCAAATAGATTTAAAGATTATAAATTTCCAACAACGGTTAACGTTTTTGGTTTTCTGAAATTTAAGCGTGAATAATGATTTTTGATTAGACGAGGCACTTTTACCATAATTTCGGTAAGTTTAATATTTCGCTTTAGAAGTGTGGTGTATTCGACATCTATATTTATTTTAGTGGTAAAAGAAAGACGGGTTTTGGCCACAACATATTCCCGCCTTCCCCATTTTTCAATAAAGGATGATTAGCATATTTCGATTTGCACGTGAAACATAAATGCAGAGCCATGAACATACTAAAGCATGTAAATGAAATATTGAAATTTAAAATGCTTAGGTTTCAGTTGAACGTGGCTTAGCTTTACAATGCACCTAAAAACATATTACAATAAATAATGAATGAACAATTTATATTTGTTGCAAAATAGCTGAAAATGAAAATATCTAAACTGAAATGTTTGTGCCCCTGTTTGAATTTGGGTGACCAGTTTCATCCCAATTTTATCTCCTGGTACTCGGCAAAGAAATAAGAAATTAAATGAAGTTGTTGGCTGGATGAAATTACTCGTTAAATACGAGTTTTCTGTATGAGAATCAGTTTCGCTTCACAAGTACTATTGATTGATCAGCTCGAAAGTAACAACAGTAATTTTGGAGGTTAGGGGTTTATCGAATCTGATCGAAACACGTCTCATTTTTCAAAAATAAAGTTAGTTTGATTTTTATCTATATTGGAAAAACACAGCTGAAAAGTACAAGGAAATCCGTATTGTTCACCACAGAAACTATCAACAAAAAACTAATTGGAAAGGAGATGAATTTTTGTCGGCATCCAGCATTTATCCTATACTCTTCGGCTTCGGAAATTCCGATTATCTTAAATTTGTGTGTATATTGAGGCTATATTTTGTAAATGGTTTTATACATTTTTTGCTATAATTTTACTGTAAAAATTTAAAACACTAAAATGTTGTCCTCAAAAATACCAGGAGAAATTATTGATGCGTTGTTATTGCTGGGTTACAGTTCACTAGTAACGCTTCGTCTATAGACTGATTGAAAAAACAACGCGAACATTGTCAGCTATATCTTTGGCGTTTGATGAGGAGCTGGTATTATTGTAGGTCATATTAGCAGGGTATCCTTCAATTTCGCGTTTATTTTCTTGGATTTTTCTTTGAATTTGATCGAGTATTTTGATTTGAAATATATTTCAAATTCGGTACTATGTTGTGCCGTTAAAGCTTATAACCCGTTTTTCAAAATTCGACTTCTGTTTTCTTAAGTTAACAAGTCTATCAACGAACCACTGAGAGAGCATTTTTTGGTTTACAGCACATATAAAGTTCGAAGTCTTGCATCATAATGTCATTAAATTTGCACAACATTTTCGGTTAAATTATTATTGGAATTGAGAGTTATTTATCAGTTCAAGGAACCTAGGTAGCTTTGTAACCCCACGCGGTTTGTTTTTTTAAAGTGGTATATGATTGGATGTAGGTGTTGCAATCTCGCCATTAAATTAATTAAGTCAACTACAATATCTAAAGATTTGTGATTGAAATCATTTATGACAAAAGGTAACACGGATTCAGAAATTTTGAAATTGTCAATGCCGTTGGTGAAGGCAAGATCCAATAATCTATCCACAATCTGACGAGTTGTATTAATAACTCCATCAATGGCATCGATGCAGTTTGTGTAATTATCACTATTTGATTGAGGTGGGTGGTATATACATATGCTGTGTAGATGATTTGATTTGTTTGGTTGATTTTTATTGTTACGCTAATTTGTTCGATTATCGATGGGGCTTAAGTTACCGAAGCGTTCCAGAGCTTAGGATGTTCTGCTACCAGTACGCCACCGCCCGATATCTTTGAGCTAGTTTCGCGAGAGCGATCGCATCTGTGAACAACGTAATCATGGCCAAAAATGGCTTCGTTTTACAAATTACATATGTATGTAAGGTAATTTGATGCCATTTTGTTTACATTTTCATAGCAAATTGAACATTTCTCCTAATTCAATTCTTGGATTTTTGGGATAATTTATCATTTGAGCAGTACTATAGGTTCGAAACTTCATTAAAAGTGACGTACTGTAGTGGATCATTAGCCACTGGTGTAAAATATCTAAATGATTGTGTGTGTCTTGAAATTGCAACTATGGCATGCGGTACACTATCGCACAGCTCAGGTGTTTGAGAATTGATTCTTATACATACACTCGATTCCACTGTATCGCATTTGGTGAGGTTAAACCTTGTGCTTCTTGGACTGTCATGACTTTACTGGTTTCTGGTATCTTAATCGGGAAATTAATTGTTTATTAGCAAAAGTGAGATAGAATGAATTATCTAACACAGGTATCGACGATAACGTTGGTGGCAGGTTATACATGATGTAACTTATCATTTAATATGATATTTGGTTTTAATCATTCATATTTATTTACTTATGATAACCAGAAGTCCTATATATCCAGCATGCACCATCATGTTCTCATCAATAAAAACTATATCGTAGGTCCGATTACCATTATTTATCACTTTAATTTTTCGTGATACGTGTTTAATAGCGAATTCTTTTACGTTTTTGATGTAAATCAAATTTCCGATAGTTAAAAAGAACACGAAAAAAATTTGATGTGTTTTTATCCGGATCCACTCGAAACGCGATATTTCAAAATGCGATATTTCAAAACGCGATATGGTACAAAACGCGATACGGTACAAAACGCGATATTTCAAAACGCGATATGGTACAGAATATGCGTTGCGAAGTGGCGGGAGCGCAGCGACCCACCTGATACCGATCCTATATACTATCGTTCCTATATCGATTTTTAAATTCCTATAAACTGAAATTAAATTTCCCCTTCACCCGCCTTATATAACCCGATCCTAAACTCCCGTTTTGTACCAAATCCCGTTTTGTACTATATCGCGTTTTGAAATATCGCGTTTTGATAATTCGCGTTTTACAATATCGCGTTTCAAATGGGACCCGTTTTTATCATAGTGTGCCTAAACCCGAAAGGGATGCCGAAAACAATAACAAACCATTTTAAAAAAATTTCAAATGACGAGTTTGACATATTTGACAATATTTACGATTGACGTATTATATGTATATAAATATGTGTATGCGGTAGTTTAAATGGAAGTAATAGTCTACATTTCCATTTTTTGATGTACATCAAATTTTTTTGCTATTTTTTCCGCTAAAAGAACGCGAAAATGTGATTTACATCAAAAAATGTTGATGTACATCAAAATTTTTTGCCAGTTTTTTGATTTTTCAGCAAGAAAACGCCATAAGTGTAGAATCGTGATAGAGAAAACGAAAAATATGTTTACATAATAAAATATAATTGCTGTGTGCCTGACGCCGATTTTTTTTTGCCTAAATTTCCGACTAACTAAATTGATCGTTAGTTCGCCCAGGTATTGTTAGATGTCTCTAATATTTATAAACCAAAGTCTAATCAATCGCCGATTAGAAATGTTTTGTAGAATGTTAAATTTAAGTTTTTATAGCAGGGGCGGTATGTTGTACCATCACTTCGAATCGAAATTCGAATCGAAAAAGTGAAAGTTGTATCATTTTCGACTTTTATCGTTTTTTAATCTTGCAATACTTTTTCTACAATAGAATGAAATGTCAGCTACATTTATTATTACTTTGGTATTAAATGATGAAACTGTATCATTTATCGCGCTTCGAAAATGATGTAACATACCGGCCATTCCCCTTTTTTCGAATTTCGATTCGAAGTGATGGTACAAGATACCGCCCCAGATGTTAATTAAACATCAGATGCGGTTTGTTTTGTGCCATCTTTGCACGATTGGTATAACCTAACCATCAATTTAGTTAGTCAGGCAAAAAAATCGACGTGAGGCACAAAGTAAATGTGTCGAAATGGCAGAAGCAAAATAAATTTAACGCAATGTCATGATTTTAATTACCTTAAAACTAATCTACACGCTCGTAAATAGATCGGGTAATTTTTGATAAGCAGGTGACTGGTTTAAAAATGAATTTTTTAAAGAACGGTGCTATAAACGAACCAACTTGTCGAACCAACTGTTGGTCCAACCGCCCACAATCCAATTTTACGATTATTGTGTCTAGTTTTGCTTTTTAATTGTTTTGTTTCGCCCTATTTGTTTTTGTTTTCTATGCAATTTTTCAAATGAATGACGAAATATCGTTCAACTGGTTCAACTTAATTTTATCGATCAACTTTACTAAACACCATACGATTTTGCATCCGTTCGAACTAAATTGGGCCGATCTACCGACCAATAAATCGTCGGTAGTGTGCCCTAACTCGTTTGGCACACGTTCTAACAAAATTGATTTTTCGTGTCTTTCATATTTTGTGGTACGGAATCATAATTGCATTTTTTTCCAAGAGGTGGATTTCTCCAGTTAACCTGTTCTGCAACAAGAGGTCGTCAGATACGATGATCGAGTATGTTCAGATCTCTCTCTATGGGGTATATCCTTTATTCGTTCGCAAGTTAATTATTTGCGATCAGAAATATGGTTACTAGATTTATTTTGCCATGCCAATTGACACATTTTTTTTTAAATATAAATTTGTTTTGCGATTGTAAAGGAGAAATCCATGAAAAGACTGCTACGCATTTTCCGAGGTCGCAGTCTTTTTATATATTTCTACTTAACAATCGCGAAACAAATATATTTTTCATCTGGGGGTTTCCAAAAGCTTATACTCTGACCATGTTGGTGCGATTTAAAATATTTTTTGTCCTTTTTTGTTTGGTTTGAACATAAAATAAAAGTTATATAGTGCTTTTTTCTATCACAAAATTTTTAATGTCATTTAAATTTATTTCCAGGTGAAGATCGTCAAGTTTACGCTCAAATTTTGACTTCGCCTCAAGCACGTACTCAAAACCAAGGTAACAATAGTAACAATGGTGGTAATAATGCGTCTACCAGCAATAACACAAATGAATAAGAAAATATAACTTGATTTAAGGGTACGCGATTTGTAAATGTAGTATAAATATACAAATATTAAATTATGTAGATTTATTTTAACTTAGGATGCTGTCAATAAATTAACGATAAATGAATAAAACATAATTTAATAATATTTTTTTCTATTAATATATTTTAATAAAAAAATTAATATAATGTGTAAATATTAAAAAATAATAATAACATAATATTAAAATAATATAAAGTAAATATAAATCTGAATTAGATTAGATTAAAAATTTTAATTTTCAAATATATAAAGTATATAAATTAATTTACAAACATGTGTAATAAATGTAATGTTGTTTCACAAACAATTAATAATAATTATTAATAATTATTATTGAATGTTATAAAAAAAAATATTGTTTTACATTTTAATATTAACATCAGTAATGATAAATTTAAATTATTTCTTAACTTAAAAATAAATATAACAGAAATGTATATACTAATCGAGATATTATTATTAAACCATTTTAAATATTTTACCGTTTTTTGAAATTCATGTTTAATGAAAAATGAAAACTAATATAAAAATATTACATATAATTATATTAATTATAATAAAAATAAAATTCTATATATTATGTTATATACATATTCATATATGCGTATAAAAAATATTAATTTTTAGTATATATGTTGTACATAGTTCTTATTATATTATATAATACATAAATATTATATGTATTATGAAAGGTAAACGTTTAAAATTAAAAAAAAATAAAACAAAAAAAAAATTATCTGAACAAAAATGAAACGGAAGGAAAAAGAGAAAATATTTAATAAAATCAAAAAAAATATTTTACGGATTTTCATTTAAGAGTACCTAAGAGATTTAGGAAACTATCCAAACATTTCATCCAAAAGAACCTAATAATTTTGGTTTTATCGTTGCGATTGTATCTGTCAGGCAACTTGGGTGTTTAATTTTACTTGACTAATGAAAATATCACAATATCCCTTTTCTGGCCCGTGATCACGAAAGGGCATCAATTTTTGTATGTGTTTTAGGCCAACACTATAACTACATATGATATTAATTAAATAATTAATATGTTATGAAAAACAAATAATTAATATGTTACATAATTTACTTGTTACCAAATTATAATGCTTTTTTAAAAAAAAAATCCGATTTAACAAAGATCCGTTAAAATCCGGAAGACATTACAACCTGTCATCTTATACATGCACATTTGTGCATGGTGGTCATTTTTTCTGGCCGGAAAAGGGATATATATTTATTTATTCCAATACAGCCATCTTGCGTTCCCGTTTGCGTCAACTTTATTATTTATAATTTTTTACGTAATCGCGTATTTTCCGAGATGTTTTAATAACTGGAGTTAAAATAAACACTTGTCTTCTAGCACTATTTTGGCTTTCTCTGGTAATAAGAAATTGGGAAAAATATTTTCATAGCATTTTTGTGAAAATTTTAACAGTATTGATATTGGCGAATCAATTTTTATGGAACAAAAGTTTCCCAACAACTTTGCTTCGTAAAAATATATACACCAAACTAATTTCAACAGTAGGCCGGCCAGAAGCATACCAAATCATTTCGAAAAATGCTATGAGCATATTTTCCTAATTCTCTATACTCAGCGAAAGCCAGAATAATACCACTGTGGTTAAATTCCATGGCGTTCCATCAAAATATGAATAGGAAAACTTTTTTCCATTAATAATCGAGTAAAACAATTCAATGTTTCGGAAATCAAGACTAACTTCCCTTTCATTATTTTATGGAACCTACATAAATTTTCTTCTTGTATTTACCAGGGGCCTCATTTTATTTAAATTTGATTAAAATAATTTAATAGAGATGTACTTACATTTTAAAATTTATTAAATTTTTAAATAAGTAAATATCGTATAAAAAGTATTTCCCGTCCGTATACTAGAAAATCCGTCACCTAACTTGGATTTGACAAATTGAATTTTGTCGTAAAATCCGCTAACTCGGTTATTTCATAATAGTATAACATCCGCGCGGATCGGAGTTTTTTTAGTTTCATAATACTATATTTGATCATACATATGAATAATCGACGCGAGACGTAATTTACGATTTCAGAAAAATTTCATAATAGGCCTGGGTGTCGCCATGAAATTTTACATTCTATATTCAAGATGGAAATTATAAATACTAAAATTTAAATAGGATGACGTCGAGTCGCCCGAGAACAGTAAATGGTTTCCATAATAGAGCTAGCTAAAGTACTCCTAATACCCATCTCACTTTTGCGTCATTATATATTAATCAAAAACTGTAGCGTTTGCCGCCCATATTTTTCCGTATAGGATTCTCGAAAAAAATATTACAACTGATTTACAAATCATTTAGTAACATCTTTCTTAAATAAATATTCACATTGACGGGCAGTAACCCAATCGTTACTCCCGTTTGAATTTACATAATTTATATTATTTCTCTGTCCTGATTAAATACATCTGCCCAGTTCTAAAGGTTTCTGCCTTTGAAGTCTTCTTACTGCATTGGTGGTGTCCAACAAACTTCGTATGTCTGCATTTTGGTGCCGAGATATCCTCTGAATGTGTTTCTTTGCATGATTTTTTATTTCTTCACTGACATATTCCATGTTTAAGTCCCTATGTAGGTTATCATTTCTGATGTACTAAGGCGCGTTGACAATGCCACGCAGCACTTTGTTTTGAAAACATTGTATCATTTGTGTATTTGTTTTCTTGGTACAACCCCAAAGTTGAATACCATAGGTCCATACTGGTTTAAGTATTTGCCGATATAATAGCAATCTATTGTGTATTGTAAGCTCAGAATTTCTACCTATTATTAGCCAATACATTTTCTTATATTTGATGTTCAATTCTTCTTTTTTCTTTATAACATGCTCTTTCCATCTTTGCAATCGAGGGTCATGCCGAGGTATTTGGCTGTAGTTGCATTTGGAACCTGCCTTGAATTGAGTTCTACTGGAATCCAGTTAACTTTCTGGTTTGTGAAGTTTACGTGAACCGATTTTGCTTCGTTTAGGCTAATGCGCCATTTCTTTGTCCAGCTACTCACTGAGTTGGTTGCTTGTTGAAGTTTTGTCGTTGCTTCTGACACACTATACATGACTTTCCAGTTGTCAGAATAGCTGTATCGTCTGCAAATGTTGCTATGGTAGCACCTTCTGTATTTGGCATATCTCTGGTGTACAAGATATACAGTATAGGACCCAGCACGCTACCTTGTGGTATGCCTGCTGCTATTCTCTTTAGTTCAGAGTACTCTCCGTTATATATTTTACACGGAAATGCCGATCTGCAATGTACGATTTAAGAATTTGATAGAATTGTTTAGGTAGATCTCGATGCAATTTAAATTCAAGTCCTTGGTGCCAAACTTTGTCGAAAGCTTGTGCTACATCTAAGAAGATACTGGAACATATTTTCGTTTTCTCAAGTGCGTCTTCTATTATGTCCGTTATTCTGTGAACTTGTTCTATCGTAGAGTGATTTTCCCTAAATCCAAATTGGTGGGGTGGAATTAAATTTCGTTCTTCTATTATTGGCTTGAGCCTCTTGAGCAGTAATTTTTCAAATAATTTTGAAATGACAGGAAGTAGCGAAATCAACCTGTACGAATTTTTGTCGTTTGCTGGTTTGCCTGGTTTAGGAATCATAATTACTTCAGCAACCTTCCATTGTTGTGGGACATACTTTAGTCTGAAGGCAGCATTGATTATTTGAACCAATTTTCGTAATCCCTTCTCGGGAATGGCTTTTACGACTTGGCCAGTAATTAGACCGTAACCTGGAGCTTTTTTTGCATTTAAATTGTGCTTGATCTCCTCTTTCAATTCCTGTAATGTTACAGATCGTATATTATGGTCATCAATTTTGCTAATTATTGTTATGTTTTCGTCTGCAGTTTGCCTGGGTAACAGTTGAAAGGTTTCTTCCAAGTGAGCCGCAAATAAAATGGCTTTTTGCTTGTCACTTTTGGCCCAGGCTCCTTCCTCATTTTTAATAGGCGGCACATGCATTTTGGTCCTTTTTAATCCCTTTGTTGCTTTCCAAAGAGAGTAATCAGTGTCTTTATGCTCAGTGAGACCACTTAAGTACTTGTTAACAGTTTCGTTCTTAATTTCTTTTATAAGTTGTTTCAGTTTATTGCACAGATAATTGAGGATTCTTTTGTTTTCCGGGGCGCGTGTCCTTTGCCTGGTCTTTCGTGCCTTTCGTTTCTCTCTAACTAGTTCCGACTTCAAGAGGGTAATTTTGATTCCTACGGGATTCGGTATGATTAGTAGGTAAACTTTGCCATGCTGCTTGTTGAATAGTACTGTTAAGTACCTCCAGTTCGTCTTCCAATTGTACCGTTGTTTTAATTGGCATTTGAAGGCCTATTTGCTCTTCAATTAGTTCTTGGAATAGGTCCCAGTCAGTTTTATTATTTGTTAGCTTAGGCAAGTTATTCTTGTTAATTATCATTGTCCTGAGTGTCATGATAACTGGTGAATGGTTAGAATATATCCCCTCGCTGTTTTCGAGGCACGTGTAGCCCTCGGTAATCCCTTTCGTTACATAGAAATCAATGAGATCTGGTATTTTATTTAGATCAGCAGGCCAATATGTTGGTTTACCTCCAGAATGGAACTCGCAGTTGTTTACCCGACCTGCTTCGAAAAGCTCTTTTCCTTTACGGGTTGTAAGTCTTGATCCCCTTTAGGGGTTTTTTGCATTAAAGTCACCACCAATAATAAAATTGGGTCCTATTGATCTGTTATAATCTTCTTGGGTCTGTTATAATCTTCTTTGTTTAGATTATAGCGTGGTGGACAGTAGGTAGATGAAACTAGTAAAAATAATGAATACAGTATCATTATTTTTACTATAGTTTTGACTTTAACCGTTTTAACTTGCATACTTTCTCTTCGATACCAGGTTCTTCATAAAATCGCAAAGGTGACAAAATAATTAAACTGCAGGCCTATTTTGAAATTTTTCCGACATCGTAAAATCCGTCCTGCCTCAATTATTCTTATTATGAAACTAAAATTTTTATACGATATTTAATTATTTAAAAATTTAATAAATTTTAAAATGTAAGCACATCTCTATTAAATTATTTTAATCAAATTTAAATAAAATGAGAAGTATATACTGAAAATTGATACATGTTTCATAATTCGAATATCCGCCGCGGATCGGATTTTACGACAACGTATTATCCGACCAATTTCATAATAGGTCCGCTGTTTTCGCAATTAGAAAAAGATCAACGCAAACTTGATTAAATTATATTTTATTCCATGGAAATATTAATGATTAGTTAAAAAGTTATTCTATTCTAAAATTGGCCGTTGAACTGATTAAAACCCGAACGATGTTCTAGTGGCCCGATTCCTCTGAAAATCACAATTCTGTACCAAAACCTTCTGTTAGTAACGGGCAACGGCTCCATTTAACGTGAACGTCATAGCCCATTGTAGTATATACCATCGAAAATATGTTACTGTAATTCCTTTAATTGCCAGTTATAATTTTTATATTTAAATGTTTCACGGAATAAAATATATTTAATCAAGTTTGCGTTGATTTTTTTCTGATTACGAAAACATGGCCCCTATTTCGGAACTCGACATTGAACAATCGAACGACGTTATCGAACAATCGGTATTTGTGAATTCGATATTCGATCAATCGGTTTTTGGGAATTCGAGAGCGTATAATTATAAAATGAAATCGAACAACAACAACAATAAAACAAAAACGTATAGCCCTTTTTCTACAAAAAAAAAAAAAAATGGCTCAATTAAAGTCCAACCACACAAATGTGTGAGTAAAAAAACATACTCTAATAGCGAAATTTTTTATCAACAACGCCATTAATAAACTAATGGCGTTGTTGATAAAAAATTTCGCTTGATTTGAAGTACAACTAACACAATTGTGTTTTTTCGGACGAAAATAAGTTTGAAAGGAATACACAAATGTGTAAGTTGGTTCAAAACACATACAAAAATAAATTTTTGACATGATTCTTTTGCATTACCCACACGATTGTGTGGACAGGCAGGAAAATGGAATTCGTTTACGAGCATCATTTGTGCGTTAATGATCGAAATTGCATCCGTTGTTAGTTTTGTAGTTTTGTTAACGATGCCGTATAGGTTAGGTTTCAGTGGTTGACACTTAGGCCAATTTTGGCCCATTGTGATACCACGCATTAACGCCACATCATTAACCCATTATTCACCTATTCACCAAACATATACAGTATACCTCCTGCACATTGCAAGCTCCACATGTGTTGTCAACACATTGACATGGACGGTGGGTCGGCGCTGAATTCTTAGTTGTGTTTATTAACATCACAGATTGTAATCGATGATGAAAATTCGATTTGCATCAGCCTCTGATGGGATTCGAACCCTACCTCCCGGTTCAAGTGCCGAAGCTTTAACCACTGCACCACTTGTCCGGTCGTATATAAAACCCATATAAAAATGACACAAAATTTTAAACTGTTAGTAATTAAAAATGGAAGCCGATGCTTTATTATTTTTTAATTTATATATATATATATATATATATATATATATATATATATATATATATATATATATATATATATATATATATATATATATATATATATATATATATATATATATATATATATATATATATATATATATATATATATATATGTATATATATACATATATACATATATATATATATTTTCTATATATATATATATATATATATATATATATATATATATATGTATATATATACATATATACATATATATATATATTTTCTATATATATATATATATATATATATATATATATATATATATATATATATATATATATATATATATATATATAAATATATATATATATATATATATACATATATATATATATATATATATATATATATATATATATATATATATATATATATATATATATATATATATATATATATACATAAATCACATATCATATGTATAATACACTACTATCGTCAATCGTATTTTTTGTAAAAAATAAAATTATTTCATTTTTCTCTTGCAAAGTATGTAAACATTTATTAGAAAACTATTAAAATAAAGGTTATAGTAAAGAATTTAAAATATTAGTTCTTATAGCTAATTATTGTTTTGCCAATGAATTTTCTGCATGCAGTACCTACATCATTTTCTTGTTGCGATTCTTCTAATCTAACTTATCTCTAATGATATCGCAAAAGCGACGAACAATTGTTGTCATTTTCACTGTCGCTTGAAAAATATAGTGCTACTGAATTTGAATCCATTATTTTTAAATAAACTTTTTTAACGTGTTAAATTTACTTAAGAACAAAATTGTCAAAATTCAACAAGATGTTTAATTTTAATACAGGTATGACCATAAACAAAAAAATTCCCTTCTCATAATTTAACAGTGTACCTACATTTATATTTTTGATCGAATTCCCAAATACCAATTCATGTTCGAATAGAATTGATCATTTGAATCGAATAGCAAGTCGAATCGAATTATTGAATAGGGGCCCATCTTTCATATAGACAACTATAAGTGGATCAGACGGCAAAAAAATTAAACTTGTTGGGTATTTTTTTCGATTATCATATAGTTGTTGTCACACAGATAGTGACGCAAATGAAAGAATTTCCTACGATTGTATATTAATTCGAGAGTACTGAAAATAAACCAATATACGGAAGAGTCACAATACACCATTACAGTTGTGAGTTGAAAAACCAAAGTAAAAATATAAATATTCGTAAATACGAAAAGTTAGTTGTTAAAATAGAAGAAAAATGTGAAGAATCGGATTTTGTACGCTACGCAGTAATTCGCTAGTAGTACAAATACATGGTATTGATATATAGACAATATTCTGCTGTAAATATACAACATCAGTCGTCGCGACCTGATTAGAAGACTGATTTTTTCAAATCAATAATCTCATCTGTTCGAAAATGATCGTTGTGATTCTTACACATTTGTTTCTCATCTATTAGTTAAATTTAAGTTGTTGTGTATATTTTTGTATGTTAATTTTTATTTTCATAAAGTATGCCGTGCTAAAATTTCATGGAAAAAATCCTCAAGGAGCCTATTTTTAATGCACTAAATGTCACATTCCCAACTTTAACAGTCGTCAATAAAACATTTAACTGGCGCACAACTAACTGGCCGTTAGTTATTTTTCTGTGCAACCGGCCATTAGTCATATAGACACAATAGCCAAGAAAATAATTATTTTGTGCATTTTGCGTTAAATTTATGTTTGGTCAGGTAAGATTTTTTTTTTAATTCGGGAAATTTCAATGATCTATAATTTTTTCACATACTGTATTTGTTTAATTTCTTTTAAACGACTCCAAAATAAGTGATATATTATTCACAACAAAAAGTCAAACCAAGATTATGGAAGACCCTGTCGAAAAGGGCGGTTGACTGTATATATAGAGAGCAAATATGGAGATACCGCGGAACAGTCTCAAGTAGGAATTGACGAAAGAGCTGCTGCCGATCAACGTCGGAAAGCGAATGAAACAGCAGCACAGTTTCAAGCACGAGGTGACACAAGAGCTGCTGCTTATCAGCGATGCAAACCTAATGATGCTACTGTTTATCAAAGTCACAAAGCGATTGAAATAGCAAAATAGTTTCACTTGACGCAAGAGCTGTTCCTTATAAGCGTTGCAAAGTGAATCGAATGCCGGAGCAGTCTCAAGCACAACGAGATGCAAATGCTGCAGAGAAGTTGATACAGCAGAACCCTCTCAAGAACGACGAGATAGAAATGAGGAAACTCATGGCATATATCTAATAAATGAATGCCAAACTATTCGATTCTATTTCGTATCCAATAACTTTTCGAATGTTTCAGTAGGAATACATAACTGTGGACCAATGAGTAGTCTTTGTTAGTTTTGTGAGCCAAAGAATTTCTCTGCGGAACGACCATCGAAAGGATAGTTCACGAGTTGCTCTCGTACAGGAAAGGCTAGATTTACAAAACCGTTAGATGCCGACAGCAATGAGCTATTATATCAAGAGTTTTTGCGGAAATTGATGGCGGATCCGGATAATCCGAATTATACAAATTTTCGAGAAAACACCCGTTCTTTCCCTTTCGTTTGCTTCAATGGGAGCTAAAATACTCAATTTTCCAAGTTTTAAAGTTCACAGTCAAATAGATATGTCCTATGACAAGTCATATTTTATCCGTACAAGACATAATAGTCACCAGTATGCTGAGCTATGTGTCTTCAGCAGATTAGATATTAAATCCTGCAATCGATTAGCTGATGCATACCATAAAGCCAACCAATAACGAAGATGTTCCTGTCGTTAATGTGGTATGCACCTAGTAAAAATCGTCGTTCTGATTCACTACGATAATCATCGAACGTGATATTAGAGTTTATACGATAAATCCAGAAAATCCACAGCAAAAATTAGCGAATATCATCATCCTAAGCCGGAATTTAAATGCAATGGCATACGCGATTTTATTTCCTTATATAGTGAATCCGGATGGCATCATAATTAGAAATATGAAGCTTACCTGGGAGCTGATAAAGATTTAACTAGAATCAACGTAACCATGTTACAGTATAAAGCATGCACTGACAGCCATTGGCGATTTTTTAATCCTATTATCAGAGCAGGGAAACTAATCCAGTAATGGATAGTGGATTCGTATCTGCAGGTGGAACCCAATAATTTAAATTTTATTAAATCAAAGATTCTAGTAATTAATTGAAATAAACGATTACATGAAGTCGTATCCAGATCCATGATTCACGGATCTTGCGGATTGTTTTGACCGCAAGATCCGTGAATCATCAAAACATTCCTACATGCACTTTGCATGGAAGATGGTAAATGTTTCCAAAATCATTTCAGTTAGAAACAGTGGACGGTGTAAATAGTTATCCATGTATCGTAGAAGACCGGGCATAACAGCAGAAGTGCGTGGAACGACAGTTGATAACAGATTTGTTATTCCGTATAATCTGTACTTGCTGTTGATATCTGATGCGCATTGCATCATTGATCATAATTGATCTGAATCTAGATGAAGAAAGAGATCGTTGTTACGCGGTGGGGAACCTAATCCTTCTAATGTACTTGATTTTTGGAGCAAATATTCCGTCGATATGTCAATGGATTATTTACTCAACCATTTGGAATCAGAAGCTTTACATTTATCGCTTCATGATTACAATGCGAAACTGCAACAACATGGCTCGTTACGTAGTTCAGTTCGTCTTGCTCTTCCAACTGGAAATGCAATTTATTCATAATTCCAGTTTGCAAAGAAAATGTTGAAAGCTCAGAAGCAGAAAGGCAAGTCGTTCGAGCTGTGTGACACCGAGCATTGTTATGCATCAATAATAAATCTTCCTCTATATATCCTGCGTATGGCACTGATCCTAGAGAATATCCTTGATATATCTGTCAGCGGTCAGACCTCCTCTACGACCTCCACCAGGTAAGAAAACAATATCTGTTTTCCCTCAAGCGATATGCCAGCCCACATCATGCACGAACCGCCGCCGTACGAGACTTTTAGAAAAACAGCACTGCGAAAATCGCTCTGCTGGACGCCGTTAGACCCAGCCTCACGTAACGCTACCATGGAGACATATTCTGCACTCGTCGGTGAATAGAACGGACCTCCATTTTTCGATGCTCCAATTAATACGTTTGCGAGCAGATTCGAGTAGCTCTTTGCGGTGGCGTGCTGTCGATTTTTAGCCTCTATCGGGCCGTCTTGTAGTGAGGTTGTGTTCCTTCAAGCAACTTCTTACTGTCCATTGACTAACAGTTCCATCTCGAACTTGTCTTAGCTCCTGCTGCACAACGACGCTTGTGTGATGGTGATTTCGTAGTGAAGTTAGGACGATAAATCGATCATCCCTCTCAGATGTACACCGATACCGGCTGGTATGTGGTCTCCGATTAAAGGTACTAATTTCCCGAAACCTTCTGGATACTTTTGAGTTTTGAGACAGCAGATTTGCTCATGTTTACCTGACGAGCGACTTCTCGTTGACCGCGACCTTTTTGAAATAAAGCAACAACTTGTGCGGCTTGTGATGGCAAATATCGGTAAACGTGGTGTTAACGGGAGATGGCAGCACGTCAATTTTTTCACCGAAATATCGCATTTTGTTACGATTGCTTTAATTTGAAAAGTACTGTTTAGATTTTAATGATAAAGGTGTCCTTGTAAAGATAAAATACTAAGCTGCAAAAAAAAAGTTGTTTTACGAAAATCGGTTGAGCCGTTCTAAAAAATACGTGTTTTTGTACGCGTACAACTTTGAGTCAATAGTTGTTCGTGTAGTTTCGAGCATTTATTACTCTTCTTCAGGTTGCGAGTTTAAAACTAAATTAAATATTTTTTTAATGATATAATTTGTTGAATACTTCTATATCATTTAATAATTGGTGCACCTGAAATTATTTATTTGCTGCTAAAATCGTTTCTTAAATTTTCAAAAAGTGCATCTGGTCGTTGTTTGGTATAGTAGTTCTTTATTTACATTCGTATCCGGCAATACATCCCTAACCAATAAAAACCATTTTCATTTCAACAACAATAATTTCACTCTTAACATTTTATTTAAAAATTAGAATACATACAAATAAATTCTAAATAATTTAAAAAATCACGCACACACACACACACACACATACGCAGCTCTTTTAACTAATCAGCTACCACATCAATTTCATCATCACTCGACGTTTCATGGTCATCATCTTGAATTTGTTTACCCTCCCTCAATGTTGCCTGGCGGTATTTCATGCGCCGATTTTGAAACCAAACTTTTACCTGGGCATCCGTTAATCGTAAGCTATCGGCCAATTTTTTGCGCTCCGGTTTCGTTATATATTTCTGCAGCACGAATTTCTGTTCCAGACCCTTGCGCTGCAGATTACTGAACACAGCTCGTGACCACGATCGTTTCTTTTTATTGCTACTTGTGGTATTTGAACTTGAATTTGTTGTTGACGTGGTGCTGTTAAAACTGTTTGATGAACTTCGAATAATTTGATCGTGGGCATGCGGTTTAAAGGCCCGATTTGTTCCCGACTCTATTGGGTTGGTGGTGAATGATGTTATGCTACCGTTCACTTGATATTGTAAACCTGTAAATATAAATGATAAAATTGGATGAGTAATAGAAAATTGAAGTATGGATCGAAACTTATGTTCTAAGTGATGACGATGAGTGTTCGGCACGACTTTGAACAAAATAACATTTCTGTATTAAATTTCAATTTTATTCGTTTTATTTTATTGTTTCATAATTAAATTGTATAGATAAACAATTTGTTTTAACAATATAAAATGCTTAATTATATTTGTGGTGGCATGTACGAGTAAGGCTAAGTATATCACATTCCAATAAAAATTTGATATGCGGATGACTCAGATTAATGTCGTAAATGAACTCTAGAGATATTTTGATTTTTTCTATATAACTGTAATATTCCATTTATTTCCATATGTCTATTTTTTAATTTACATAAATTTATTGTTTACAGTAGTTATTAAGGAGACGCGTATGGTTTCCATTCTGTAACACAAATATGTGTTTAATTTTTTTTTTGATAATTCTATAAACAATAAATTAAGTTGGTTTAATTTCTTTTTTGGATTTTTAAACGAAAATATTGTATATTGTATTTGTTTATAAAGTCGAGAAATTTTTATTGTTTAAATAGATTTTTTTCTATTTAATATACAGAGAGATATACACATTCGATTTTATCTATTTAGTTATTTTGGTTAATTTGAAATGAAGATGGTTTAATTGGTTTTCCTCATGCTGTTTTGATAGCCGCGAGCGAGGTGGCATCATCTCGATCAAGATAAGTGGTCACGGTTCAATTCAAAACAGCACACTCGCAAACGTCTTTAACTTTTAGCAACGGTGATGTAAGAAACTAAAAATTTTCTTCTTACCTACATCAAATAACCTAAAGCGTTTCATTTAATTTGACAACGAATAATTAGTCCTATCATATACGTACATGTAGGTCTATAATGCAAATTGATAAAAAAAATCGTGACGAGATGGTTAGAATGATTATGTGGCAGTGTCAGCAACGAACGGAATGTTTACATTTATGTAATGAACGATTTGCATTTTTTTAACGAACTTTAACGGAACAAAATGGGCAAAAAAAATTCATTTGAAAATGACAGCTCCTCAATCTAAAATTCTAAACCACTGAATACTTTACAATGCATTCAAAATATTTAATATAAATTATACAAATAAATTAAGTTGGTGTGTCTGTCTGTAATTTTTAAATATTGGGGGTATAAATAAGTTTTCAGGTTTTATTTATAAGTTCGAAGCTTTATTCAGAGAAATTGGTACAATGCATTTTATTCAAAGTATTGGTTAGCTACGACTTTTTTCTCGTGTTTTGAGGCGATCCAAGAATCGATCAAATTTATGGCTTCTTCACTCAGAAAAATACAATTTTGGATTAGAATGTTTTCTTTGCGAAATCAAAGTGTTTTCAATGCCATTTTTTACCCAAGATCAATTCAATGTCATTTCTACCTGTGGCTCTATTCTGGTAATTTGGTAACAATTTCTTTGTGTAGTAGCTATTCCCCAGACATTTTCCCCAATATCCCGTTTTCCAAAAGTTAATTCTAGCGATTGGGGAGTAAATTTACGAGAAAATAATTTAATTATTCGCGATCAACACGCGATTGCAAAAAAACAAGAAAACAAATGTCTAGAAATAGTTTACTACGTTTAATTGGTTTTTGTTGATATTTTAGTCGAATTTTACTAAAAAAATTAAGCAAAAAATTTGATGTTGATATTTCCAATTGATATTACCAGTTTTCAGTATAAATTACAGCCATAATATTGCTATGAGTAAATACAATAAATTTCCGTTAAATTCTATTCCCAGTTAATTCTTTCCTAGAATTGGTATGGAATAATAAACTTCAAAACTGCTATAATGGGGAATTATTTTTTCGCAAAATTTTTTTCCACAAAAGCCGCAGTGGTAATATTCTGATTTTCCCCGGAAATAGGAGATTGGGAATTAGTGCCGTATTTCTAGCAGTTGGGAATTTTTTACTCACCAAAGTGTATTCTGGGAATTTGGGAATTTTTTTTATTGGGAAAAAGTAATTCCATTTTATAGCAGTTTTGACGTTAATTGTTCCCCATTATTTTTTTAGGGAATGGTAATTCGTGCCTTTTTCAATTTTGAAACATTATTTTTGCTAATAAATATATTTGGAGAATATTTTGCTGTAACTACAAATTGCACTAATTCCTAAATATTTATTTCCCGTTCCCAAATGTATATTCTGTGGCCCTATTCTGGTAATCCCCCGGGAATAGGGAATTATTTCATTTTTCATTTCGTTTTACAAAAGTTAATTCTGGCGATTGGGGAATAAATTTACGAGAAAATAATTTAATTATTCGCGATCGACACGCGACCGCAATAAAACAAAAAAACAAATGTCTAGAAATAGTTTACTATAGTAATATTCAAATCTTAAAAAAAACTTTTTTTTAACTGTTCTGCGCAGCTTTCAGTGGTGTAGAAATTTTTTTTATAAAAATTTTGGTGGGTCGCATTTATCTTAGATAGTAAACCTAAATAAAATAATAAATAACAATGAAAAATAATTATATTTCAGTTTTAATACACAAAGCATTCAAAATTATTATGTATTTATGTTATTAGAACCATATATCAAGTGAAAATTAATAGGTCTAAAAAACTATTGCACGCCTTTTGGAAACAATGACAACATTTAATTTTGGTACGGACTAGGGAAAATAAATATCCAAATGTTATTTGTATCGCATAAAACCACAACAACATAGAAAAGCAAATTCAGTTTTCAATTTAATGGAATTTGGAATTAATTCTTAACTTATCGAATTAAATATCATTAATTTATAAGATCTAAACTTTGTGTTTTAATTTTATCCTAAAATTCCTATTCAATTTAAATACAAATAAATGTAAAAATGTAAGCAATAAACATGAATATTATACTTAATACATTACTGTGTATCCGCCATATTACTTCTGCGCGAGAACTGTCAGAATTCCAGCGAGATTTGAATACTACTATACGTTTATTTGGTTTTTGTTGATAATTTAATTGAATTTTACTTCAAAAATAAATTTTGTTTGTTAAAGTAAATAATTGGATATTGATATTTCCAATTGATTTTACTAGTTTTCAGATGAATTTACAGCGATAATATTGCAATAAATTTCTGTTAGATTCTTAACAAACACATTTTTATTAATCACTTGTTTTTTGTTTCGCAGAATATTTTGAATATTTTTCAAAAAGTTTAAAAAATCACTCGATCGATTTCGACTTGTTAGGTCATCATCAGGAGTATCTACTCTAGTAGATACTCCTGATGATGACCTAACAAGTCGAAATCGATCGAGTGATTTTTTAAACTTTTTGAAAAATATTCAAAATATTCTGCGAAACAAAAAACAAGTGATTAATAAAAATGTGTTTATTAAGTATAAGTGTGTTTCGCCAAGTGCCTACGGCAAATAGCGTAAAAAGTATTCTGTTACATTCTATTCCTAGTTAATTCTTTCCTAAAATAGGTATTGAATAATAAACGTCAAAACTGCCATAATGGGGAATAATTTTTTCCCAAACATTTTTTACCCAAAAGCCAGAATTTACTTTTGGGGAAAAGAGAATAAAACTGCTACAAAATTTGAAATTTTATTCCACGGGAATTACCAGAATAGGGCCACTGGTAGACTGGGAATAATTTTTCGGGGAAATTTTTTTTATTTTGGTTTTTATAAACTAAAACATTTATTGCCAGCTTATTACAAGTTTAATTTATTTAAAAAATTTATATTTATTAAAAAAAATATTGTTTAAAAATTCCAAAATGTACGAATTACAATTCTCCAAAAAAATAATGGGGAAAAGTTAACGTCAAAACTGCTATAAAATGGAATTATTTTGTCCCAATAAAAAAAATTCCCAAACGCCAGAATACACTTTGGAGAATAAAAAATTCCCAACTGCTAGAAATACGTCACTAATTCCCAATTCCCTATTCCCGGGGAAAACCAGAATATGACCACAGATACACTTTTGGGGAAAAGAAAATAAAACTGCTACAAAATTTAAAATTTTTATTCCCCGGGAATTACCAGAATAGGGCCACTGTGGCCCTATTCTGGTAATTCCCGGGGAATAGAAATTTTAAATTTTGTAGCAGTTTCATTCCCTTTTCCCCAAAAGTGTATTCTGGCGTTTGGGGAAAAAAAAATTGGGAAAAAATGATTCCCCATTATAGCAGTTTTGACGTTTTTGTTATGCCATACCTATTTTAGGAAAGAATTAACTGGGAATAGAATTTAACGGAAATTTTTTTATATTTTGTACTTATAGCAATATTATGACTGTAAATTTACACTGAAAACTGGTAATATTTATTGGAAATATTAATATCCAATGTATTTCTTTAATAAACAAAATTATTTTTTAAGTAAAATTCGATTAAAATATCAACAAAACCAATTAAATGTAGTAAACCATTTTTAGACTTTTGTTTTCTTGTTTTATTGCGATCGCTTGAAGACCGCAAATAATTAAATTATTTTCCCGTAAATTTATTCCCCAATCGCCAGAATTAACTTTTGAAAAATGGGGAATTGGGAAAAATATCTGGGGAATAACTGCTACAAAAATAAATTATTCCCTATTCCCGGGGAATTACCAGAATAGGGCCACTGGTAGACTGGGAATAATTTTTCGGGGAAATTTTTTTTTTATTTTGGTTTTTATAAACTAAAACATTTATTACCAGCTTATTACAAGTTTAATTTATTTAAAAAATTTATATTTATTAAAAAAAATATTGTTTAAAAATTCCAAAATGTACGGATTACAATTCCCCAAAAAAATAATGGGGAAAAATTAACGTCAAAACTGCTATAAAATGGAATTATTTTTTACGCCCCAAACGCCAGAATACACTTTGGAGAATAAAAAATTCCCAACTGCTAGAAATACGTCACTAATTCCCAATTCCCTATTTCCGGGGAAAACCAGAATATGACCACAGATACACTTTTGGGAAAAAGGGAATAAAACTGCTACAATATTTAAAATTTCCATTCCCCGGGAATTACCAGAATAGAGATCTAATCTGAAATAAGTTACCCATAATAAATGTTTTATTAGCAGATCCGTAAATTCTAATTGTAAATTACATAACAGCAATATCATTTTTAAAATTATTAAAGAATTTTTTAGATTTTGCTTTTCTATTAAACAATGCCTAAAACGACATTAAAATCCATTTGAATTACAGTGTCGTAAACTTCGAATTAAAAAATAAACACACCAAAATATCATTACAAATCACTGAATCAACATTTAGGAATTTTATTTTATGATGAGAATATGGTGAAATGGCATTTTGAAAGTCTTTGAATGAGAAGTATTACGAATTTCGTTTTAACATTGTAATCCTCTTTATCAGAATATTCTTTTAACCCTTAGCGGGTATTTGAGTCATATATGGTACATTTATATTTCGCTCAAAAATTTGTTGTTTCCGATCGAAATCGTTGTTTTCGGTTTATTGACACTGAGAATATAAGTAATTTTGATTTTCTTTGCATATTCTGTTGAATGGGTTTTCTGTCATAACCTTTTCATTATTTGGCTATAAGTGTGTGTTTCAATTGGTTTAAATACCGCATAAAAAGTTTAAAAGTTAAAAATTGTGGTGAATAAAAATGTCAAACTTTTTATCTGCTTCAAGAGCTGATAAAATTTTTATGTGGAAAACATTTGGCTGACAAAAATATTTGTTTGTAAACAGAAATTTGTCATGTACAAATTTTGAGAAAAATCGTAATGATTTAGATGTAAACTGGCCATAATTAACTAATATACATTTAAATAGTATTTATTTTACATATTTTCATATTTAAATTTGCTATATACGTTCATAATAACACATAAAATAAGCAACAATATTAATGTCAAAATTTAAACCAATTGAAACAGATAAAAAGTTAAAAAGTTAAAAAAAATTTACCACGAATTTTTTTTTATCTTTCTAACTTTTTATGCGGCATTTAAACCAATTGAAACACGCACAAAATCGAAGTCACATTGCATGTGTTCGTGCAGCTTTTACCACAAAATATTATAATCCCACAACTAATTAATTATTATATTTTTCGTAATTAATATAAGAAATACTTTTTACACTATTTGCCGTAGGCACTTGGCGAAACACACTTATACTTAATAAACACATTTTTATTAATCACTTGTTTTTGTTTCGCAGAATATTTTTCAAAAAGTTTAAAAAATCACTCGATCGATTTCGACTTGTTAGGTCATCATCAGGAGTATCTACTGCGTAGGTCGTATCCCAGTAGATACTCCTGATGATGACCTAACAAGTCGAAATCGATCGAGTGATTTTTTAAACTTTTTGAAAAATATTCTGCGAAACAAAAACAAGTGATTAATAAAAATGTGTTTATTAAGTATAATATAAGAAACGAAGGTTAGTATCGCAATAAACCTAGTGATTTATTAAATCCATCTTAAATTATCCAAAATCGGTAACTAAACTTTGTGTATCATGTATGGTACAAAAACTGTTTGCCCAATTTTTACATTATGTGTCATATATGCTCAGTTTTAAATTTGAATATTCCAAAAATATCTTTAGTTTGTTTGCCTTTAGTTTTATTTAATTATAGTTTTATTTAGATACTTATTTCGTTAAGAGGTAATCTAATAGGTGGGTAATTATTAAAATGCCTAGACCAAAATATTTGTCTCTCGAGGAAATAGAAAAAATCATAGAAGAATGGCTTGATAGTAGTGAGGACGATATGGACGACGATGAAGGTAATGAAATAAATAATAACAATTGGAAAGTTAACATCGAGGAGCCGAGAGGAATTGTGGAAGACCTAGATATTGAAAATATCCCAGTTGTCTTAGCCGGTGATCTGAACAAAAAGGGTTCTTACATATTTGAAAATATGGATGTTGAGGGAGAGGCGCAAACTGAAATTAGCGAACAAGGTATTAGTAACGAAGATGCGAAAATCAAACAGTTAAGAGATAGATATAAGAAACTAATCTGGAAAAACGCTCCATTCATTCAAAATCCATCGAAATTGAAATTTACTGCAAATACACAATTTCCATAACAAATAATGAATCGCGACACCCCATTGGCGACTTTTAATTTATTCTTCAATGATGAAGTTTTAGATTTAATAGTTGAGCAATAAAATTTATATTCTACGCAAAAGAATGTTTCAAATCCATTTATTCTGTCAAAACTCGAGCTTAAAAAATTCCTCGGAATTTGTATCATTTCTACGGTACACCAAGTACCTAACACTGAGCTATATTGGGATCCTATTGTGGGAAATAAACTTATTCAAGAAACTATGTCATTGAAATTGTTCAAAAAAATTAAAAGCAATCTGCACTTTGTAGACAACGAAATGGCATTACCAAAATCTCATCCCCAGCCTGACCGCTTATTTAAACTTCGTCCATTTTTAAACCTGTTGCAACAAAATTTCTTGCAAATACCGTTAGAGGAGCATTTATCTGTGGACGAAAAGATATGCGCTACAAAAATAAGAAGCTGCATGAAGCAATACGTGCCTTCCAAGCCTCACAAATGGGGTTTTAAAATTTTTGCTTTGACAGGAGGGTCATCAGGTATGATGATTACACATAATTTTATGGCCTAAAACAAATATGTTGTTTTATTTTAGGTTTCTTATATAATTTTGAAATTTACACAGGACAAGAAAATAGTTATAGAAACGAAGGTGAGGAAAATCTTGGAGCATCAGCCAATATAGTTGTCCGCTTATGCAGATCTGTTCCTAGAAATTTAGGTCATAAAGTGTTTTGTGACAACTATTTTACCACAATACCGCTTGTTCTGTTTCTTGAACAACAAGGAATTCTTTGCATAGGGACGATAAGACGTAATCGCATCCCAAATTCTAAACTCAATACTGATAGAGAGATAGGTAAACTTCTACGAGGGTCTAATGAAGAATATACGGCCTCTTTTGAAGGTACTGACTTAAGCTTAGTGCAATGGAAAGACAACAAGTCGGTTATGCTGGTTTCGTCTTATGTTGAAGCAAACCCAGTGTCACTGCGATAAATAGGTGGGACAGCAAAAAAACGTGCTGAAGTAGCTATTAAATGCCCGGAAATTATAAAACATTATAATCAACATATGGGTGGTGTTGATTTACATGATAGTTTTATAGGTCGGAGCCACATAAAATATTAATCGTCGAAATGGTATCACAGGATATTTTTCCACATGGTTGACATTACTGTCGTTAATTCTTGGATTATACATCGGCAAATTTGCAAGGAAAATAATCAACAGGCCCTGACGCTTGTAAATTATAGGAAAAATTTAGGACAGGCACTGTGTGTAGTTGGTTCTGGCAGAGAGGGTCGAAATAATTCTGCAACATCCCGCCAGTTAACCAAAGTATTAATAAATAAGTCCCATAAGAAATCGGCTCAAAATATTCCTATAAAGGATATTCGTCTCAATAACACTAACCATTTTCCAGTTTGGGGAGAGCGAACTAGATGTAAACTGCCTAAGTGTAAAAGCCAGACCTTAATAAAATGTTTAAAATGTAACGTAAGTTTATGCATCAATAAGGCTCGAAATTGTTTCTTATAGATTTTCATAATTAATTTGTTATTATATACTAACTAGTTATTAACAAACTAAATCCACTTATTTAATTTTATTTTGTGATCAACATGTCAACATGATTAGGTTTTAATCTTAAATCGTTTATTGGATTTTTTTTATATTATTTTTATTTTTACAATGTGATTAAGTTCTGAAGTACCTTTATTAATTTGAATATTTTTTTATGGACATTCGTTTTATGTATGATTTTATTTACATAAATATAATTAAAATGAGACCCGCTAAAACACATTTAAATGGAATAAAATCTTTCGAAATATTTAACTCGTAGTTTTTGTCATACTGGATTTTGTACCATATCTGATACATAAAATAAATTCCCTTTTCCGGAAAAATAAATAAATTCCAAGAAAAACTTCGGAAGAAACTTTTCCAAACACTCCGAGATCTATGAAGTGGCAAATTGTGGTTCCAATAGGTGAAAAAGCACCACAAAGGGTTAATTTCGAATTAATTCTCTTTAATAAAATTCAAAATTATGTTTATTTTTATTAGTGTATTCCATATTATTTTACATTATATTCTGGTTATTCTCAAAATGTTTCGCCCATTATTTAAGGCATGTATTGTGTTAATTACAAATTTTGTATATAAATACATACTCTTCTTATACATGTTCAAGTCCTTCAGTGTCCCTTTCCTGCACTTGAGTCTTTTGATGTTTATCCGTTTCAAGTTGTCTAATGTTGCATTTACACTATTGTTTTCGAAGTAGCTTTCTGGGTCATTTTCAGCTTATCGTGAAACAACAACAAAAACTTACTGATCGTTTTCGATTGTATCCCTATGCTCCATATTTGTTTTGAGGTCAAAGTGTCAAAAGCTGTTTGTGAAAATTATAGTAGTAGGAGCAAACGAATTATTAACGAATTATTAAATGAAGTGGTAAAAATTGTTAATTTCAGCTATTATTATATCGTTTATAGTGATTTTTTTTTTTTTATAGAATATGTATTTATGAAATTCATCATCCAGGCCGCGATAAGGAATTTTTACTTGAATTAAGCTGGGTGGACGAATTGACTAATGGCTTGCATGTAATTCTTGATCACAGCGATGCTTTATACATGGAAGCAACACAGAGTGGTGAACAAACTGGTAACGATGATCGAGATGACGGGGATGAATAAGATTTTAAAATTTACTACGCTGTTTACTAATTGCTAGGTTATGTCGACACTACAGTATGATTTGTCAGCGTCTCAATTTTCCCCCCGATGCTCGTGTATTTCAAGTCGATTTATGCTGCTAAAGCGGTGGAAAATAGTGGAATCGTCATAGCTGTACGTGGAGAGGATGGGGTGATGTTCACAGTTGGGAAAATTGTCAAAGTTATATGAATCAATTCATTTACGCGAATTTTTACAATTGGCGATGGATGGTACTGGTCTGGTAAGTTTGTTGTAGTTAAGGTAAATTCCAAAGATAATTTAATTTTTTATATTAGACTAGCCGGGGTTATGTCCGATGGCCGTGCTTTAGTCGACGTTGCTAGGCAAGAAGCAGCAAATCATCGTATGTTCTTCAATAAACAAATTCCTTGTTGAATGATAGTTTATTCAATTCTGTTCGACTTTCCGGTGCTTCTGTTATGTCATCATCGTCGCCGGTTTAAGGAACTGAGCTGAGCTCTATCCTCTATATTATATGCTCGAACCTTCGGGTTTCTCATGCAAATATTACGGATATGCAATTGGCAAAGCTAAGCCAACCGCTAAAAATAACTGAGTCATTGATTGAAATTAACACTGAAGGAATATTAAACGAGCAAACGAATTATTAATTAAGCGGTAAAAATTTATAATTTCAGCTAATTATTATGTCGTTTATAGTTATTTATTTTTGTTTTTTACAGAATATTTATGAAATTCATGATCCAGCCCGCGATAAGGAATTTTTACTTGAATTAAGCTGGATGGGCGAATTGATTAATGGTGACTACAGTATGATTTGTCAGCGTCTCAATTTTCCCCCGATGCTCGTGTATTTCAAGTTGATTATGCTGCTAAAGCTGTCGAGAATAGTGGAATCGACATAGATCTACGTGGACAGAATGGAGTGGTGTTCGCAGTTGAGAAAACGCAGTTGTACAGTCAAAATTACATGAATCAAATTTTATTTTATATTGCTTTTTTATAAACCTTTCCTATTTATGCAAATGTAACAAATCGAATGGATCTACATTTAAAGCGATTGGGGAAAATCATCAAAATATGGGATCGGCATTACATGTTTTATAAATATTTTAAATAAATGATTTTTTAAATAAAAACTTTATCTATCTCCTCCAAATATTACCATGCTTCATAGCTAAATCAGCTGTACTGAAAAAATGTTCTATTTCCCGCTATAATTTCGCTATTTATATTTTGAATATTTTGACACTTGGACATACAAAATAAATATCGATGTCGATAAGTTTAATTAATTTTTTATTTTTACAAAAGTACCAAAAACAAATATATATATTAAAATGAATTTTATTTATTTAATATATCAATTTATATTAAAAATAGCAATAAAAATAAAAAAATTAAAAATATATTTGAAAAATCGATAAGTATCGCTATTTCCAACTAATTTTTTTACTATGAACCGCGGAACAAAAACCGAAAGTTATGTAAAAAAGTATTTTTTATGTATTCTTTATGTAAAAAAGATGTAGGCACTACATCTTTTTTTCTTGATTTCGAACGTTGTTTTGGACCCAGTAAGCTTTATAATATCGATAAGATTTTATATGGGAAAACAACAACAAAAACTAAAAACTGAAAACAACCTCGAAAACAAAGCTCGAAAACAATAGTATAAATGCAGCATAAAGCTTTTGGTTTGAAATGCCAGCTTGTTATATCTGTGAAAACTTGGCCGGTTGGGTTTTTATCCTTGCCTGTTCTGGGTGTAGATTCCGACCAATTGACAGTTTGTCGTGACATTTGCTTATTGGTACAAATTGAAGTCATTGAAAATTTACGATTCACATAAAATGACTTATGACATTTACAGCAGTTTACAGCAGCTACATTTTATAGTTATATCGGATATATTATAAGGTTATTAAAATTATAAATACTCACACATATTTTGTATGAAAACTTATAATTCACGATTATAAAAATCAATGACAATATTATTAAAATTGTCAGCTTATTTTTTGTGACATTTCGGAAAAGTCACCGCATGCTAATTGCGATTTAGTACTCACAAGTATTTTGTGACAAAATTGTAGCAGAATTTTTAGTACAATGTTACAAAAAATTGTCATTTGTCATTTGTCACTTGATCAGAATCTAGGGCCTGGGCTTGTAGTACATTGTCTAATTCAATTATTACTTATTAAACAATTCTGCAGAGTTTGATAAAGTTGGGTTAAGTACTCACCGATAACTTTGTTGGAAAAACCTTTTCTATTGATCAGGATTAGTAAGATCAGTGATCCAAAACTTTTCTTCTCTCTTTGCTTAGAAATTGTCCTTTTTTGAAAAGTTCCAATACAATTCTATACCTTTAATACTTTTATTTATAGAATTGGTTGAATATCGTTTGTAATCTCACGATCTGAAATTCTGAAAATAGTATTCTAATAAAATATTAAAGCGACGATATATTCAAGTAAATCATTACAGTTAAAATCGATTTAGTTCAAAATTTTCAATCTTTTGTCATACGTACAGATGAGTATTTCAGGTCCGCCAACCGTTGGCATCATGATAAGTGAAATTAGTGACAATTCGATTTAAAATTTTTATTTAGTTCGAATTTTTTATAATGTTGGCTGTGATTTTACTCAATATATAGTGACCTGAAAGCACCCATTGAAATTGTCTCGACTTTCGAATTAAGTTGATAAGTCAGACGATACTGTAGTAGTCGGCAAGAATGGTGATGGAACGATATTTTCGCGAATCCCAGGTTTCAGTTCTAGAATCCATTGACCGTAATTCTAAACAAACAAGTTGTAGAAAGCTCATTAAATTTTGCAATAATCATTTCATGAAGTAAAACTATTAAAATTTAAACTAAAGAAATTAGAAAACACATTGAAATTAAATTTTCAGATACATATAGTTTCGTTTCTCCATAATTAGTTAGTTTCGTTCTGAATAAAATTGTATAACCGAATAGATCGTGATCCATAAAGAGATCATTAATATCCCCATACTCCGTACTCTTTAATGCTTTCAAATTTACTCGTTTTGAGGCTAGATAAACAAGAATTTGTTCAGGAGGCCCCCATAACCCCAACAGTTCTCCCAAGTCATAATTGATGTTTTTTATTTCACTAATATTATTTAACACAGTTAGTTTTTCATTTTCATCGCAACAAAACACTTTAAACACTATTTAGTGCCGCATTTACTTTTGTGTGCAATGTCTAGTGAATACGGCGGGTGGGGTAGAACATCTCATAGAAGTACCTCCAAAGTTTCCTTGACAACTCTTGCAACATATGGCGTAGTGTTGTCGTGCTGTGATCCTTCACAGCATGAATCTTGGTCCAATAACGCCTCCAACTCAGCGTCTTTAAACTTTACTTACTTTACTTCCATCGCGTTCTTTGTCACTGTTGTCAAAATCGCCACTTTTAAAACGGTGGAACCAATGTTGCCCATATGTTTCACTCAGCAATCGACGTCCAACAACTGCAATTTTCTTCAAAGTAAAACAAAAAAGCAGCGCTTCCCACAAATTGTATTTTGTTGGCACAAAGGTTGGCATGGTTAGAGAACAAAAAAATATGTTGGTTACATTTCAGCGGAATGACACTGATTTTTAGAGGGAAATGATGAAGCTTTAACATGAATATAGCTACCTCAAAACTTATTTGTACTAAACGACTGACTTTTAGTTTTTGAAAATTTGGTCTGTCTGCCTGTCCGTCTGCACCAGTTTCTTTGTTCGGCTTTCACATCCAAGCACATGTCAATCACGAGAACAATCTACAGTTTGTTTTATCTCGCTATCTTACTCTGTTTTAAAGTTATAAGATAAAACATAAATAGGTAAGGAATGGCCAACCAAAGCGTTTTCTCGGTTCATTTTTGCTTCTTAATTTTTTCAGGGAAAAACAATTTCAAGCAAATTTTACCGAGCTCTGTGTAGAATAATTCAAATAAAATTGCAATTTTCGTCACCTTCTTAGATTAATTTATTTAGTAATGTCATAATGAAAGCAATTTTATTTTGATGTGTTATACTTAGCAGTAGTTTTGGAAATCAGCAAATCAGCGTCTGTTCAAATCAGCGTCTAATCTCCAGGTTAGGCGCGGCTGAAGCGGGCGTCTGTCTTATATCAAGCGGCTTGTTATATAAATATGTTAAAGGTAATAATGGATGCATTAAGATTCTCACCAGTACGTGGTCCTCAGAAGTGTGTTAAGCGGCAGGCCACCGAACTTCTCTCATAAAATCTATTAAGTTATGAGCCCTAATCAAAGGAATCGGATTACCATATCAGATTAACACAAACTCGACCTCAGAATTTGTACACGAACAACGCTGTAAAAATTGGAACATGCTTAGCCTCTTAAGACTTGAAGATCTCCAGAACCTTTCGAACCAAGCAAAAAGTAACACATTAGCCGCACTTGCACTACAAGAGCTTAGATGGTCTGGAAGTGGAGGGGAATTTCAACATGCGGATATGCACGGTCACACTTCGCACTAAGAAGTTTAACATCACGATCTTTAAGTCATCAATAACGACTTTAATGCAAAAATTGGTATAGGAGTGCAGAAAATACATCGCACATCGGTCGTAACAGCGTGTGCACCTAAGTAACAACAACGGTCAACGCGTCACTGACCTGGCTATAATGTACATAGCTTAGTTGTATCAAATACACTTTTCCAACGTGCATAAGCGAATTCACAAAGTAACGTGTAGATTGAATGATGGAAGATCGGAAAAAATCGATCACGTCATGGTGTCTAAGAGACACTCTACCAGCATATCCGACGTTAGATCTTACAGAGGTGCACACATTAGCAACGATCATGACCTTATCATCTACGTTCAATAGATAAGCACAAAATTCTGTTCGTTGGGAACATTGCATTTCTATTCTGTTTTCAAATGAAACAATGCTGTTCAAGCTATGGAATTGATTAATTCGACTTTGAGTAATTAACATTCTGTGAGTCATTCAACAGTAAACAAATGGTTTGCAAGATATCGTGATGACAATTTTAATCATCCATGTCGAGGTGCAGCAAAACAATTTGAAGACGAAGAGCTTAAAGTTTTACTGGATGAAAATCCGTGTCAACCTAAAAAAAAAACTTGCAGAACAGTTAGGAGTTACTCATCAAGCAATATCACTTCGATTGTGTGTAATGGGAAAAGCAGGGTTCCGCATTAACTAAACCGAAGAAAACAAAAACCGAAGATTTGACATCTGCTTGAATTTGCTTTCTCGGTAAAAAAGAAAGATTTTTTTGCACAAAATCATTACGGGTGATGAAAAATGGATTTTGTACGATAATCTTAAACGAAGAAAACCAAGGGTTGATCCAGACCAGCCATCAACATCAGTTGCAAATATGAATATTCATGCCAAGAAAGTGTTACTGTGTCTGGTGGGATTGGAAAGTAGTCATTTACTACGAACTTCTGCAATCTGACCAAACTGTTACACCTGAACGTTACTAGGGGCAATTGATCAAGTTAAGTGATGGATGATCTGGAGGAAAAAAGAACATTTACGAGTCAAGAAAGGCGGAAGGTGATATTGCTGCATGACATCAACGCTCGTCCACATACAGCAAAATCAACGCAGAAACTCATCTTATCCTTAGACTGGGAAGTTTTACAGCATGCGGCGTATTCTCCAGATTAGGCTCTCTCTGAAGTTGAAGTTGTTCAAAAATGGCTCAATGACTATTTTGCTTCCAAACCACCAAGTTTCTATCGCGAAGGCAATCATCAGATAAATGGCAAAAGACCATAGATGGTAACGGCGAATATTTCGATAATTAATCTTTGTAACAATTATACATATATTTTCAATAAAGTTGAATTTGACCAAAAAATAGCAGTGTTTCTATTTGCACATTTAATACTTGCTAGACCCATCTCTTTAACCGAAAACATCATTGACGACTATCAAAGTGGGTTACACAATAAAACTGTGTAAATTAATAACGTCCGGGTCTGTATGTAAAATCGCAATTTAAGGAACTGTATCAGACTCCTTTGAAATAACATTAGGTGTTCGACAGGGAGATGCACTCGCGCCTTAACTGTTCAATTTGGCACTTGCTCTCCGAGCTGTAAATTTAATAAATCAGGCCAAATTCTTGGATATGCAGTATGCATATGATATCGTGCTTCTTGGCTGAACACCTAGCGATATCTCAAGGACAGTTTCCAAGAAGACTTGGTTTGGAGATGAACAGTAGTAAAATAAAATTTCTATCAACACCCAGGAACATCCCCATGGCAAATTTCGGAATTGGTGGCCATAATTTTGATAGCGTCGAAAACTTTAAATACCTCGTCGAAATGGCTCGGGTCAGTTATAACATCGATGAATGATATGCAGGCAGAAATAAAAGCCTGAATCGCTGCCGGTGATCTAAACCTCTAGCGCAATCGTCATAGCTCGCACTTTATAAACTCACTCATAAGACCTGTACTGGCTTTCGGAAGCAAAACCTAGACCATGACCTCTAAAGATTGTAGATTGTTATCTACATTCGAAAGAAACGTCATTTGTTTAATCTTTGGTTGAATTAAAGTTGCAAACAACTAATAACCGATTCGTATGAAACACGAAATAAAGCAACTTCTCGGAGGTAGCGATACCATCGGAATCATCAAATTCAATCGAGTTAGATGGCTCGGTCACGGTGCAACGTCTCCACAATAACGGATGATTAGTAAAGTATTCCATCAACAACCAGCCGGTGGGCGAAGGACCGGACTGCCCTGCCATGACGATGTCGAACGAGATGTACGCACATTATGATATCGAAACTGGAGGACGAGAGCGATGGATCGATATGGATGGCGGACCATAGTGTAGGCGGTAAAATCCTTGCATGAGATGTGAAAGCTTGAGAGAGAGAGAGAGAGAAATAATCTTTTTGGAATTATGGTGGACGAGTTTTTTTTTGTGATTGAATGTCGGTTTTGTCAGTGCTATAAAAAGATTGGGATAATTTTAATATTACCGTTGAATAATTATTTTTCGGTATTCTATAAAACGTTTGGAATTGTCGTTCGAAAAAGTTTCTATCAAAAATATAATGTTTAAATGATAACGTCTTCGACATCGACTTTTTTAAGTTGGCCGTGTTTTTACTTTTTAAATTAAACAGTGTTATCTAAAGGCTTTATCGGATTTAGTCAGGTCTCTTGACGATATCATTAGTAGCGCGATATATGTACCAGTTTGAACTAAACAACAAGCATTTGATGTCAGTTTTTCAAAACAAACCTTGAAAAGTTATAATACAAAATCCACCTAAATATTATGTCAACAAGCGAAACTTCTGCATTAGGAATATTAAATATCCACATGTCATTCTAGTAAACTCTATATGCATCCACTACCAGTAATTACTGATTGATGTGGCTTTGTTGGGTAATTAGCTTGATCTGACGCAAGGTCGATATTTTGTCTAACAATTGTGCCCAAGATCAAGACATAATGGACATAAAAATCCCGTCAGCTGATGTAATGTTTTTATCAAATAAAAAACCTCTTAACGAGGTAAATGTTCAAGTGACGAAAGCCGAATTCAATTCACAAAATTTCTGATACCAAATTTGTGCCGAAAAAAACAATTGCATTCGATTTGTCAAAGATTTTTCGAAATGTTAGTGTATTCGTTGACAAGTTGTTGTTTTTGACAGCTGGAAAGAAAAATGTAAACAAACGCGCCGGATGCACTGACATTCCGAAAAATCGTTGAAAAATCGAATGTAATTGTTTTTTTCGGTACAAATTTGATATCAGAAATTTTGTGAACTGAATTCGGCTTTCGTCACTCGAACATTTACCTCGTTAAGAGGTTTTTTTATTTGATATCAATGATTTTGGCACGGCAAATTGAAAATGAATTGAATTGCGATTCGTTTTATTGCTGTCAGTCAAAACAGTTCACACACACGATATAGCACACAAGTGGCCGCTACGTGTTATTGTGCCTCATACACAGACGCGCAGCATTGAAATGACCAAAATCAACAACAATATAAGGCCATGCTAATGCAACAAATACAGAAAAAACTACATTATAGATAGTTGTATTAGAATATATGTGTACATTGTGGGGTCGATTTTTCCCAAAATTCGACAAGTTGACGAAATAACCGCAAGTATATAGTAGTGGTATGTGTGTTTGTGTTAGTGCGATGTGCGTCATTTAATTTTCTAAATGTGTGTGCTACTCAGGAACACATTTGGTAACTTTTGTAATTGCAATGATATTTCGTCGAGGAAAGAAATGTATTGTGAGAATTGAAAAATATTTCGAATTATTCCTTAAAAAAATGAATGTTGTTTGCGCAAACGTGTTAAAAATCCAAAAAATTGTATGACCGTTATAGCAGTCATTTCCGCGAATGTGTTAACTCACCACTCAAATACTTGGCGAGATGACAGAAAATTGCGACGACGAAAGGACATAAGCACCAAAAAACTGAACCGATTTGTACCGATTCATAATTTTTGATGCTTGCATTCGCAGAAAACAAATAAATATAACCACAGAAAAATTACACACACTAATATAAAATTATATACTATACTCCTTATCCGTATACGAAAACGTCATGTGTCGTCCGTCGAATTTTGGAAAAAATCGACCCCCGTATGTGCACACTGGTTTAATAAGTATGTAGTGGTGCGAAAGAAAAAAATTAACATGGGATTGTTGATGTAACCAATACAATCTTCTGTAGTTTGTTGCATATTGGTATCTGCGTTTCAGACTTTGTTCAGGGCTTTTAATTGTTGTTGGTTTTGAAATGACGAATAGGAAGAGGCGAAGAACGAATTCCGCATACTCGCACACAGCTGTCGGCTGTGTGTTACGGATTGATGATTCGTTCTTCTTCTCTCGATATTCGTCACTCCAGTGGTGTGCGTCCGTGTATGAGGCACAATAGAACGTAAAACAATAGAACGAAACTGTTTCAATAAAAAAATAGAAAAACGAAATAGAACGAAATTGTTTCTATTGACGAGAGCAGATGATGGCGTAATCTCACCATGCTCTTGGCCTCAAAATAGTAAAGACTTATATTATCTTTTTTATGTTGAAAAGTAGGGTCAGGTCTCATCATTAGGTTCAGGTAGGTAGTTTTTTTTATTATGTTCAGCACGATAGCCTATGTTCTGGTGTACTGTTTCTGGTGTGATAGACGATTCTATTTCTTTATTTTGCATGTAATTTTTCAATCTTCATTTTGTAGTCTTTTAGTAAATTTTATTTCAGAATCCTTTACCACATGCCACAAACAGGTCATGCCTGTTGTGATGATATTACACACCCGGTTCTCGTAGGCTATCATTTGTAGTTTAATTTTTAGTGTATGTTACAGAGTAGTAAACATTTAGATCAGATGCATGTGTTTGTGGTAGAAATTCGATTGAGTAATTCAACAATTTTTTTTACACGTTTCTTGCTGTTTTGTCACTAACCGCATGCGGCTACCATTCATTTTTGATTCCTTAAACAATACAATAAAATATACATATTTTAGTGTGTTGGTTGGAAACAAAAATTAATGGTAGCTACCCTCTCGCTGATATTCCATCTTCATGCGATGGGAGGGGAGATAAGATCTATTTTTTAAAGAAATCATCATAAAGATTAAAAAAATATCGATTTTATGCAAGGAGACTGTCAAATGTTCAATGTTTTTGGTGATTTTTTAAAATTCTCTTAGCAATGATAATAATATGATTCATTTATATTTGTTTCATTGTAATACGTTGCTTCACTATCATGCATTTGAGCCAAAAAATGAAATTTTGCAAAAAATTATGGTGGCTTTTAAGTTATGGAGGTCAATATCTTGGGAGGATGGAGTTATCTATGGAGTTTTATGGGACAAACGGTTGATGTCATATTGTAGGTGAGGTTTGTGGCTAGTAATCCTGAAAATATGAACCAAAAGTCTGTGGCTTATTTTTTAGCAATTTAGCCGAATGTGGCCGGCCGATTTGGCATTTTTCAGTTTTTTGGCCAAAATGACCCTCCACCCTAATTTTTTGAAATTTTTTTATATGCTATTTGATAGCTGGCGTCAATACATTTAAAACGATATGCATATGTCCGGGATACGTCAAATTTAGAGGTTCAGCGCTGTGGGCGTGGCCAAAATGGCCAAAAGTGGTCGTTCAGAGGCCGACCGCGTTGTAAAACAAAAGTTGTAAAACAAAAGTTGCTTAGTTTTTCAAGTACTACAAACCCTGAAAATGTGAGATGAAAATGTGAGATGAAATGAAAGAAGTACGGACAAACAAACATATATACCAAAGCACAAAGCAAGATTATATGGTGACGTCATAGATAAATTTATAAATGTCATAACTTTGGTGAAAATCATCCGTTTTGAACGTTTGAGGTGTCGTTGAATTAGTATTGACGTCTACAATCATAATTTGCTAGTTAAAATATAATCGTCACTCGTTTGAACTGCCGTCTAAAGTGATCGCTAGGTTGAGACAGTGCCATAAGTTACTGTTATTAACCTGTATTCCGACACTGGCATATTTGGGCCTGGTGTTCTTCGGTGACCTTTATTTGCCGATACACCTCTTCGATGCCGACAGTGAATTCATATTTATACCTGTATCTCAACACGATTGAAAAAAGATCTTGCTGAATGGTTGGTCTAATTGGTCCAATAAAGCTCTAATTTCTTTATACTACAAATTTGAATTGGCTTGTTCGACACTCATAATAATTCACACAAAATTGTAGTTATTTTGTGTTTTAGTGCTAAAGAAATGAAATCTGCTATTTCTATTAAAAGTCCTTCCAAGCTTCCAGAAACAGAGTACCTTGCTTATGCAAAAATACTTTACAGCATTAAGGAACAAAATACCACTATTTCTTGCACTAGGAAGGCTAACAGGAGAAACCTCAAATGCACATTGGATTCTGGTCAGGTTTAACTACTAACGGTATTACATTGAGGACTCACGCAACTATCTTACCTACATATATTGCTGAAGTTTGACATGAACTGAACCAATAATTATTTTCCTCTTTCCAAGTTCATTTATATGTACATGGTTATAATTTATATTTTCATTGATTTATATCCAAAAATATACGATAATTATCAAAATAAAAAATAAAAAAATCAATCTTTAAGTCTAACATAAATATTTATAAAATCTCTAAATATAATTTTTTATTATTATTATGATTTTTTTTTATATATTTGTAAATTGAATATTTTTTTCGTTCTTAAATGATCGGATATTATTATCAATACAATGATCAAAGGAAAACGAGTTGGAAAAGAAAATTAAAATTAAGATTTTTTCCAATCTTAATTTTAAATAATTATTATATAAGAATGAGGAGCGAAAAATTGAAAACAAAATTTTTATTTCTCTGTATGTTTAAATTAAAAAAAAAAAAAATTAATTAGAAAAAAAAAATAATAATTATGAAATATACGAATTAATTAAAAATTAAATATTAAGTTGCTTAGATTTTTATTTTTGTTTTGAGCGTTTGGTTATTATTGTTGAAAAATAAGAAATTTATTAAGTTTATAAAAAAATAAAAATTACATATAGATAATAATTATTAAAATTGAAATTATTAATCGAGCAAATGTTACCAAATTGATGGTGGAATTATTTCATGGGATTCTCGTTAATTTTAATTATATGCCGTTAATTTTTTTCGCGATCGATTAATTATTTTTGTTTTGATAAAAGATCAATATTTTTCTGTTTGGATTTTGGTTTGGTGTTTTTGCGCGAACTCGTACAAATCGTTTTGAAAAAATATTATTCTTATTGAGTTAATATATTAGAGGGAATTTATATATTTTTCTATTTAAAAATTATTATATCACTCTTATTAATTTATTATTAATGGTTTTATTGAACATATGTAGCGTTTTGTTATGTTTACTATAATTAATTCAATATAAAATGAATAAAATATATTAGGTATTCGGAAAGGTGAAGCCGTTTATTATGACACATATCAAAACAGCAACATGTAACAAAACAGGAGATCACAAAACAGTACTTAGGCTGTATACTAAACTTAAGGTATAAATCGTTTGCTATGTCTGGTAAAAATCGGTTTTAGGAAAGATTTTTCGGTCAATTTGCCATAGAGTTTTTGTAAAATAATTGAATTTACCGACAAATTTACCTAAAATTGACATTTACCTTGAGTTTAACACACGGCCTTAGTACAATATACAATAAAATGTTATGAAAGAGGATATTTTAAAACGATATTGGCTTCTCAATGAAACAGTGCATGGCAGCGATTTAAGTTATAACCATGGTTTTTGTTTGGTGCAAGCAATTCCAATTCTGCTGAGGCTGTGTGCCAAACTTAAGGTAAATCGTTTAGTACGGTAAAACCCGGTTTTAGGACAAATTTTTCGAACAGTTTGCCATAGAGTTTTTGAACAATAATTGAATTTACCGAAAAATTTACTTAAAATTGACTTTTACCATAAGTTTGACACACGGCCTGAATACGAATTAATATTGTGCTCAAAGTAAAAAAAAGATATGTTTTAATTTATTTTTATTACTAAATGTTCGCTGTAGTGACCTTCTTGAAACCACAAATTAACTTTTTCTCCGATCATAGGAAAAAAATATATCTTGCCGTTGTTTTTTCGAAACGAAAAGCTCATGATTACAGTATGTTGTATTTGTTGCTAAGCAACAAGTCATAAAACTACGAGAATATTTTTTCTGGCCTAGGCCGGGAATATATTTCATTATACTTTTGAAAACAAAAATAAAATATATTTATGTCTTATGATGTCGTGGCTAACTAAGCAATAATTTTATGTTATTTTCGATTTTTAAGCATTAAAAAAAAATGCTATATGGTTTCGGTTTGCCGTCTGTCCGTCTTTGTGCACGATAACTTGAGAACGAATGGAGATATCAACTTAACTTCTTCACTAAAAGTTCAAGCAATTCATGGGAATGATCCCTATTGATTTGGACATTTTTGTGTTTAGGGTGTTCGGAGATATGTAGGGTTTTGTTAACCCCCCTCCTTAAAATTGATAGATTTTTTTTTTCTATTCTATTTTGGTTTCATCGAGCATGTGAATGTAGAATAAAAATATAACTCGTCTGGATGTGGGTTTGTGTGAGTGGTGTGATTATGGGGGTGGTAGGAGTGATGGTATGGGAGGTGGAGGGGATGGGATGAGGCGTTTTGGGTTTGGTGGGAGAATTTGGGATTTCGTGGATGAGGGTTTTTGTGGATGATGTGTGTATGCGTGGAAGTGGGTATGTAGGTGTTAAAGGGTGATAATATGGGTGGTGCGGTATAGGGAGGTGCGGGTGAGATGGATTTTGGGGTTTAAATCGGATAGTGGGTGGGGAATGGTGATAATGTTTAGATGTGGTGGTTTGTGGTTGATTGGGGTCAGTTGAGATATGGTGGATTGGGATCGGTTGGGCTGGGTGTAGATGGGGTTAGGTGGGTGTGGTCGTAATATATAAAATACGCAAATCACATGGCGTAGAATTTCTTTATAGGCAACAAAAATGCTTAAAGAGTTCGACTCCGAACCTTTCCCGTCTTTTTTTACTTTGTTTTGATTTCTTAATATGATAATTAATGAATAACACTAAAAATTATTTTGGGTTTATATTCATTTTAAAGTCTGATCGGAGAAAAAATAGTATGTACAATTCGGAGGAAAAGTGCATTCCCGGACTCCCGTGGTTGCCGGACTCCACTATCGCCTCGTCCGCCAATTTCCACTATCGTCCGGGAATGCAGTGCTTTTTAAGCAATTTTTACTCTTAAATTATTTTTATTTTTACTAAATTAACGTTTTCGATCACTGAGTGATCATCTTCCGATTTAATTTACAACTAAAACATACAAACGGTTTTATTAGCTTTATTAATTATGTTATTACATTTTGAATTTCAAAACAACGTAAAAATGTAACTAAATATATATATTCAATTAAATAGTAATGTGTTAGAACATTATTGAATATTATTATAAATCGTAACTAATTTTTCGTCTTGTTTAGAAAAATGCGATGTCAAAATAACAAAAATCACTTTTCTATTTATATTGCCAACAATTAAAAATAAAACTATTTACTAGAACTGCCCTGATGGTGAACATTAAAACTACAGGTAGAATAGAATTATTCTATACCAGCAGAAAAGTTGGCTTAAAACTATTCCAATTTGGAAAAACATATATGGGACTGTTATTGTAAATTTACCAAAGAATGACGACAAATATTTCACTGTTCAATGGAAATGGGATTTTAACATTATGCTAGACTCGGTGAACTTCGTACCATCTAAAATTGATTTGATTGTAACTCTTCATACGTGATTATGAATCCCAATCAACCTCCCAATTCCAATTCATTGAGATTATGGCAATATTGGCCGCACTGTGTACGGGTTGAGTTTCGTTTTGTGATTAAATGAAACTCGTTCGTAATTCAAATTAATTCAATGTCTTTTATTTACATGGAAAAGAAATCAGATTAACATTCAACGTAAGTTTCGTTTCTCGTTTTGTTTCCTGGCGCGTAAACAAACAAAGATGGTGACTGAACGATACGCGAGCACGCGACATAAACTCCCTACCATTCGCGTTGTGAATTGGTGATGGTCAATGGCAAGTCCGTTTTAATAATCGGGATGTGCGGAATCAAAATATCCTCTTCTTTGTACTTTCCCTTGATTATCTTCGCCTCGATGATGTTGTTCATAAGCTTTTTCACAGCCAGTCTCATTTCATTGCACATTCGAGGTTGACTGATGTTACGCATCATGATGATGGCTGAGCCCATATTTTCAATTTCAAATCGTGAAGTGTTAACCTTGGCAATTTGCTTAGCCAGTTATGGTTTGTCAAGTTTTGCACTATGTAACGGGTGATTTTTTAAGAGCTTGAGAACTTTTTTTTTAAAAAAAACGCATAAAATTTGCAAAATCTCATCGGTTCTTTATTTGAAACGTTAGATTGGTCCATGACATTTACTTTTTGAAGATAATTTCATTTAAATGTTGACCGCGGCTGCGTCTTAGGTGGTCCATTCGGAAAGTCCAATTTTGGGCAACTTTTTCGAGCATTTCGGCCGGAATAGCCCGAATTTCTTCGGAAATGTTGTCTTCCAAAACTGGAATAGTTGCTGGCTTATTTCTGTAGACTTTAGACTTGACGTAGCCCCACAAAAAATAGTCTAAAGGCGTCAAATCGCATGATCTTGGTGGCCAACTTACCGGGCCATTTCTTGTGATGAATTGTTCTCCGAAGTTTTCCCTCAAAATGGCCATAGAATCGCGAGCTGTGTGGCATGTAGCGCCATCTTGTTGAAACCACATGCCAACTAAGTTCAGTTCTTCCATTTTTGGCAACAAAAAGTTTGTTAGCATCGAACGATAGCGATCGCCATTCACCGTAACGTTGCGTCCAACAGCATCTTTGAAAAAATACGGTCCAATGATTCCACCAGCGTACAAACCACACCAAACAGTGCATTTTTCGGGATGCATGGGCAGTTCTTGAACGGCTTCTGGTTGCTCTTCACTCCAAATGCGGCAATTTTGCTTATTTACGTAGCCATTCAACCAGAAATGAGCCTCATCGCTGAACAAAATTTGTCGATAAAAAAGCGGATTTTCTGCCAACTTTTCTAGGGCCCATTTGCAAGCGTTGCTCGTTAGTAAGTCTATTCATTATGAAATGTCAAAGCATACTGAGCATCTTTCTCTTTGACACCTTGTCTGAAATCCCGCGTGATCTGTCAAATACTAATGCATGAAAATCCTAACCACAAAAAAATCACCCGTTACAAAAAATACGTTGGATGAGCTTTGCCTTCGATTCGGTCAATTGGCAGAAACCAATGGGCAATGTGATGAATCCGATCGTCCTGTCAACTGCGATTTTCCTATTACCAATGTCTAACAATTGTTTCGAAAATATATCTGCAGTTCGATCTTGTTGCAAAAGTTCTTTCACCAGATAACAGAATCATGGTGCCACCAAAAATGTTTAGATTGCCACGATAATCTTTCAACGTTCTGTCCAGCACCTCCAGTGATCTTTTGTGGGCCATCGTGCATTCGTCCCGAATGATCAATTTGCATTGATCTGTAGAATCTTTGTCATTGTTCTGTTTTTGGCGATGTTGCAAGTTGGTGTTTTATTGATTTGTATGTTCAGTGGCAATTTCAGTGTCGGCAATTTCAATCGAATCGGCGCCAAAAGTAATGAAATTAATCATCTGAAACGTATTGTCCGTACAGAGGGACATCAAATTTGTATGATAATTTAGTACTTAATTTAGTAGTTTTTTTTTTGCAACACTTGAGTAAGAATGTCCGTCTGCATGTATATCTCTGGTATTCCTTCCAGAATGTTTAAATTTCATTTTTTCATGGAAGAATGTTTTCTGTTCTCTTTATCAATACAAAGATATGGTAAATAATTTTTAACTTAAGGGAGTAAATGCCACCGTTTGCATTGTTCACAACTTCTGTCAAAGAGTTGTACGCCGTCTTTTGTTGTTGATTCAACAATTTGTACCAACTGTGTCATATTGTTGTTCTCTTTGTAATTCGTGGTTGAATGCATCGCGCATTTAACGATTAGGTGATATCATGCTCAAATACGGCAACGCCATCAATAAACACAAGTCTCCTATCGCATAATCAATGCTCCATTGTGCATTTCTGCTGTCATTTGCAATGTCAGATTTGAAGTTCAGCGACGCACACGATGCAAAACATCCTCACACATGTCGTCCATATATTTCACCCAAAAATCGTTCGGTTTCGAATCCAATCGCAAACAATGTGTAAGTTTGATGAAGGTATGACGGAATCTTTGAGTTTGTTGTCCCAATGCGAATCGTTCTCGAGCAACTGTAATAGTTGACAAGCCTCATGGTAAGTCGACTGTGTGCGACTGTGTGCGCACACATATAGCAAAAAATTTGGATGTCCTTCAACTCGTGTTCCTTGCTTCCGACGCTGAAACAATGCAAACCGAGTGTATAGCTTGTCAACGTTCTCTGGATTAAAATACACTTGTTGCCCGTTTGCCAGATGCGCTGCCAAATGTACAACTATAGTGTGTTTGTCGTGGATCGTAAAGTAATAGAGACGCCAAATCTCCTCGTTGCTGCTCACATAGCGACTCATCTGATACTGAGATACTTAAACGGTTAAGCATTTGTTACACCGAAAACAGCCATATCGTTGCCTGTGTTTACATATTTGCATGTGTACTTGATCGACTTTATGACTGCAGTTGCCTTGACGGAGTTACTGTATTCCACATTGATGTAAGCTTCAAAAGCCTTGCACAATATCGGCGAATATGGCACAATCCAGCTGTTTTCCACATCAACATCTTGCCCTTAGATCTCACAACTATAGTCCGTCAATTGTCCGCAACTGATCGCCTACGATACAATGGGTATCGGTCATTTCATGTGATGGTATCGGCAATTAGATATTTCGGGTATCGCTTGGAATACTTACCATAGATCATACAGGGTCCATGGATCATATTCTTAGTCACCACTGCATGCAATTTCGGACCAACAGCTTCATGCGGTATTTCAGCTGAGATGATTGAATTGATTTCGAACCAAACCAAGATATTGTGCATGAGGCAGACGATGTTTTTGCCATTCAACATTCATTGTTGAATCACAGTTCATTGTTGTCGTTTTTGCCATTCATTGCTGGATGTAACAATGAACTTGGCCATAAGCACGGTGTTTTATGATGAAATGCTTGATGAGATTTTAATTTTTGTTTAAAAATTCTGGCAATGATGTCATTACTGTCAACTGGTATTTGGCTGAGTAGAAGTACCTTTTTGATTTCGGTCCATTGAGGGTTACAGGTGAATGTTATGAATAGGTCTGAGCAACCATATTGTTTAAAGTATATAAGTGCAGGCCGGTAAAATTTTCATTCTTCCCACGTTGTTTATATCGCCGTTGGCATTAATTGATTTGAGCTGCTTTTGGTTCAAACGAATATATGTCAGTCGTTCAGTCTCCTCCTCTGCCAGAAGGTCAATGGATATTGTAGATCAAAAGTCTTGTGTGTTTCGCACGCTTTTATATTCATTCTTCCGACCATGAAGCACGATATCTATAGAATGCAAATTTTCTTTGACAATAACAACAGCAACTTCGTCGATTTTCGATGACGATTTTTGAACAATTTGATCATTTCGTTGTTCTGCTGCAGAAGAGTTTGAAGATTCAAAATTGATAAATGTCTAAACAAGAATTGGTAATCGGCGTAGTCCTCTGATTAGAAATAAATGAAACTACTTCAATGTAGGGAGATACATCAGCAGACATTTAATCATGTAAACAAATTTCAAAAATTTGGGATTTTTACTGATTTCGAACTTTAACCGTTTTTTGTTTCAAGCAAAATGTTTGTAAATTGTAAGGCATTTATTAAAATCAAGATTTTTTTTCTACATTTTATTCACATCTTCTTTGTGTGTAGTAAATGTTAAACAAAAAAAATAAGTAGTGCATTATTTCATCGAGGTATAAGTAATTTGAATTTCATTTGATCTCGTCGCAGTAATCGAAATCAGTAATCTAATCCGTTCAAAACTGATTGTTGTGGTTCTTACACATTTTCCAGTCAAAAATTCAAAAATATTATAAGTTGTTCGTATATTCCCGGACTTAAAAAATCACCGATTGTTCATCGTGCGAATAGGTATAACGGTAGGGAGCTTATTTCTTACAATGGTGTTGTAGGTTTGGCGCTTTTGCCTAATAAGGTTGGTAAAATTGTATACGTTGACATTTTAAATGACCGTGAAGCTGTTTGTGGATGCAATTTTATTCGAGGGAGACGGCATATTGTTTTATTTATGATTTTTATTAACAATAATTTCAAATTAAAATTTTATAGTTAAAACTTAAAACATAGTTATTTTACTTAAGATAACCAACCTTTCGTAAAAAATCTTAATTTGAAAATACTTTTGCCCATGACTGTATACTCTATTTAAATATTTTACATTCTCAAAGGAGAAAAAATCTCTCTTAAGTTGTCTCTTCTAGGAATGTTATAAAAACATTTTTCAATAATATGAATTAAACGTCGTGAACCGTTCAAATAAGTTACACATTTTAAATGACAATTATAGGCGTACCAACTCCGTTTTTATGGTTAATGACACAATGTCCATACAACTGATTCCCTTCACAAAACAAAATGTAATATAATTGTGTTGTAATTCGTTTTTTGTAGGTACACTTTGCGAAAAAACGATTACTACATAATCTGGTGCTTCATCAAATCAGTTTTGGTCTGCCGCAATCAACCAAATACACAAACAATCAAGCAGTGAGAAAATTATTTCTGGAACTAAAACTCAGAAACATTATCCACATAGGCAATGTGCGAAATGAAGCAAATAAACCATTCTGATGTTGAGCAGAGAATTTACAAACTGAAAAGTACCCCCAACCAATCAATGAATAGATTTATGCAAATTATGAAAACAAATATGGAATTCATGCTACAAAACATTGCACCCTCCCTGCAAACTGTTAAGGAACAATCAACATAAAAGATGATTGAACTTAAATTAGCCTTATGAGCCAATAGGCTAGCTAATTTATGTTGATTAGAAGTACAGAATTTTGTGAATGCACACAACACCATGATAGTCTCTGAGACAAATTTTACAGAAATGAACTCGGTAAAATTTAATGGTTATGAAATTTACGACACCCAATATCCTAACGGTAATTCTCGTGGTGGATCAGCAATTATTATTAGGGTGAACATATGATACCATGAACTGGAAAAATATCGCGAGAAGCATATGCAAGCAACTAGCACTACTGCCCAACAAAATATTAAAATAGAAAGCAACAATTTGCAAATTATTTCTAAACCTTGGGAGATAAATTCCTTGCAGGAGGAGACTTTAACTCCAAACAGATCCAATAGGGCTTCAGATTAACATCACCAAAAGACGAGCAGCTGTGGATATATATGCAGGAAAACTAGAACGTGTATCTGGTGACAGACCAATATATTGGCCAACCATTTGATGAACAATTTTGGTTTTAATCGACTTCTGGGTAACAAAGAGTATTGCAAGAACCTATATTATGGCCAAAATATGCTATACGAATTGTCTGCTGACCATTCGCTGATTTCAATAAGATTGAGCATGCGAGTCTTAATTTCGGAATCAAATATACTCTTAACGAACCGAAACAATGATTGGCCTCAATTCAAATCTACCGTAACAAGAGACTGCTCATTGATCATTCCACAGCTAATGTATACATTAGAGTAAGCAGCTAAGGATCCTATATGCATAGGGTTGCCAGATTTCGCCAAACAAAAAAGAGAACAATTTTTAACTACATATATTTTATGTAAAAAACAAAACGATTATTTTTCAAATATTGATTTATTTACATTCATTTTCCTATACCCCAGTGCTGCAAAGTACAACGAAAATGAAGAAATTGATGTACTAGTCACTTTCTTCATTTTCGTTGTACTTTGCAGCGCCGCTAATTTGGTGCAACAGTTGGGTATTATACTTAATTTCGTCGTAGAAATCTTCACAACTAACATTTTTATAGTTATAAACCACTGTTAAAATACCCTTAACTGTAGAAATTTTCATTCGATTTCGCTCCTTTGTCCATTGTTCACTAATCATAGAAAAAATTCTTTCCACATTTGCGTTTTGTCCAGGAATCGCAAAGAAATATTGGCATATTTTAAGTAATTCTGAACAGAATTCCAGGTTTCCATTTATTTTGAAATATTCTGCCCATCTATTACAAGACAAAGAAATATTTTCAACCAATTCAGTGTTTTTCTCAAGAAAAGCTTTCAGGTTGCAGAATTGGTCAAAACATTTCCCATCATCTATTTTAATATTTTTTAAGGCGAGATAAATAATTGTGGCTTCGACATCCTTCCACTTCAGAATACCATCTAATTTCATCCACATGAAGCAGTCGAATTCTGCTAATTGATCCGTCCATAATTTTAAATAGTCGTAAGACTTTTTATAACAATTAATGCAATTTATTTTGAATGTTTCCGCTTCACGATTCAAACCATTTTGAATATTTGCATTTAATATAGATTTTACTTTTAATGGAAGAAAACCATCCTCATATCTTTGTGAAAGAATAATGGCTAGGGATTTGATTATGGTATTTACTTCTAATATAGAATTTTGCTCTAATTCTATTCCTTTTATTTTGTCATGAAAGACATACATCAGTGAATGAGCAAAATATAAATATGCTTCACTTAAGTTATTTTCGAAAAACGTTTTTAAAATATGCGGACAATTGTCGAGAGACAGAAAGTATGCCTTTAAAGCTGGATACATTTGTAATACTCTGTTAACAGCGGGATATAGGGATAGCCAGCGTGTTTTGGAATGTCTAGTTAGCGATCTATAATCTATTTCCACAAACTCGCAAAATTCTTTTAAAGATTCCGTTCTAACTGTGTATATAGAAAAATAGTTAAATAATTTTAAAATGATTGACTCCAGATCAATGGTCATTGAGTCAAATCCGTGTTGTGCCGCATTGTGGACAATATGAGCCGGGCATCCGATACCTACTAACTTTTTTCCGGTTTTAGTTTTGAGCAGATTGTACACGTTATTTTGTCCAGCTGCAATTATCAGCGGAAAAAGCTACACATTTTTCTAAAATACCATATTTTTGTAAGCAGGATAATAAATATTCACTTATGGTCTCTGCAGTTTCATCCGTTAAAGAATTTAATTCGATAATTTTTGTACGAACCCTGAATTGCGAATCAAAAAATTGAATTAGAATTGGAAACATTTTAATTGCACCATGATTGCTTCCGTCAGTGGAAACTGACAAAAATGATATTTTTGTTAAATCCTGCATAATGTTTTCTATACAATATGGTGCAATAACGTTGTTAGCGATACATCGAGTTTTCGTTTTCCCTGAAGAAAGTCGTTTCGCAATTTCCGAATCATCAAATATCTTTTTGAGTAGCTTATTTGTGCATGTTGTCGAATTAAAACTAAAATGATGCTTGGTTGTATGGAATGCTAATGTGCCTTCAACTGCCGATACTTTGTTATCAAGTTGCGAAAACTTTTTGGTAAAAAAAATCGGTTAAACATTTTGAAGTTTCATCTGCACGCGTAGCTCTTATATGTTTTTGAGAGTTAATGTGCTGTTCTAAATCATATTTTCCTTTATTAGCCACCAAAACTACAATGTTGCAAATTGTGCAAAAAGCTTCAGATTTAGAATTAATTGATGGCTTAAAACAAACATATTTCTTTTGCAGCTCTTCTGAGAATATACATTTCCGTTTACTCATGATTTAGAATTTATATTTTATCTGTTGTTATTTAGGTAATATTTTGAAAATAATATAAATTTTAATACCCGTATTGAACATACTAAAAAAATACGTACCGGTTTGTATTTATAAATGTAATTTTCAAATATACAGTATACGAGATATTAATTTACCAATTTTCGTTGTATTTGTGTATTGGCTATATATAATTATACGTACCACATACGTAAATACTTTTAGGTTATTTAATATAGTTATTAAGAATCAGAGTACTGATTACCGAAAATTTAAGTAATTTATGATTGTTAATTATTAATTGTAAAATATTAGAACAAAAAATCTACACACCACTCTTCAAAACTTTAAAATATAAATAAATGAAAGCGCTCTTTTCACTGAACTGTTATGGTTAATAAAACGTACTTGAGTAAAACGTAGAAAAAAATTATTTCTCCAGTGGCGTTCATGTAATAGCAAAAATTTAATTCAGTTTTTTAATGTTGGTTTACCTGATGTGTATATTTAAACTTTATTCCGCTTTTATAGCTAGCTTTCTGTTAAACAATTTCTGATGATTATTTAATATTTATTTTATGAAAGTTGCTCATAATTTTTATGGAATTTAGGATTTATTTATTTATATTTTTTTAAATTTTTTCTGTAAAAATTGTTTAGTGTTACAATATCATCGAAAAAGAGAACAAAACCAACAATTTAATAAAAAGATAGAGAACAATTTTTTCCCGATTAAAAAGAGAACATGTTCTCTATAAAAGAGACTTGTTTGCAACCATATAATATGCAGCAATTCTAGGCACAAGAAAATTCGATAATGATCATATTTTCGAATGAATAATGTATCGACAATTATTTTACGGGACAACCAATATTCACAATTACACCTAAAAAAAATATTGTTATAATTTTTTGATAACAGTGTAGTTAGGTTGACTAATTCAACCAACTAATAAAAATGATTAAATAATTTATTAAAATGACATCAATATTTTAAAAGTTAATGCAATTTGTAGTAAAATTCATAATTTATATTTAGAAATAACTTTTAAATTTCACTACAAGCCAATTAGTAAATTTTGTTTGTTCAAATTTTATTCTTTTTGTAGTACATATAACTATTTTAGATTTTTAATTTAAAATTAGTAACAAAACATGAAAATATTTACTAAAATGTTATAAAAATAAAAATAAATGCTTTATATTCAATGTTTATTTGTTATGAATTTCAATGAAAATTAACTGTCATGTTTAACTAACTTATTCCTGAGTAATGCAACGTTTCATTTAGAGAGATAAAACTTTCAAAATATTCCATCTACAATACATATTCATAAATTCAGTTAAAAAATAATATTGGAGCGTATTTTGCATTTATAATAGAGTATTATAATAAAATATAACATAGTTTTCAAGTAAACAGTATTCCTAAATTATAATAAGTTAAAATGTTTATTAAATGTTTTAAATGCGATACTTCAGCGTAAGCCTTCTTTACAAAAAACAACCCATCTTGAATATACTTCAAATTTGAAAAGCATTGCAGTAAATAAAGAAGAACATGAAACTATTGAATTAGCAGAAAAACATCAACCGAAACTTAGTTCTGGCACTGATGGATGCTTATCACATACTCAACAAAAATTACAAGTGCCTGAAAAGAAACAATTAACAGAGTCTTGTTTGAATTTTACTCTAAGCTTGCATAATAATATAAATTTTAGTCGGAAAAATGTTTTATACATACATCTATATATAGGTATAAAAATGAATTCCTGTTTGTTTGTTTGTTTGTTCCGAATGGGCGTCTCAGCCGCTCAACCGATCGCCATGAAATTTTTACCATGTACAAGTTGCATATCCAGAACCAACCGTATGATATTTTGGAAGGGGCTGAACCCCGGGGTCTAGGGGCTGCGGTACAATTTTTTTCGAAAATTTTAATTTTCTTTAAATTTTTCCACGAAAATGAGTTTATGGAGCTGGTTATATGAAATTACTGACATGTTCGAATCCGAGGGGATCAGCCCTGGATCAAAAATTAATTTTTACATGTATATAGATACACATATTTGATTATTCCAAAATGACTTCTCAGTCGCTCAACCGATCGCCATGAAATGTTTACCATGCAAATATTGCATGGTGAGGATCAATCTTACGATATTGTGAAAGGGGGTGGACCCCGGGGTCCCCTAAGTGCTGTGGTACAATTTTTGATCAAAAATTCATTTTTACATGTAAAGATACAATTATTTGATTGTTCTGAAATAACGCCTTAGCCGCTTTACCGATCGCCATGAAATTTTTACCATGTATATGTTGCATATTCAGGACCAAGCCCACGACGATACTTTTAAAGGGGCTGGACCCCGGGGTCTAGGGGCTGTGGTACAAATTTTTTATCAAATTTCAATTGTTTTTAAGATTTTTTGACGGGAATGACTTTAGGAAAAGGGTTATATGAAATTAGTGACATGCTCCAATCCGGAAGTCTGCCCTGGATCAAGAATTCATTTTTACATGTATAGATACAATTATTTAAATGTTCCGAAATAGCACCTTAGCCGCAAATTTAAACACCAAAAAGGATATCTAGCGTGCGATTGTTATACAAAAATCATACCTCTACTATTTATAATTGATTTAATTATTCAAATTAATTTTATTAATTTAAATTTAAGACAATCTTTCATCACTTTAACTGAAGACAAATCTCTGAACACTTATATTATCTATACTAATAATCCATTTTTACTGGTTTGATATGTACTGGTTAGTGATATCCTATTTATCATATCCTGTTTTGAAATGTGCCATAGTCAGCGAGTTCTAATTTCCACATAACTTAGAAATAATTAACATTCTATTTTAATCCACTATTGCAACCGGCGGCTTTTAATGAAAATAGTAGTTTCATACTAAACGCCAATAGTTTATTACTTTATTTAGTTCATTATACTTAAATAATCAATGATTGTTTCATAAAATCAATTCTAGGAAGGTACTAAAAATATTGTACGTATAAACTGATTTAGATTGAAAAGTACTAGCGTTTTATATTTGAAAACATCATCTTCTACAATAAACATCCTTGGATTCAAATTATTGTACGTGTAAAATTGCCTTAGTTTGAAAAAAAACTTCTTTTGTTTTTCGAAATGTCATTTTCAACCACAGTTCGCGGTAAAACGTATCGAAGTGGACGTAGTTCTAATCGTTTTGAATAAATTAATATTAATTTGTGTTTCGGATGCCGTTGTTATCGATTAGTTAGCTATATTGCAATAAAATAATTGTTGGTGATTATTTTCCAGGTATTAAATATTATTTCAAGTGAATATTCTTATTAGATTTACGTTTTCAGTTTATAAACGTGTTAATCTATGATTACTTTTTGATTGTAGATAACATTTGATTTTGCTTAAAAAAATTCCGTAAAGACATTTACAAACACAGTTCGTGGTGAAACGTATCGAAGGGAACATTAAAATCGTTTTGATAAATTAATACTAATTTCTGTTTTGAATGCCCGCCATTCCTGATTAATTAGCTACACGTTTCATTTTTGCTTAAAAATGCCACCGAAAAAAAGATCAATTGGGCAGGTAACTGCAAAGACGAAGAAGATTAGAGCCGCAAGGGTGGCTGAATCAAGCGAACAGCTTGAAGCACGACTTGCAAACGATCGAAGCAGGATGTCTTCTTCAAGAGCTGATGAAACAACTGAACAGCGCGAAACACGACTTGTAAACGTTCGAAGCAGGATGTCTTCTTCAAGAGCTGATGAAACAACTGAACAGCGCGAAACGATAGGTAATGAAAGTATTCTCAAATCTGCCAAATAACTTCAAAAATCATGATTGGCTGTGCGAACGTGCACTCCCAGCTCCCAAAAATGACGGCGTTAATAAATTAAATACTGAAATTCAATCGCAACTACCCGGGCCACATGGTTACTGATGTGGATCAATCCGTCAATTATCCAATAGAGTTTCTTAATTCTTTGGAGCCACCTAGTATTCCACCACTCATACTATTTTTAAAAGAGGGTTCACCAATAATACTGCTCCGAAATTTAGATCCACCGAAATTGTGCAACAGGACACGGCTTTGTGTGAAGAAATTGATGCCGAATGTGATTGAAGCAACGATTATTACCGGTAAAAGTAAAGGAGAAGATGTGCCAATTCCGCGCATTCCTATGATTTCCACCGATTTGCCGTTTGAATTCAAACGAGTACAATTCCCATTACGCCTTGCCTTTGCAATGACAATCAACAAAGCCCAGGGGCAATCATTGAAAATAGCTGGTGTTATTTTGGAAAATTCATGCTTTTCACTTAGCCAACTGTATGTTGCTTGCTCCAGAGTGGGAACGGCAAAAAATTTATTTATTTACACACCAAATGGAAAAACCAAAAATATTGTTTATCAAAAGGCTTTATAATAAAAATTATTAACTAAAATATCTTTATATTTATTATTCACTTTGATCTGGTTGAAGGTTTGTAAAAATGGAGTATAATTATTTGGCAATTGGTAATAAATACCAAACCAAAATTAATTAATTATCCTCACAAACAAGATGTCCAATAATATCATTACAAAAGTTCGCCTGGATGCATTGACGGAGGCACCCGTTACTGAATACAGGTACTTATAATTTTCTTTTCATATGTGATTGCAACTACAGCGATGTAAAGAGAGAATTCTTGCATAACAATCAAGGTATTTGAATTATATACCTCCCGTGCAACGCCGGGTAACTCAGCTAGTTCAAGATAAAGTATAAGAAATAGTACATCAATATTTAGTAATTTAAATCAGCGTCTAAACGAGTTTCAAGGTGAAGGTGACTTAACATATAATACTATAAAAAAAAATTTTGACACAACACAAACTTTTTAAAAAATTGGAGGAGTTAGACTTGTATAAACCGCCAATACGTATCATGATTAATAATGAAATAACTGAAGCTATTTCAAACGGCGTTCCTAAATTAGACGAAAAGAATTATAAAGCTGTCGTTTTTCCACTAGCGTTTCAGATAACAAAAAAAATTTTGAGACCAAAAATATTTTTGATTTAACAATGCAAAATTACAAAAAATTATCTAGATTAGAATATTATGGAAACTTGATAAACGGGCAAATTTGGAAAAATAAAATAAAAAACTATGAAAACAAAATTGTTCTACCGTATGTGATGTATTTCGATGACTCCCAAGTGAATAACCCACTTGGATCGCATGCTGGTATACATAAAGTATTAGGCTGTTACTACAACTTTCCTGTTATTCCTGATCACGAAAAGTCCAGGTTAAAAATAATATTGCGGTAATGATGTGGCATTAACATACTCGTATCTTATTAAGCAACTAAAAGAATTGGAGACCAATGGTATTGATATACGACGGGGATCGAGTACCATTAAATTATATTTCGTACTTGCGGCGATTACAGGGGATAATTTAGGGCTTAACAAAATCCTTAGATTTGCCGGTTCATTTTCTGCCAATTATTAGTTGAGTATTCATCATACATCCGCAATAGAGGAAATTATCAAAAAGACGTTTTGTTAAAAGATTTAGCGAAAACTGGTGTAGTGGAAGTACGCACTTTCAATACGTTGGAAAATTTTCATGTTTTGCACGATGTTTTTGAGGGGGTTGCAAAATATGATGTATGTAAAATATTACTATATTTCATTACTAAAAAAAAAAAAAAATATTTCGCATTGGATATGCTAAATTATAGGAAGCAAATGTTTAACTACGGCCCTATCGAGATTGGTAACATAACTCAAGAAATACGTTTACCACATTTAAAAAATAATAACTTAAAAATGAAAGCTCGAGAGATGATGACATTTATACATTTTTTACCATTAATGATAATGAATATGGTTCCTCATAATGACCAAGTAGGAACATAAAACTCTTGAAAAATTGATATTTGAACATAACTCCAAAAATTTGAGCTTATTCGGTGGTACTCTTAATCCAAAATATCATTTCTTGCTCCATTACCCTGATGCCATACGAAACAGTGGCCCCTTAAGAGCATTATGGTGTATGCGTTTTGAGCGACCAGAAAAAACATTGGCTTATCTATCAGAATAAAAATGAGTTTACAATTTTCGTACTTGGTTTTAAACCAAAGTTTTTTTCAAGAACCATTGACTTTTGAAATTTTAAAGAATGAACCGGTTCCATCCGAAATGGTTCCTGTTTCTGAAGATATACAATTACTGCGGTCGTATTCTTTTTGTAACTATTGCCAAAGGCTTTATTCTTGAATCTTTCTTTATAAGAAACTAACAAGAAGTGTGAAATTCTTAAAACCTATAAAAAAAAAAATTTTAACTTAAGCCTTAACCTATGTTAATACTTAATATCATTATGCATTATTATTATTAAATTATTATTAATTACTTAATTTCATTTCAACATGGACGAAATTATTAGATTATATTTTTCAGTTAATTAAATCTAGAGGATCTGTTCTGCGAAGCCGTCCATATTTCGGTTGCCTTAGTAGATCTCTAGCTAATTCGTTAGGGTGTGATTCCAGTTTCAGTTGGTATTTTAGACTGCATGATTTAATTGTCTCTTTAACAGTTTTGATTCCTAGGTCTCTATGGATGTTGCTGTTTCGAATATACCATGGGGCATTTGTAATGCTACGAAGTATCTTTGCTTGCGTTCTTTGTACGATATCTATATTTGATGCACTAGTTGAGCCCCATAGTTGGATACCATATGTCCATATGGGGATTAGGATCGCTTTGTATAGTAGAACCTTGCAGTCTAGTGAGAGTTTCGATTTTCTTCCGATCATCCAGTACATTTTAGAAAATTTTATTTTTAATTGATTGCGTTTTGTTTCAATGTGCTTTTTCCATGTCAATCTTCTATCGAGATGAAGACCGAGATATTTGACGTTTGTTTGTTGAGGAATTGTGATATTGTTTAATTTTACTGCTGGACATGTACGTTTATTTAATGTGAATGTTACATGTGTTGATTTACATTCATTCGTCCTTATCCGCCAAGTTTTTAACCAATCTCCTATTTTGTGTAGATGTTCTTGTAATTCTCTCGATGCTGTTTGAGGATTTTTGTGTGAAAATAATATAGCTGTGTCATCAGCAAAAGTTGAAGTGACGATTTTTTCAGTTATTGGTAGGTCAGCTGTGAATAACAAGTATAGCACAGGTCCCAATACACTACCTTGCGGTACTCCTGCCTTTATCACGGTTAGATCAGTAGTGGCCGTATTTTGTTTCACCTGGAACATCCTTTGGGCTAAGTAGTTTTCAAGAACTGCATGAAATTGTTTAGGCAAAAGAGTTTTAATTTTGTAATTTAATCCTTCATGCCATACTTTGTCGAAAGCTTGCGCAATATCCAAGAAAACTGCCGAGCAATATTTCTTTTCTTCTAAGGAAACCTTAATTGTATTTACAATTCTGTGCACCTGTTCTATTGTGCCGTGTTGCTCTCTAAATCTAAATTGGTGATCTGGTATAATGCGACCTTCAGATAATATAGGTATTAGTTCTTGTAGTAGCATCTTTTCAAAAAGCTTTGAAATGATCGGAAGTAGACTTATTGGTCTGTACGACGAGACTTGGGTTTCGTCTTTACCTGGCTTAGGAATCATGATAATTTGAGATATTTTCCATTTTTGGGGAAAGTATCCATATCTCATAATCGCGTTAAAAATATATGTTATATATTTTACGCATCTATCTGGTAATTCTTTGATCATTTTTCCAGTTATTAGATCATGACCTGGCGCTTTCTTGGGATTTATACTGTTTTTGATAACTTTTTTGACGCATTTCCATTTAAATTTTACTGGGTTTGGGTTCGACTCTTCCCTCGTAAGCTGTGGTAGTACGCAATCATTATTTTGTTCGTTTGGGGTGAACACTTTTTGTAGATGGTTAGAGAAAGCGATAGCCTTTTCTAAGTCACTTCTGGCCCAGTGACCATCTGGTTTCCTTATCGGTGGGTTCGATACCTCTGGTCTTTTTAAATTTCTTGCTGCCTTCCACAGTGAGTAATCTGTTGTTTCTGTTGCTGTGAGCTCACTTAGGTAATTCTGTATTCCTAAATTTTGTTCTTCCCGTATTGCTTCTCTCAAAGCTTTAATAGCTCTGTTTAATTTCCATTTATGCAAAGAAGATTGGTGAAGCTGCCATAGCCGCCGAATTGTCCGCTTCTCTGCTAATAACTTTTGAATGTTACTTGAAAGCCTTATATTTTTTTCGGAATTTTTGTTCTCCGGAGTAGCTTTTTTTGCAGCTATTTCCATTATTTGACTTAAGTTTTCTATCACGGCATCAATGTTTTCTGGTGTGCGAAGTGGAACATCAAGATAACAATTTACATCTTCTATGTTTCTATAGAGAACCCATTTCGTTAGTTTGTTTGTTAAACGTTGTGGTGGTTCAGTTTTTAATGCTTGGGTACTTAGTGTTACTATTATCGGTGAGTGATCTGATGATAAATCATAACAGTCAACGACTTGAGCATTGGTGCGTGCTATTCCTCGTATTACACAGAAATCTATTAAATCAGGAATTTTTTTTCTATCTGTAGGCCAATATGTGGGATGTCCAGATGATAAATAATCAAGGTTTTTCTCGTTTATTGCTTCGAAGAGTTGCTTTCCTTTCGGTGACGTCAACCTCGAACCCCATTGCACATGTTTAGCGTTGTAATCACCCCCTGCTAGAAATTTGATTCCCAACTGGTTAAAGTAATCGATAAATTGCTGTTTTTTAATTGCGTGTTTCGGTGGACAGTAGACAGCCGATATCAAAAATTTCCCAGACCATTCTTCCAAACTGACAGTTGTAGCCTGGATGTGATCTTTAGCATATTTCTGGAGCTCGTAGTGCTTTAATCTTCTTTTTATTAAGACTGCAGTGCCGCCGTGTGCTTTTCCATCCGGATGTTTGGTGTGATAAACGGAATAGCCGGTAATATTAAAAAAATTTTGTTTTGTGAAGTGTGTTTCAGATATTAACATGATGTCTATATTTTGTTCGATAAGAAATGTTTGTACCTCAGCTTTATGTTGCGAGAGCCCGTTCGCATTCCAAATGGCTATTTTTAGAATTGTCATTTTTGATTTTTGACTATAATTTGCATAAGCGTATTCATATTTTGCATCATCATGCTCATTTGTCTTTCCATCATCAACATGAAACTTTGGATGGTCTCGGTTAATTTATTTATCATGGTGTGAATGTTTAGGTCCTCATTAGAATGAACTTTTGGTTTCGGTTTGTTACCTTTTAGGATATTTGCGTACGAAACACCTGGCTGTGCAAAACTGCTGGCAAATGTCTCCAAGTTATCGTTTTGTGTGTTTGCACTCGTTGGTTTGGTGACTATTGTATTTTTTGGTAACATGGCCCTCTGATTAAATTGCATATTCAGCATTCGTTGCTCAGCTCTCATTTTAGGGTTTATTTTGCGTTTTAAGTCCAAATACACTGCGCAACCCCTGTAGTTTGCAGTATGATTTTCACCGCAGTTATTACAACGTCTCACAGATGGGTCATTGCGAGACTTTTCGCACTGTTTGGAGTCGTGGAGTTCACCACAAATAACGCAAACTTCATTTAAGGCGCAGTATGCTTTCGTGTGTCCGTATTCTTGGCACTTTATGCATTGAACTGGTCCAGACCTCTTCTTAGGTTCTTCAATTACGATTTTACGATATAACAAATATTTTAAGTTGTAAATCTTATGAACTCCTTTCGACTTTTCTTCCTCTGGCTCTAGTTCCAAACGAAACATTGGTTGAGGTACCTTCTCACGGTTTACTATATTACCAATGGATTTGGCATGGAAACCTTCCGCAGCAAGTGCAGCTTGTATGTCGCTAACATCTACGCAGCTTTCAATTCCTTTTAGCACAACAGTTAGCCCTTTTTGGCTTTTTAGCTGGTATGTGTAATATTTTTTACCAACTTCGTCGAAATGTTTAACTAGGGCTCTGAAGCCATCGATTTCGAAAGTTTGAATCTTTGTTTCGTTTATATTACCTCGTTTGAGCGGGGCAATATAAAATTTAGAATCTGTTAATTTTGCGATGTTGTTAACCAATTCATTGTTAGATGCTTCCCTTAAATAAATTGGAGGCGGTTTCTCAGTTTTCGAATTTGGCACTGCATTGGGGTCAATGACCTCTAGACTAGAGAATCGATTGTTAAGAGGTATTTGGTTAACACCTCCTTCAGTCCGTGTCACTTTACTCCTGCCAGCAAACTGGGCAGATCTCGGGCTACGTTTTCTTTTAGATTGAACAGTGATATACCTATCCATTCCCGTTTGCACTAGGTTATTTTCGCACTGACCACGGTCACTAGAGTTCGTCGCACTGAGTTCATTACTATTATTTTCGTACTGCATTGTTAAATTTGCTGATGAATTAATTTTTTCATCGCGGTTTTGATTTTGATTTTTAAACTGCGGTATAATTAATTCTGTCGAAGAAGCACTTTTAATTATTGGCATAGGTGTTTTCTTTGGGCTGTGCTGAACTTTGCCCACTTGTTTTACACTTGCACTTGCCATATTTATACTTTCTACATGAAACTGGTTCAAGTTTGTTGTAGATTTTATTTGGCGTTCGATGTTTGAAGAAGTCTTTTTTGGGGAAAAAAGCCCCATCACGCTTACATCATCACTAACTAAGTTACAATTTTATGTTAGTTTTTTTGCACCGTGTGTATTTAATTGTAAAACCATTCACACAATTGAAAAAAGATATAACAAGTTAAAAAGCACTAACACTGCACTTTTCGTTTGTTTTACTTTACGTCCGAACCTCACGACAGTAAAATTAAAACGGTCGTATTCTTGGAATGGTATCATTTACAAGAAAGGTTATTTTCTAGCCAGCTTAACAAGAAATAATCTAAAGGTATATGAAATTGATTATTTAGCTTTGAAAAATAATTCGAAAATTTTACTCTTACGCACCAAATGGGGCATAATTAAGTTTCTTGAAGAAATACAAAGCTATCTTGTGCTTAAAACCAAAGAAAATGTGCTAAAAGACATAACGGAATTCCATGCGATACCTTTACATTTATACTACATGCCAAATGGAGAAAAGGTTATTCAGCTTAAAAACTTTTTTAAATTTCGATTCTTTTATAATTAAAACAAATAATGTAAAAAAAAATCACTTATATGCAATTAACCTGCAAAAAAATGTCAAATACATAAACTACTGTCTATTTAAATTAACTATATTGTTATTAAGATTATTACAATCAATTATACGCATTTGTAAATTTTACTATAAGTGTAGTGACAATAAAAACAGTAAGTTTTTATAAATATAACATTTTAAGTTAAAATAATGTTTTATTAGTGAAATTTAAAACAGTGTAGTAAATTTTGCTACAATCATACTGATTTTTTTTTATTAAAATATGGGTGTCGAATTTATTTGTAGTTTTCATTAGGCAGTGATTGTGAATCCGTGCGGAAGTAAAATAAAATCGAGAATAAAATAAAATTATTTTGAAATATGTACTTTGTGCGCTGTGTGTGTTCAATATTATAATTATTAAAATTACATACAAAAACTATAATTAATAAATTAAAAGTTCTACAAGTGCTTTCTTAATGGATTTAAACAAAGAAAATAGTACCGAAAATAGCAACGACCACGTGGAAAATTCTACTTTTACTATGTCCGACCAACCTCCAGTGGCGTATTTGAGTGAAAATCGGGATTATATAATTTAAATGAAACAGGAAACAATGCAGTGAATCAGTTATGAAGACATATCATTAATTTTTTCTGATTTTATTGGTAATTTGACTGAATTATATTTGACTGAATGGAGAAAGACAATGGTATAGATATTTATTTTTAATAACGGTCGTTGCTCTGCAGAGACTCAGTCAAATTCTTCATCTCTTGCTGCAAGCGATTGGAGTGGGGATATAACCGACTGACAATCATTGGACGATTTCTTCCAACATTTTGTTACGAATATAATCATCGGCCGCTCTATGGTGGACTTTTACAATAATAATAAGTATTTCGATAAATACCATAGAACAAAGTTTGTCGACTCAATGGTTAAATTGTTTATTACGAAGTTTGGAAGAAGAATGACAAACAAAGAGACAGCTGCTTCATCTAAATTGATTATAAAAAAATTTCCTAATGAGAAAGTTGTACGTTGCTTGTCACATACCACTATTTAATATGTTCTAAGACACTTTATTTTACAGGAACTATGATACATCGAAAGGTCCGGACGAACTAACGCGCGTGGAATACTTTACGACAAAAACGTGAATGAAATTTCAAATTTTAGGAAACAAAATGTAAAAAAAGTATCAACTGCAACACTACGAACTGTTGAAATTACAGACAATGATGTAGATGGTCTTGGTATGCATGAATTTTTCACATAACTTATAATTTTAAAATTTTTAGCATTAATGTTTATTATAGAAGATGAACCGAATGTGGCTGAAACACAACAATGAGCCATGGACAGAAATAACAGAACGTTGGCGTTTGACTTTTGAAATTCGAAAAAATTATATTAGGAAATCTAACAGCGGAGAAATCATTCAAATGTGGCCCTTATACGCAAACACGCTCGGTCACAGTTTAGTTGAGATAGATTTTTCTATTTTATTTCCTGGAAAAGAAAATAATTTAGTTAACAATTGGAATGAATATAAGCGTAAACCAAAGTAATTTTTAAAACTATTAAAAACAAAGCTGTTAAAGAATTATATGGCAAGTGGAATGATCAAATTGAAAGTACGTATTGTACAACATCAACGATAATCTTATAAAATTTGGTATGTTAAAATAATATTTTTTAATTTGTATTACTATATTTCAGGAAACCAGGATTATTTATCAATAATTCTATTGGCTGGTCTGTTAAAACCCAAAAAATATCAATGTAAAAAAATATTTGGCAACCATCAATTACAGACGCTCAAATCTGTATGATTGTACATGTTAAAACGCAGAATGATCAATAATATGAGGGAAAAATATTTAAAATTGAATTTAACGATGCAGCCCTTAATGATGGTGATCGGAGAAGATTTAAACAATTTAAATGATTTTTACGTCTTTTTCGACTTCTTAAAGTACAAACTACCAACCATTCCAAAAGCCTTGGATGTTATTTTCAAAATATTTCATGTGCTCAATTTGAATTATCCGCCTGAATCTCAACTCATCTGGACCTTCATTCAGTAGCATTTTTATGAGATATATTTACCATGTGATGTAACCACATCCAGATTATCGGGAATAAATTTTGAATTTAACAAAGAATTGTAAACCTTAAATAAAGAAATAAAATTTTGGATTGATTAATTTTTGAATTAAAAAAGTTTTTATTTATATATAATTTCTCATGTAAAGCACGCAAACTCTGACCTTACAGACAACTCCGTTTCCGTTTTTAAATTTATAACATTTTGAGATACATTTTAAGATGGTCTCTATACCTAAAATTATGACAATATTGTGTTAAAATAAACGAAATTATTAGTTAAAATTTACAAAGCTGTTTTTAAATTTACTACCACCGACTAGTTAAATTAATTATTAAATAGTTATATTTTACAAGTTGTAATATAAATTTAATTACCAATTTTATTGTTAATTTAAAAATATTTGTTTTAAAATCAATAAGTTTTTCGATTAAAATTAAATGCCCAAATTTTAGTAAAAATAATAAATGTACTGTTTTAAAAATTATAACGTTAAGTAATTGACTAATTTTAATAACAATTTTTATTGTATTTTACTACGAGTTTATTTAATTATACTAATTTTTTTTTTTGGGTGTATTGATCATGATTTACTGTACTGATTGACCCACCTAAATTCATATGCCATGTGAGTGAGACATCTCTAAGATCGCCACAACAAAATTCGGTAATGACCATTTTTTCAAGTGAAACTCGGCTCTAAAGTTGGTTGAATTAAAATACACTTCAACGCATCCAAATCGTCCGCTATATTGGATATATGTAGCTTATCTATTGCTGTTTTTATGACAAAAATTTCAGTCATTTACAAGCTGTCGTTCCGTGTGTATCAGTTTTATGAGATGGGTCCTCAATCTACGGAATTGATTAATTCGACTTTGAATGACATTCTATGGGTCATTCAACAGTAAATAAGTGGTTTGCAGTCTAGGTGCAGTAAAACAATTTGAAGACGAACAACTTGTTTTTTGAAGTTTTACTGGATGAAAAATCGTGCCATATTGTTTTACTGGATGATCAGTACTCACTATTAAGACCATGATTTTCGTGAAAGCGCCTGCATTTGAATTATGTGCTGATTTGCACATATAACTAAACATGGCATTCGTATTTATTGAAAGTATCTTTCCTCTAGAGACACAATTTTATGATTTAATAATTTTTGTGGGCTGACTTTTTGTTTTAATTTAACAATAAAATTTAGAAATTTCGGGCCAAATTCTTATATGGTACATGATATACCACAATATATGTCTAATTGATCACAATCCAATTTTGAGTCAGGTTTATCAGATGACCTTTAAAATAAAGAAAAATATATTATTCGCCTTTTCATTCCTCACACTCAATATAAATGGCCACTACAACCGTAGCATTTTATTGCTAACCGGATATATCGGATGGGTTGCGGATACAAAATTTACACCACGTTACTTACATCTTATTTAATCGATTTTTCCAACAATTTATTTTCATTCCAAAATAAAATTAAAATAATATTTATATATTTACAAAAGAAATAAATTCCAAAATATCAATAAATTTTGGCGCCTCATTCCCGAAAACTAATTTTCATAAAGCGCACATACCGCGCTCGCTCATGTACTTGTAGATAGATCAATAAATTTTTATAGTAATCAATTTCAACTTTTAATTTAACGTTTTTTTTCCTCTCGAAACGTATAATTATGCAATCGCAGTATTAAAGAATAAATTTAAAATTAATTAAAATTAAGCCATTATTGCCCAGCTAGAGAATATTGTACGATCAAAGAAAACCCGTAAATTTTCCTTTGCTTCATCTCGCATATAAAATAATACACTTCAATAAAATTCTATATCGTCTCGATGATCTCGATAAAATAATAAAAGATTTTGACGCCAGAGCATCAAACAACAAAAGCGATCTCGAGATATACGTTAATTAGATTTTATCTTGTTTTTTTTTTTTTTTTTGTTAATTATTATTAGTTGTGTTGTATATAATTTTTAAAATTATTGTAAACAAAATCTCGTGCACTCTTTAACACGATCTATAATCTAATTAACGCGAACAAAACAAAAAATCGATTTAGAAAATAATCGAAATATTTATCTTAAAATTTGAATGAATATCGAAATTGAAATAAAATTTGAGAATTTTTGTTTTGTTCGCGATTTATTTTTTGTTTTACAAATGATACAGAGCAGATGATGAGTTATTACATTTTCTTCGTAAATTTATTTCGGTTAATTTTCTCGCGATTTTTATACAAGAAGTCATAACTTTGAGGCAACGTGTGTGTTATATTTCAGTAGAATATTAATTGGTTCGCATTTGGTTTATTTGCAGTGTGCGAAAAATGAAAATGTGTATCATTTTCAATTTATTTCTTTAAAACAAAATGTGGGCGTGACCCAAATGTTGATTTAATTAGTATGGTTGGTTTGATTGAATAGTGAGATCGCGATTTAAATGAAGTGCTTTATAAACTACACCTCGCATTTATAGAAATATTAGGGAAGCGAGAGCAATGAATTTTCAACTGCTAAGAGAACAGGGCATTACAATTTTATTTTACCAAGTAGAACAATTAACTACAAATCCCAAAAATGCTCTTACACATTTTAGGTGTTACTTGCACACTCGGCTTTTTTTGGTCAAATTCAACTTATTGAAAATATTATTGTTACAAAGCTTAATTATCGAAATATCTGCCATTACCATCTATGGTCTTTTGCCATTTATAGATGATGAATGCCGTCGCGACTTAGTGGTCATCAAGCCATTTTTGCACATCTTCAAATTTCGTGACCCGTCTTTCAGATATGATGACATCGATCTAAATAAGTGGTAATCAGAGAGAGCCAAACCTAGAGAATACACCGCATGCTGTAAAACTTCCCAGCCTAAGGAGATGTGTTCCTGCTTTGCTGATGTATAGACGAGGGTTGTCATGCAGCAATATGGAAGGTGATACTCCTTGGTCCATATATGAACTTTTTTCCTCCAGAGCATCACTTAATTTGATAAATTGAGTCTGGTAACGTTCAGCTGTAACAGTTTAACCAGATTGCAGAAGATGGTAGTATATGACTCCTTTCCAATCCCACCAGACACATAGTAACATTTTCTTGGCATGAATATTCATTTTTACAATTGATGCAACCCACGATTTTCCGTATTTACGATTATCATACCAAATCCACTTTTCATCACCCATAAGGATTTGAATGTCAACTCTTCGGTTTTTGTTTTTTTCGGTCAGTTTATGAGAAACTATTTTTCCTTTCTTCTGTATTTTTTCCATTCCACGCAATCGAAGTGATATTGCTTGGTGAGTAACTTCTTACTGTTCTGCAAGAGCTTTTTGAGTCTAACATGGATATCCATTAAAATTTTAATTTAGTCGTGTTCAAATTGTTTTACTGCACCTGGACGTGGATCGTCCTCAAGACTAAAACTGCCATCACGAAATCTGGCAAACCACTTTTTTACTGTTGAATGACTCACAGTCGAATTAATCAATCCCATAGCTTGAGCAGCATTTTTTTTCATTTGAAAACAGAACAGAATGCAATGACGTAAATGTTGCTTATCGACATCCATCTCGTAAAATTGATGTCACTTATTGCCATAAACTATTTTTTCCAATAAAAAAAAAATTGAGTGGATATCTCACATGAATTCACTATTTTCATGAAAGTTTACTAAACGAAGTTTCGAAGTATCAAAAATTGATTGTGATGGATCGCAGAATATTTCGTTTAGAGGGTGGGGTCCGTTTGTTTTTGCATATTTTTTATTTCAGCTCAAACCGACTTTGATGAAAATAACTGATTTTCCTGTCCTGATTTTTAAGATTGGTTTTGATTTCACGATTTTTAAAAAATGAGGGTTGTTCGGTGAAACCCGGGTCCACTGGAGGATCAGTTTTTGATTACAAAAAACCGATTGTGATGCGGGGTCATGACTTTGGGAAAATTCATTTAGAGGGTCCTTCGGTGGTTCCTAATCCATAAAGGATTTCTCGGATAGGCCGTTATGTTGCATAACACCATGTTGCATGATGCTTCAGTATGCTGCGTCATGTTGCATGATGTTGCATCATGTCGCATGACACAAATTGTCGGATGTTGTATCATGTTTGGTCATATTGCACTATCCTGCTTGATGTTGCATCATGTTGAGGGTTGTTGTGTGATGTACCGCTATGTTGCGTAATGTTGAAATGAATGATTTTGATAAAATTTAGCGGGGCAGGGTTGCGAATGCAAGGAAATGATTACAGAGTTCTGATTTCTGGATAATTCATTTAGGAGTCCTCCAGATGTTGCGTATATTGCGTGTTGGTCGCATCATGTAGTTTAATGTTGCATCACGCTGTGTAATATTCCACCTTGTTGCGTCATGTTGCTTCGAGTTGCGTCCAGTATTGTATGTTAATTACATATCTGGCGTAATATTTCATCATATTGCGGAATCTAGCACAATGTTATGTTTGCTGCGTTACAGTCACATTAGACGGTTGCACTAACCGCATCATCTCTAAAATATTAGTTGTTATGAGTAACAATACTGACTTGTAGTATTCGTCATCTAACTAATGTTTTGTCCTTGTTCCCATTTTCACATTTTGTTCTGCCTCAAACTATTTTGATGTCCTCTGGTGCAGCCCGAGTCTTTTTATTTAATTTTTTTTTTCGGCTAGCATGATTTTTATAAAAATTGGAAAATGGTAGAAATTTTTTTGAATGGGGTCTAATTTCGGGAAATTCATTTAGGATGTCCTTCGGTGGGGTGGAGTTCTTCGATCGATTAAGATAAAAATTGCGGTAATAAGGTTTTCTAATGCCAAGACTTGATTGCTATGAGTCCTAATTTTAGGAAAATAAATTTATGGTTTTCCGGGTTGAAAGACTTTTAATAAAAATGGGTGAGATGGCTTTCCGATTCTAAAAAAAAATCAGTTGTGATGGGATATTTAGAGGGTTCTCAAGTGAAACCCGGATCCCTATTTAAAAAATGATCGGTTCGGACGGTTTTGACAAAAAAATCAAAGAGGACATTTTCGAATGCCAGGATCATGATTTTGAGAAATTTGTATAGAAGTGCTCCGGTTTAGCCGTTATGTTGCGTCTTCATGAGTCCACTAGGTCATCTCAATCAAAAGGAATGGAACTCAGATTAATGGTGAATGATTTTTAATCATGAACCTAAGCCATTTCTTAATCGATTAAGATACAACTCTCTTTTCATGTTAAACATAAGATAGGATTCCGAATTGAGTTCCGGACGTGATTTCGTAATGCAATTTGATTGAGACAAAACAGATTAAAATTTTTGCGGCACTCACTCAGCAGAGCTGCCAGCCGTAATAATCCCGCATGAATCATAATATATTCATCAATATAACACAGGTGTCCATCAGGTTGATCGCGATCGACTGAACGATTTTTTTAAATTTCGATTAATTTTATTGACTGAGAATACCAATCAAGATCGAAAATGAAATGATCAGCATTCTTCAGTGAACCTTTATAATACTTTGGAAATCAAAAAATAGATCGTTAGAAAATATTGTTTGGAAAAGTAAATCGTTCAAAAAGATTAGTGGACACGCCTAGCACTTCAACCCCATTTTTTTCTTTTAGACAGTTTTTATTTTTTTTTATTTTACGCATGTTATAAAAATACAAAATAAAACAAAACGGATTCCAGTATCGAAAAGAAAACAAATCTTTCTCCAATTAAAAGCAAAATTATTTTTTTCAAATGTGTTATTTTATTAAGATACAAGCGTCCAACTCTGGGTATTTTTCAAAAACATTTTCTGTTCCGATTTTTTTTTTGGCGCAGTGTACTTTCGATACAGAATTAATTTTCTTTATACAGTCAACTCTGTTCCAAGAACCGGACAAAAAATCGAGATAGAAAGACGATTGGGTATAATTAAATGTATGTATGTATAATTAAAATTACAATGCCCCTAACTCATAAGACCATGATACTGACTACTTTTCAAGTGCTGTAATGTGCTGTAAGACTATAAAGGCGAAAAAGAGAAACAACCAATTTAAATCGTGGAGAACACTATGCGCACTTATTTTGACGTAATGAAAATAAAATAATATATCTGTGTGCTGCAATATTTTGTTTTGAAATATGTTTGTACTATACACGTACACACAAAATCATATTACTAAAAAATGACTATACGTAACAAAAGAAAATAATTAAAATTGTTTTATTTTTTATAGATTTGCCCAATACTGCTGCAAAAGTATGATTTGTTGAATTTATTTCTATTTTTTGTTTATTCGCTTTTTAACGCAAAGTGGCTGACATCTGACGGAATACTTTGGAACTAGAGCGAAAGGTGATCGACTTCTCAAAAAACTAGTTTTAATGTAATATAAACTTCATAGATAATTATAATTCGACTGGATATTATGTACTATAGGTTGTTCTGAGGCGAATCGCGCCCGTTTATTCCCAGCAAAGTGTAGTTAAATATTTATTAAAAATACGGGTGCTTTGCACCCGTATACTAATTAAACAACAAAATTTTCCGAGCTTTTGGCAATTACGCCATCATCAGGGTTTCTTGTGTTTTTTTATTAATTTAAAAATATATTAATTGAATGTTAAAAAAATTCCATTTCCAAATCAACTGCTGTGCGTTCTTGAGTGAGTCAGTCAGTGACATAGACGTTTATAATATTTCCATTTTATTTCAGTTTAAGTAGTTCTTGAAAAAAATTGAATTAAAAATAAAATAAAATGACGTTTAACAATAATAACGTGCAACGTACTTGTACTCAATTAAAACATAAAAAAAAATAAGTAACCCGTGACACTTTTCTACGAATTTTTTTGGTTACTTTGGTCACTGACTCACTCAAGATGACATAGACGTTTATAATATACAGGGAACCCTACAAGAACACAGTATTTGAAGAACACGGCTTCGAAGAACACGGATACCCATTTTCTCAAATTACACGGTTTCGAACAACACGAATTTCGTTATTCTCTTTTATTTTTTTTTTGTATATCATAACAAAAAATAAAAAATACAGCGTAACGTTTTATTTTTGCAGTCTTGAACAACACTGTTTTAAAGAACACGGAACGAATTAACCGTGTTCTTGGAGGGTTTGCTGTATATAATGTTCAATTAGTTTACAATTAATGTAACAAACGATGAAATAATAATAAAATGGAACGAGGGTTTTTCTCCTATAAACAAATATCACCTTTCGCCTATATAGGAAGTGGCGCTAACTAGGCGGCGATTAAAAGGTCAATATGTTGTATACATTCATTCTTTCAAATGATTTGTACTTACACTACTTGTCCTACTCTATTTTCATTTTTAATCACATGAACAATGTGATAAACTAGTCAGTGTCATAACACCATCACCTAACGGTGCGTTCTCATCTGAGCTTGCTTTGGAATTAATTGCAATCGATTTTAAAGTTCTCAATTTTATAGTACACATTCAAAAAATTCCGTATCGGTATATAAGTTTTTATACACACACATAAAAAAGTACAAAGCTATTTGCAATCGAAAGTAGTCGGGCATACTACTTCTTTGCATTGTACATTTTGCAATCACACAAAAAGTGGAAAATTTTCGTTATTTTATATAAAATGAATTTCAAACCTGCATAAAACACAGCGTCCTTGTAATAATATTACTTAAATCGGACAATCACTTATTTAGTTCCCTTTTTTCTCTACAATAATTTTACTTAAATCGGGGAATCCATCTTTTTTAACTCGGTAAATAGATTTAGTAGATTCCACAAAGAGGAATCCACCATTTACTCCACAAATTAGAGTCTCTTAACACTAATAACTTTGTGGCGGGGAAATTCAGGATCGGGGTGTTTATAGGTAATTAATGTCTAACTTTCTGTATTGGTGGTTGTGTGTGGATCCATTACCGGGGAAAGTGGTTCGACCCAAACTTTTGAGAAAAAACTTGCCGCTAGCACCGCTGAAATTCTATTAGCAGCAGACCAGCAGGCCACAGTTTAGAATTTACAACAAAAGCTGCGTTGCTTTTTCAAAGCCACTTAGCTTTAATGTTAAAGGCCAGTTTTGGTTTCAGCAATATTTGTTTGTGAATTTCCAGTAACGGGAAATAATTGTTCATCATAGTTGGCTTTTATGTCAGTAGTAATTGTAATCTGAATCGATTTATGAAAATCGTTTTTTTTAGTTTTTATTCAAAGCCAACTCGACTTTAATTACTACTGATTAATACGCCAACTATGATGAACAATTATTTTTGTTACTGTAAATTCATAAACAAATATTGCTGAAACCAAAATTGGCCTCTGATTTTAAAGCTAAGCGGGATTTGCGAAAGCAACGCAGCTAGAGTTAAAAAATTTCCCTAGAATATTAATTTTATATGATATAAAGAGTGTTCCATAGGTTAGTTTTTTTTTATATTAAAAAAACACATAATGTATGTTGGATATTCGAAATTTTTTATTGAAAATGAAAACTGGTTCTATATACCATTAATGTTTGGAATACAAACATCATTTTTGTGACCACCACGGCTGCTGTTATAGGCCTGCAGCCGAACATCAATATTTTTGATGACTTTCCAATAAAAGCCAATTTCAATTTCAGCTCGAATGTTGTTCTTAAAATTTTGGATGGTTTGTGGATCACTGCCATTGTTATACATACTGTATTTTACAAATTTCTGCATTTTTGACATTTAGTATATGGGACCGACCATCTTTATACGATAGGCTGCTCCCCAAACACCGATTTATTTGTGGACACCAACTTATTCAAATAAGTCACCTCGCGAGGAGATTTATTTGAATAAGTATGTCTACATAGAAATCTCTCCAAAAAATGTGTCTTGACTAAGAGTGTGTTTCAACATCGAACAATAAATATATAAGAGAAATCAAGTAGTGCAAATTTTATAAGCAGGTTTTTCCGAGGTTAATCTTATTTTATAGTTTTAATATAATTATATACACAAATTTAATTTTTTTCTATATACGTATCGTAAAAACATATCGGCATAGTTATTTTATAGTTTATTGTTCTTGTTAGGCTTATACAGGTTGCCAAAAGTAAGATAGATTAACCTCGGAAAATCTACATGAGTTCTCTTATAAATATTTTGCTTTATGGTTTCAATCACTGATATGAAATACATGGATACGACATAGGGAAAAATTCGTGGTAGAAGAAAAAAACGAAGAAGAAGAAAAACAGTTTGCTTCTGTGTGACAGAAAAGGAAAATATTTGTTTTCCTTGTCTTGGAATTTTCAAATTTTCGGAAATGGAATTGTTTAAACCTAACCTACGTACCGTTATAAATAGATATCATATATGCAATAAAATTTACTAAAAATTAATTAATAATATAACTAACACGTATACTTTAAAATGCTAATATCAATTGGCATTATGACTTTTATGCAATTTGAATATCGGTGAATTATTTCCATCACTGCACAGCCACCAATTCGATACGAAAATTGATAATAATTAAAGATACAACCTCACTAAAACAATAATAAAATGTTTCATTAAAATAAAATTTTCACAAATTTCGAAGCAAATTAATGATGCTAATACTACACACATAAGGCAACAATTAAGCCGACTAATTATTTTTAGCCATGAATAAAATTAAATTTTAATTACTTTCATAATTCACGAAATTGTTCTTTATTTCAAATCACACCCATTTGCCAATTGTATAACAAACTACAGCAAATTTTACAAATGGTACTCGTACATACGAGTAGTAAACAAGTTTGTTTGTGTTCGAAATTTGACGTTTCACTAGAACTTTTTTTGTTTTGATTTATTTTACAGATGTGTATTAAACATTTAAAGGAAATAGAGTAGCAAAAAATTTAAATATTTTCCGAAAATACAGTGCTGGGGGGAAAAAATTGGGCAAACATATTTTAGTGCAAATTGGAATCTTTTTTTGCTAAAATTGCAAAACTTTTGAAAGCAATTGGCTTATGTTTCATTTTAAGTACATGTATGACGTAATTTTTTACGTTAGACATCCCATCTTATGCCCGATGAAGTTTTAAAACGGTTCCGAGGACACTGTATTCCACGCGACAGGACTTGACCTTGTTTTTGATCAATTTTTACTCACATCAGTTGCGGGGTTCTACCGGTGTAATAAAAACAAAAGGCGGCCCAACAAAATATTAATATTAAAGATAGAACTTCTATAAATCAATAAAAACAAAAAAAAAAAAATTAAAAAATAGGTGTTTAATTTATTCCATTACTTTAACTCCAACCAACGTATTTTGAATATTTTGCCATTTTTTGGGGTTTAGCCCCTAAATTGCAGGTAATTTTTTTTTCAAAAATTACGTCATGCATACATTTAAAATGAAACAATAAGCCAATTGCTTTCAAAAGCTCTGTAATATTAGCAAAAAAAGGCTCCAATTTGCAATAAAATATGTTGCCCAATTTTTTTTCCCAGCACTGTAAGTAGTGCAATGTTTGAATAGTGCAAATAATGCCTTAATAAGTTAATACGTCTGAAAATCTTTATACGTTTAATGAGTTTAGCTCAAGTTTGATGTTAAGAAAATTATTTTCGAATAATTATTTTCGTACAGCTCTTTGTCGGAATTAACATTTTAGAGTGTGTGGCATTTATAAAATGAGCTATAAAATGAGCACTAGAAAAAAAGTTCTACCATTCGTTTGCGCTGTTTATTATGAAAAATATTTTGTAAAATATGTCGTATCCATGTATTCATATCAGTGGTTTCATTTCGTGGTTCCACACTTTGATTCTTTCGTCGTGATTCTTTCCTCGTTTCCTACAAACTAATTTTTTGGCGGGAAAATTTTTGAATCATTTTTCAGCAACATTTTTTTTTTTGATTCAACTGATTCTCGCACTACTGCAAAGATAAATATTTCAAGGACACCAATTTGTGCATCGAGTGCAAAAAATATATTTTTTCAACCAAACATTTTTTACTATACGAATAAATCAATGGTTATTTGTGTTAAAAAAATTTTAGGCACATACATAAAAAACGCGCAAAGAAATCAAATGTAGACGGCGATTGTTTTTTTGAAATAATTGAATCACGACGAAAGAATTAAAGTGTGGCGAGGCTTAATTGGTTTAAATACCGCATAAAAAGTTGATGCTTAGTTCACGGAACGGGATTATTATTGATCCAACTCTTTAGTCAATCAAATCTTTATATTCAACTAAGTCCCGCCCAATTTGATCTCGGTAGTTGAAATTTTTCCATCTTTTGAGCAAATAATCTAATTCGTACCAACATAGTAACAAAAACAACCGGAAGTATGAGCAATAATTTTCCTCAAATATTTGTTGATGTTGTTTATTTTTGACATTTTTCGAATGAATTTGTTAGGTTATCGCCTTAAATAATTTAATTTAAAGTTATTATATAAAATAAATTAAATAAATATGCGAAATGCATTTAAGTGAAACAATTAGGATGAGAACCAAAAATTTTATTTTGTTACAACTGTTGGGCAGTTGTAACAAAATAAAATTTTTGGTTCTCAACAGAAAACATATCGCACATCCTCTTAAAAACTGTCAACACAAAAAAACAGTTTTGAGATAAATGCATTTTAATTTTCTTTTAATTGCTAACGCTACTGTGATGATGCTGAGATTATTCATTATTAGCTTTATAAAATAAATAATCAAGTATAGCAATTTAAAATGCATTTACAAAACTGTTTTTTGTGTTATGACATTTTTTTAAAGGATGTGCGATATGACTTACATGACAACCGTAGACAAATTTTTTGAGCAAAAGTTGGTAAAAAAACCCAGCTTTTTTTTATCTCATCCCGTGAACACACAGTCAAAGGTTAAAAAATTGTGGTGAATAAAAATGTCAAACATTTTATTTGCTTCAAAAGCTGATAATATTTGTATATTTTATATTTTTACATTTGGTCCGACACAAAATAGTTGTATGTAAATAGAAAAATCGTAATTTTTAATTATAAAACAACCGTAATAGTATAAATGTCAAAAAATTTAAACCATAGTTGAAACAGATAAAAAGTTAAAAAAAATTACCACGAATAAATTTTTAACTTTTTATGCGGCATTTAAACCAATTGAAACACACTCTAAATGTATAATACATGCAGTTTTTTTCAAATCTAGTGGCAACGATCAACATGTCAAGAAATTATTTCTTCCCTATAATAGAAATTGCGTTTTGTTATTACGACTTGACCGACTTATTCGAAATGGTGTAAAATAAGTCAATAAGTCTGTAATAAGTCGTAGTTTGGCCCACCGTTTGGCGAACTATGTATGCTTTATCTTACAATTGTTTTAAACCATTTTTATTTGTACATTGGACATATTCCGTCCATTAAAGCCTTTCTTTCAAATGAATATTTCAATTATTATACATTTTTTTTTGTATTCGCCTAATTGTTTTCTTATTGTTGAAATGCACAAATTTGAGTTATTAACAACTAACAAAATATCTAACTCTTTTAGTGGTAAAGTATTTTTTATTTTATTTAATTGTATTTAATATGAATTAATTGTCTAAAGTGTGAATATCAAGGGTCCGCAGGGCTGTGATAATGATCGAGAATGGCTACACTAACCGCCAAGTGGGCAGAAGGTTCGGTGTCTCCATGCCTACCATTTATCGATCTGTTCAACGATACAGGCAGACGGGTTCTTGCGAGAGAAGACGAGGTCAACGCCGATAACGTTGTACTGGCTCCAAAAATAGCCATTTCATTGTCTCTGAAACTTTGAGAAACAGGCCTGAAACAGCAACTCAAAAATTATTGCTTTAGAAGAGATTCAAGGAGTGCGAATAAGCGACCGTATTGTGTGAAGAAGGCTCAAAGAAGTCGTTTTGAGATCATACGTTCCAGCACAAGGACTCCTACTACAGAGCAATCACCGAATAGCAAGGTTGAGTTTTGCTCAAGAATACCGATTTTGGACTTTGAACCAGTGGGGTCATATTTGGTTCACAGACGAAACGAGAGTCTTTTCTTAGTGAACTCGACCGTTGGAAGGCAAAGAATATGGAGACGACCATATTATGTTAGTGGTATTCTCAATGTAACATTACGACAACCGTCGCTTATGGTGGAGCCTCATGTATGGTTTGGGCCGGTATTTGTTTAGGCGCCCGTTCAAAATTACAGATTATTGATGGCGGATCCCTTACAGCTGATACATACACCCTCTGAACATATCTATGTTAGAGATATTGTAATGGATGCGTTTTACACACGTTATAATTTAATAAATACCTTCTGTATTGTGACCGCTTTATTTAACTTCACACGCATAACTAACTACACAGTTCTTTATTCAATCTTCGTTTCCACTCTCTACCCTATAAACATTGCATTACATTTTTATCTCTATTTGATCATCACATTACTCCTTTCTTTTTTTTTTTTTTTTTTTTTTTTTTTTTTTAATATAAAATGAATTAATTCAACTTAAAATTAAATCGTAGCCTGATTGACTACATACTCTTCTAAATACTTTGGTGTCTTTCTTATTCTAGGAGTTCTTCTTTCCATTTCTAGTGGTTCTTTAATTTCAATCTGAGGCTGATCTATGATTTCACTGGAGGCTGTCGTGATGACTTCTTGACCCTCTTGCTGGATGTTTTCTTTCAGCAACTTCAATTGATCTGCTCGCTTCAATGATTGCTTTCCACCTCCATCTTCTATCAGTACTGCATTTCCATTTCTGCTTAACACCTTGCATGGCTCTGGATCATATGTTGGAGTTAATTTGTTAATAATCCTCTCGTTTTGTTTCAACACCTTATCTCCTTCAGTAATTTTCGATGTCGTTGCTTGTCTACGGATGTCCACATATTCCTTTCTTTTCAATTTCATCTCTCTATCATTATATCGCATGTCCTCATCAAATATTTCAGGTTTTGTGTCTATTGACGGTAATTTTTCTCTGAACACTCTATTAAACATGACCTGAGAAGGAATTGCACTTGTTGACGGATGTGTACTATTATTATAGAGCCTTAACCAATCGTTCAGTTCTTCCTTCCAATCGGTTCCTTGTACACCTGCTATTTTTAATCTTTTTAACAACGATAGATTTTGTCTCTCAACTTCTCCATTTGACTGTGGAGAGTATGGAATGGTATGTCGCAGCATTATGTTGTACTCCTCTGCAAATTCTTTGAACTCTTTGCTTTTGAAATATGACGCATTGTCACTAATTATTATAGTTGGTAACCCAAATCTAATGAACATATTCTGTAAACTTTTGATTACCTTCTCACTGGTTATTGTGGTTAAAATGTCTACCAAAACATACCGACTATAGCTATCAACAGTTACCAATATGTTATGACCCGATGGAACTGGTCCCATGATATCAATTCTTATTTGATACCAACATTCCTTAGGTAACTCGATTATTCTCAATGGTTCTGGATTTGGTGCTTTTCCTACGATTTGACAACTATTGCAACCTTTTACAAATTCGACCGCCTGTTTATCCATCCCGTACCACCATACTTTGATCCTCAATCTTCTTTTCATCATGTTCTCACCTGGATGACCTTCATGTGCCAATCTTAATATGTCTTCTTGCAAACCTCGTGGAATTACTATTCTATTGTGGCGTAAAATTACCCCATTTATTACACTCAATTCATCTACGTACCTTTTATATTGGCTGATGTCTTCAGGCCAATATTTTGTATCAATGCTCTTTTGTAATGTGTCTATTAACAAAACTAGTTCGTCGTCCTTTTGTGTTTCACTTTCGATTTCTTCTAATGTCATCGCCTTTGGTTTTGAAATGTTTAATATTAGGTTGATGTACATTTCACATTTATCATCGAATATTTCACTTTCCTTTTCACATAATCTCGATAATGGGTCAGCTAAGTTTGTTTTTCCTGGCTTGTATATTACCCGCATGTTAAAAGCTTGCAATCGTAGTATCCATCTCTCAATTCTAGCACACGGTTTCGAAGTTGATTTAAAAAGTGTTTCAAGAGATTTATGGTCCGTTATCATGTCGAATCTCTTTCCCATTACATACTTACGAAATTTCTCTGCTGCCCATACAATTGCAAGTGCCTCTCTCTCTGTTTGAGAATAGTTTCTCTCTACCGATGTCAATCCTTTGGACGCATATGCAATAATTCTTGGTTGTCCTCCATTCTCCTGCATCAATACTGCTCCCAGAGCGACAGGACTTGCATCAGCAATAATTGTAGTTTTGTCATTTTTGTTGTAAAACCCTAATTTGGTTTCTTTCATGATCAACTTCTTCGCCATATTAAAAACTGACTGAAGTTTATCGGTCCAATGAAATTTTTCATCTTTCCTCGTTAGTACTTTTAGTGGTTCCATCAATGTTGCCAGATTCGGAATGAATCTACCGACATAATTGAGTAAACCCAGAAAACTGCGCCTTTCTTCCTTTGTCCTTGGTGCTCTAAATAATTGTATATCTTTTACTCTGTCTAGCGTTGGAGAAATACCCTCTTTTGATATTATGTGGCCCATAAACGTTACTTGCGGTTTTCTGTAGTGGCATTTGTTGTTGTTTAAGACCAACCCATTGTTTTTTATTATCTCCATTACTTTTTTTAATGTTGCATCATGTTTTTCTTCTGTTTCCCCAAAAACCAGGATGTCATCTATATATATTAATACACCTTCTACGTTGATGAACAAGTTCTCTATTAAACGCTGGAATATCTCACTAGCTGAATTTAAACCGAATATTAATCGTTTGAATCTGAATAAGCCAATGTCTGTTATGAACGTCGTTATGTCTCTCGATGATGGACTTATTTCCACCTGATGGAACGCGTTTTTAATGTCCAGTTTTGAGAACACCGTACTGTGATGTAATTGAGGTATCAAATCTTCAAATGTTGGCAGTGGATGTACCTCCTTCTTTACCGCTTCATTTGCTCTTCTCATGTCGATACACAACCTGACATCTTTACCTTTGTCCTTTGGTATTACTACCAACGGAGATATCCATCTGGACGTACCGTCTACTTTCTCGATGATGTCATCCTCCATGTACTCTTTTAATTTTTTGGCTACTTTATCTCTCAATGGTAATGGAACACGACGCAACGCTTGTCTCACTGGCTTTATAGTATCGTCCAATTCGATTTCTACTTGTATATTTTTTAACTTTCCTGTTTTGTTGCTTGATTCTATCATATTAACATTTATGGATATTAGGTTCAGCCGCAATGAATCCTCCAGACCTAGTAATGAAGTGCCTTCGCCTTCAACAATGGTAATGTCAATCTGACGTTTCATCCCATTACATTCGATTGTTGTCCTAATCTTTTTTAAAACTCTGATATCTCTACCCCCATATGCTTTAAGACACTTGCCATCATCACAAAATTCTTTTAATATTGTCATACCTCGTTTCACTGCTTTATTGTAGGTTTCTTGACTTATTAAATTTGTAGAAGCGCCTGAATCTACAGTCATTCTAATCTTTATACCACCTACTGTACAAGTTACTTTGATACCACCATCGAATTTATTGTCAATGTTGTCAACTATCATACTGTTTCCCGATCTTGTACTAACTGGCTTGTTGACTTCTACCATCGATAATATTTGACTATCATCACTCTGTTGTTCGTTTTGGCAACACTCTTCGTTACCGATAAATTTCACCGCCTTATTTACTCTGGTTCTGCATACCTTTTTAAGATGTCCATATTTATTGCATTTATCACATTTCTTTTTCCATGCAGGACAATGAGAATCTTTCGCCATATGTCCTGTCTGACCACATCTGTAGCACGTTATTTCTGTTTTAGGCATCGTCGATCTATTATGATTTGATGCTCTGTCATTGCTACTGTATCGAGAATAACTCCTATCCCTCGATTTAGATCTTTGCCTTCCCGCATTATTGTGATGGGTTTTATTTGTTTTTATCATTTCCACTTTATGTATTCTTGCCTCTTTCAGCTCAACTGCTTGTATCATAGCAATGATGTCATTAATTCCTATTTTGACAGATCCTTTTTCAATTAACTTCGTCTGAATCTCTGGGTGTCTTGTTCCATATATAACTTGATCCCTTATTTGTTCGTTTATATCCGTAAACTCGCATTTGTCTGCTTTGGTTTTAATTCGCACTATAAATTCATTGATTGACTCTCCGTCGTTCTGTTTCAGTTGTCTAAATTCTTTCCTTTCAATTGTAGCATTTGATTTTGGCAAAAAATAAGCATCCAATACATCCATCGCTATTTGGTAGGGAGATTTATCTACTTCTTCCCCTTCGGCATTCTTCATTTTAGTTGGGAAATCATTTACCATACTATAGTATATTTCCTGTATATCTAAACCTCCATAATGTAGTAACAGCGATTTTTTTACTTTTTCGTCTTTAATTTCTTTGGCGTCTATCAAAATACCCAACGCTCGTTTCCATTTTGTCCAATTTGCTACTTGGTTTCCCGTTGTTTCCATTTTCGGCATTGTATCTAGCGTGGCAGCCATCTTTTCTCTTTCTTTTTCTTTTTTTTTTTTTTTTTTTTTTTTTGAACACGTTTATTGTCCGTATTTAATTACCAATTTTCTTCTCGAATTTAATCACTTTTTCCTTTTTTTTTTTCTCGAATTTAATCAATTTTATTCTTTTTATGTTTTACCGAATTTAATCATCAATTTTTTCTTCTCGAATTTAATCACTTTTATTATTTAATCTATTATGCTTCTTTATTAAAATATTTTTCTCGTCGCCATTGTAATGGATGCGTTTTACACACGTTATAATTTAATAAATACCTTCTGTATTGTGACCGCTTTATTTAACTTCACACGCATAACTAACTACACAGTTCTTTATTCAATCTTCGTTTCCACTCTCTACCCTATAAACATTGCATTACATTTTTATCTCTATTTGATCATCACAGATATTCTGCTAGAACATATGGTACCATTTGCCCCATTTATCGGAGAAATATTTGTTCTATAATGCAGGATAATGTCCGACCGCATTCTGCACGCTTTGTAACGACATTTTTGTCTGAGGTTGGAATAAGTAATCTGAACTGGTCTGCAAGGTGTCCAGTTTTGAACCCGCTAGAGCATGTGTGGGACATGGTAAGGAGACAAGCCCTGAGGTCCAAATTCAGCAGTTCGAAACACAGAAGAACTTCGAAATGTACTCTTGGGCGTATGGGAAAATTTATTACAAGAAACGGTGGACAGTGTTATCGGAAGCATGGCAAGACGAATGGAAGTAGTTGTGAAAGATCGTGAAGCCATTACTGAGAAAACCGGCTGGTCATAAAAATTGGTTGTAATTTTGTTTTATTTGATTATCTTAATCAAAGGTAATCCTTTCAAAAGAGTAACATATTTCCATTATCACAGTTTTTCCTAATTTTTCAATAAGATATTAGACTTTTATCCTGAATTTGCATCTTCATTCAATTCAATGTCTATTAGAATTTAAACACCTTTTTTCAACTTTTTTCTTTGTTCCCCTAATTGGGCCGCTGTGTGTATAAAACACTGACCGTATTCTATTCAAACCGTACGAATGGATACAGCAACCTAATTAAATATGTATTGGAACTAATTGACTTTTTACTAAATACAATTTAATTAAAATAAATAAAAAAAATATTAATATGTTTATATCAGTTAATATTAACGCAAGCAAACATTAAGAAACCTTAAAAATTCTGTAGTAAAATAAAAACATCTTTTATTAAGAAATTAACCAGATATTTTATGTTAAAAATTTTGGCAGGAATTATTATTATTATTACTAAAAATAATAATTATAATAATTATTGTATCGTACTACTAATAATAATATTTAAAAAGGCCAGCAAAATTATTATTTATTGTTTATATTTAGAGGAATTTTCAATCGTTTAGCTATTCAATATTTTGGCTACGTTGAAATTTATCATATTTTTCAGGATGGTAATTAAAAACCAAACATATTATTTTTTTGCTTGTTGCGGGCGTGTAAATTATTGCGGGAACTTATATTATTAATGTATGTGTATTGTGTATAGATGATTTCAATGATATAAATTATAATCAAATATCGTCGCAGCATGAATTTATACGGGCACCCTTTGTTCACCGTATATACATGTTCGCACCTGCTGCGTTTTTCATTCTGCGCCCTGAATTTCCACGGCGTTACATTTCTTTAATCAAATTTGCTTCCAAAATGTACACATAAATAGATATCGATTCACATTTCACAATGATAAATTATATATTTTGTACACTCAACTATTGCTGTTAGCGTCATTATTCTATCAACGATCAAAAGTTTATAATATACCCCACCCGTAAAGTGTTAATTTAATTTTTGGCTCTTTCAGCTTCTTTATAGACATATTCCAATCGATATACTCGCACATATCCCAATATATAAATATATACAAATAAGTAATATTATTAATTTTTTATTTGAATTTCGATTTTCTTCGACTCTCCAAATTAAATTAAGAAGAAAATAAAAGTAAATAATCAAACACAAAGTTTTCATCTTCTCTATCTATATATGTTTATAAAATAGTAAAAAAAAAAATAATTAAAAATATATTTTTTATTAGAGTTGTTACAACTACTCGTCAGTAAACGAAAACACTACACGTATTCCCGCACTGCAGTAAAATTCTGTGCCGTCAAATACATAAATTTTTTACTGACAGATTAATTATTCGTACTGATCGATAATCGATCGACGCACAAAATTTTCTTTATTTAAATTATAACAAAACGATTATTTTAAGGTTTTTATGAAGAAGAAATAATTTTATTTATTTTTGTTATAAATTGATTAATTAATTCCGCTATTAATGATGTTAAGCAGTTAAAATTGTTTTTATTACATTGTTTGAACAAAAAAAAAAATTTTTTTGTGTTTTTTTTTTAAGATTTCATTTGAAAAATGATCGTCAGACTGGATTTAATAAAATCGAATTTTTTATTAGAGCAATTTGAAATGAGCCGATCTACTCTTAAAGTTACTGTACATAACAGGAAGAAGTAAATAATCGTATAATGATACAGTAAACATGTTAATGGTAGAGATTTATATAGCATGCATCCGGCTAACTTGAGACAAATTTTATCCTCAAAAACTTATAATTTTCTAAAACTTATAATTTTCTGGGATCGATGCAAACAATTGGTTTTTGTTATTCTTACGAATTGCTTGCTTTTGATGGATTCGAATAGAGGGTTGCAAATGTTTTCCAAACTGTATTGGCACTTTCACTACTTGCATAATTTCATGGCTCCGTCTTGAATCGTTTGGTCAGGATTGGTCACTAGTTTTCATCGTTAGGTCAATTACGATTAAAAGGAAATTACGTTTGGCTCGTCGCTTATTTGGGAATTTCAGTATGCAAAATTAACCACAATATGCCACATTATGCCACAAACAATTATGCAACAAACAATTCATCGAAAAACAAATATGAAAACTACAAATTTACAATAACCAAGTGTGCGTAAAAACAATTGTGCAAACAACAATTCATCGAAACAAAATTTTTCACTGTAACGCACCGGATTATTGTAATGAGGAGCATAATTTATTTTTCAGCTAATTTGTTGCCATCTTTTTTTTTTATTTTTTATTAATAATAATTGCTTCGTCAACCTTGCAGACACAGATCAAAGAGTTTTTATCGCTCTTATCGCTTCTTCTGATAGTGAGACAAACGTTAAAACATCAACTTTTGCAAATATAAATTATTTTTTAATGTAATTTTAATTCGTTGTATACCTTAGAAGATGGGGGCTGCCCCAAACCCCCGCTTTTCCAGAATTTATACAATTAATCAAGTGTCATTAATGAAAATGTCCTACTTTGCTTTTCGTACCACACAATTGAACAATTAAGAGAAAATTGATCAATATTTTTTAATTGCATTACGAATCTTTTCAATGAATTGTTCAGTGTAGAATTGTTTCTGTGTAAAATTGTTTATATTACCATTACGAGTCTTTTCGATGAATTGTTCAGTGTAGAATTGTTTCCGTGTAAAATTGTTTATAGTACAATTATCCTTCTCTGAATTTTCTGTTTTCAGAAAAACGCAGCTAGTAAAGATGTCCACTTTGCCGAACGAGCCTTGCCGATTTTCAACGTCGAAAATAAAATCCACCACTAGATCAACTTTGTCATTGAGAGCAAATCATGGGCTAAATACGAAAATCACTATTTTCGAATTATCAACAGTATGGAATATTAATATCAACAAATGGAAAACATTTCAAATTTTAATCGACAAAATAATTTAAAAGAACAAATAAATAGCATCAATATAAACCTTCGCCAGCTTAAAGCACATTCTTATTGAAACCAAACTCTGGCACTCCAAAATATTAAAATGAACCATCCACAAATATTAAAGGTATCGCACATATTCCAGAATTTAGCGAAGCTAACACAAAAGACAAACCAATTGAACTGAACCTTTTCAACCAATACAATACAGAAACGCAATTATTCGACACATCAATAAAACGTAACATGCACCAGCCAGCTACAATACAATCATCGAAGCGAAAGCAATAAAACAATTATACCAAATTTCACATAAATTGGGAGATCCACATATGGTTTTTGACTGAAATCGGTCCACTGGAAGTGTAGAAGCTTTTTCGTTTTTTCCAAATATTTTGAGAAGTATATCATTTATGAGAAAAAAACATTATGAAGTAAAAGATTCTAAATTAAATTGGCGATGATATCGGCTCAGATCAGTTTTGCAAAATTTAAGCGGAAATGACGATTTTTGCCACAAAAAATGTTTTTTAACTTCAAAGTTTCTTTTCAAAGACAGATTGATCGATCGTGATGAAACTTCATACTTAAGCTTATCCGATAAATTCGGAGATCTTAGTGATGTTTGGCTGAAATCAGTTCTCTGGAAATAGGAAGCCCGTTGGAGCCGTTTCGTTTTTTTTTGTAATTATCTTGAAAATTATATAGCATTTACGAAATAACGATTAAAAGCAAACCGTTTGTAAATTAAGTTTTAAACAAAATTTTATTTTACCAAAATTTGATGTCTCTACAGTCCTAGCGGATTGACTTTTCGAAATCAAACTTGTAAGCCTCCATTTGGAGGCCACAATTTATGTGTACTAAAAATAAAATTTCCTAAAGATCAGCTGTATAGGAGAAATTTCTCGTAGTTTAATTATTTTGTTTATAAATGTATCAATATTGGATATGGTGAGGGAGTATGGGTGATCATATTCGGATGGGTATAAAAACGATGTTAATCGTTTTGGGTGACAGTCAATAAATGGTTGGTGTAAATTTAGTAAAATTTGGGCTTATTCTGGTTTTGGTGTGATGTGAATCGGTTAGATAAAAGTTATGACCAAAAAGATTAACCCCCTGATTCTGACGATAAGACTGTTAAGACCATCTTAGCTAAGACTTTCCTGTGAAGACTTTTTTTTAAGACTAAAGTATTCATTGAAATTCTGAACGCAGTAGTCTTAAATAAAATATTAGAAACTCTACAAAGTCTTTTGTAGAGCTGTCAAAATCCAATTTGACACATAACGTTTCCCGTTTTTTTATTGATAATTTTACCCCCGATTCTAACGTACAGTCACAGACGTATTTTCAGTATTAGCGAAAACTTTTGTCTTAACGAAGACTAGATACTTTAAATTCGTATTCTGCACTTATACCTCAAGCAGAATAACGGTGCACATCGCCAATCTTCGGCGCTCAAAGTTCAAATCTTTTTTGTCAAACAGATAGACGCCGTTTTTTGACATTTCTTTCATTTGTAAACAGACTTAAAATACTAATAATATATTAAATCTTTTTGTTTGTGGATAAATAAACATACCATTAAATAGAAGAAATGGATAATAGTGATAACACAATAATGCTAATGAAAATAGCAATGATGTTTTCCACAATGAGTAATTTATTGAAAGATTAATTTCTCATTAAATGAATCCTGAAAATTGTAAAACTCAATTGAGTATTTAAAACAAACTACTTCTACATTAGAACAAAATTTTGTTGTGTATTATTACCTCATCCATTTCATAAAAAAATAAGTTTTGTTTGTTTTTAACTAAATGTCACTCATCGCCCAAAAAAATATAAATTTTTATATTTTGACGTCGATTGTCGATGGGGTAAATTTATATATTCCCCCCGATTCTCACGATAAGATTACTAATGGGCTAGTTATATAGACGAAAACGAAACGGACTGAAATGAAACGAAACGAAAGACGAAAGAAAGATGGTTATATAGACGAATTGGTGAAACTGTTTTGACATTTTCATATTTGTTTTTAATTTTATATTATTTGACGTTTACTTCTCGTGTGTATGAAAACTAGCTTGGAAAATCCATTTAATATATGGCGAACTAAATAGAAATATACAAAATATATAAATTTTTACGAAATATGAAAATATTTTGACAATTTGACGTAAGTGCTAGTAAGGATAGAACGGATAGGACAGAACGAATTGAATTGAATCAATTTATCCGTCCGTTTTTTCTATATAATTGGTTTAGTATGTTTTCATGTATTCAATTCGTTCGTTTCGTTTCGGTCCGTTTCGTTTTCGGCTATATAACTAGCCCATAAGACTATCTTAGCTAAGACTTTCTTGTTAAGACTTTTTTTTAAGACTAAAGTCTTCATTGAAATTCAGAAGACACTAGTCTTAAATAATATATTAGAAACTCTCCAAAGACTTTTGTAGAGCTGTCGAAACCAAATTTTTACGATATTTGGCGTGTTCAGTCCGACCAAAATGATAAAAATTATCATGATATTTTTTGTGACCCTAACTTCACTCCGTATAATTTTATGTCAAACCCGAGTGAACAACCAAATCGAAAAAATAATTATAAATTGATTCTGCACGTCAAAACATTGTTGACGCTGTCATAACAACAATTTACTATTTACTAATGCCTAAGTATTTCACAATAGTTTAATACTTCACATCTTAACGCTAATAAAACAAACCCGGGGAGTATACATCATAGTAATTCACTCATTTAAACATTTATTCAATTATAATTTACGACAGAGATTTGCAGATAAGATAACTGATTGCTCTAAAAACTTTCACAAATTGTTTTTAGATGGCATGTGTAAAAGAAATCACATTCTCACCCAATTCGTGACTACACGAATAATTTTAACCACACAACGTCGCACCTAATAAATCATTCAAGGCGGCCGCATGAAATGTCTCTCGACTCTCGAGCCAAGCCAAGAAAATTAAAACTTAAAAATGTGTGATCTCAAAAAGGCGGTACACAGCATTTGCAATACAACAACAATAATTTACAACAACAATTTGCATTATATCACTCATTTTTAGCTTTGTTGCCTCAGCTCGAGAGTCGAGACACATTTCATGCGGCCGCCATCAGAGGAAATGAAATGGACATTGAAGATTGAACAAAAACACAAAAAAGAAACTACACACACAAATCATACACAAACAATATTTGTTGTTGAGTTTATTAAAGACGCTGATTTCAACTACATTGTTCTTAATGTATTATTGTTTAATACAAAAATATAACATTAAAGTTGAACAAAATGTTGTTCCTGTCAACATGAGAAATAAAATGTACATAAATTTTGACAGCCAGAATCGAAAACTTTTTTGGTTTTTTTTGTGATAAATGAGTGCGTTTTATGGCAAAAACTGATAAAAAATATCATGATAATTTTTATCATTTTGGTCGGACTGAACACTAGGATTGTTTCAAATTTATGAACGAAAAGCGACAGTTCAATTCGAAATTGTTAAAAAAACTCAAATTTATGTCATATATGCTGAGAGAGTACATAATATTTTATTTTGAAAGATTTTTCCGGTTTTTATAGTCAAATACATATAATTATTGTTTCTGTGTAAATGTCAAAATTGTGATTCCTAAGACCACCTATTTCGCTGATATTACCGAAGACAATATTTTAAGACTACTGACAGATAAGACTAAGTGCAGAATACGAATTTAAAGTATCTAGTCTACGTTAAGACAAAAGTTTTCGCTAAGACCGAAAATACGTCTAAGAAGTATAAGAATTTATTTATTATACAAAAATATAAGTGTTTTTTAATTTAAATGATGTGAGTAAAATATATTTGATATGTATTTATACAGTTTTTATAGTGAATGTACATAATTTGAAGTTGTATAATATGTATTTATATTACAGGTGGAAATTCCACGACGAGTGTGAGCAACAGGTACAAAGCCTGTCAGCAACTGGAATTCAAATATCTGGGATATCAATTTAAATGGCTGCAAAACATGTTATTCATTGTAGTAAAAATATTGTTATGCACTTCTCAATTTTTTTATATAATAAATACATCAAAATATTCATATTTCTGTTTTTGTAACTAAAATATTGTCAAATAAAATTATTACCTCTGTTACCAAATTATTACCGAAATGTCAAAATAATACTTCGTAAGACTACCTATTTTGCCGATGCTAACGAAAACTATTTTATAAGACTGCGGATAGGTAAGACTACTTGCAGAATACGAATTAAAAGTCCACAGTCTTCGTTAAGACAAAAGTTTTCGCTAAGACAGAAAATACGTCTGTGACTGTAGGTCAGAATCGGGGGGTAAATATCCAACTTATGTGTACTAAAAATAAAATCTCCTAAAGATCAGCTGTATAGGAGAAATTTATCGTAGTTTAATTATTTTGTTTATAAATTTATCAATATTGGATGTGGTGGGGGAGTATGAGTGATCATATTCGGATGGGTATAAAAACGATGTTAATCGTTTTGGATGACAGTCAATCAATTTGTGGTAAATAGAATAGTCAGTTGTGCAAAGAATATGAAAATAAAAATTGTGTTGTGGGTTAAGTAAAAACCGCTCAATAATTAAGAAGTAATATTTTAAAATATTTGTGGGTGAAAATAAAAACCAAAATAATAAATTAATATAAAATGAAATTTTTAAATTACAACATGCAAGTAAACTTAGTAAAATTCGGGCTTATTCTGGTTTTGGTGTGATGTGAATCGGTTAGATAAAAGTTATGACCAAAAAGATTAAAGATCAAACAACCAATAAACTATATTTTAAGTAATTAAATGCCAAATTTGTAATTTAAACATGTGAGAATAAAAACAAAATCAAAATGTTACAATTATTGTGAACACTGTGCACAAAAATTCTAAAATATTATTTATAATCATAAAGTCTACGTTCTCAAAAAAAATCATTGTTATATTTAAGAAATTGATTAATTGACATTAAGTTATAAATGTATTCTGTATAAAAATTGTGGTATTGTTGTGGCTCTGAAGATTATAAATGAAAGCTTACGAAAAAAAGTTACACTATATAAGTCTCATCTAAGTTTATAATTATTCGCCTTATAAGCAATCAAATGAGTTTAATTATGTACTACGTAGCATAAATAGTATCGTACATAGTACATACATACACCGCATATTTATTTGGTGCTAGTTGACAGCCTCCATGTGGCGCATCCTGGGCAATGTACTGTAGATCGAACGGTTGTGGTATCCAATCCCTACGTAGTAGAGAAACAGTATAGCAGATAGTCAACAAAAAGATGAGATGTCGGGTATAAACAATAACATACTCCAGGTGGGTCAGAACTTAGATTCTAAATCCCACCCCGATCTATCGGGCTGCTCCACGGATTCTGGAGGGAGCAACGCGACATTGCAAAGGAAATTATCGGTAGGCAACCAGGCTGATCCTTTTCCTAGTACTACTGGAAGCACAGAACAAGCGACAAATGAATGGCCCTTTGGTAAAAGAAGTACGGCACTTCCTAGAACACCACCAACCACTCCACCGCCAGAGATCACCACACTGGGTGAACTTAACAATGAGAAGGAAAATACCTCTACTATGAAGCATAACCCAATAGCTATCAAACAAGCTTCTGAAGCCATGCCCAGTGCAAAATCAGTTATAATAAATAACGCGGAGTTAATAAATAAGTTTGAAAAAATGGAGAAATTAATTGCGCAGCTGAATAATGAAGTTGCCGTGCTAAAAAAAGAAAACCTTATGCTAAAGGAAACTGTAAATAAAAATAACAACGCAGGAAACTTAGCATTAATGAACAACCAATTTCAAGTACTCACAGATCAAGTCGAGTATCACACTGATGAAGATGAGCTTGAAAGGGAAACCAATTGGATACTACAGAAATCCAAGAGAGCAAATAAGAAACCAAGAAAAGAAACCAACCTAAGCAAGAGGAAAGCTGAATCATCACCAGAAGTTGAGCCAATTCAAACTCACACTAAAACTGTCATTGCAACTAATGCATTAAAAGTGCACGAGCCAGAAAAGAAGAAACAGGCCCCACCCCCGATCAATATTCTAGGAATTACAAACCACGGTAGTATTCAGAAACTGATGAAAGAAGTAGTACGTAATGACTACAAGATAATATCGCTCAGTAGTAATATTTGGAAAATAAATACAACAGAGCCTGAAGATTATAAAGTTCTTGCTAACAAATTAAATTCTGATGGTCACCAATGGTATACCTACGAGGATAAAAATGATCGACCAATTAAAGTAATGGCAAGAGGTCTTCATCCAACTTGTTCAAAAGATGAAATTATTGAGGACCTGCAAAACAAAGGTCTGAAAATAATCGATGCAGTCAACATCATCAGAAAAGAGAGACGAGAAAACAGAGAGGGAAATGTTGAAATCATGAGAAGAGGTCTCCCACTTCATGCTAACCTTCAACAACCAAGAAAAAATCGAAAATATCTATAATATTAAGGCTGTCCTCAACCTCAGAGTTAAAATAGAAACACCGAGAAAGGTCACTCGACTAATACCTCAATGTAAAAACTGTCAAGATTATAATCATACACAAAAGTACTGCCATCGTGAAGCAAGATGTGTTAAATGTGCAGGAAAACACGCAGGAAACGACTGCACAGTTCCCCGAATTACAACACCGAAGTGTATAAACTGTAATGGCCAGCATCCAGCCAACTACAGAGGATGTGAAGTAGCAGTAGAGCTACAAAAAATGAGAGATAAATCACGCAAACCAGATACACCAAGAAATGTACAATCTACAAAAAAAACCACGGAGCTTAAATCGTCAACTCCTAATTTTAACATACAAAGAGAGCGAGTAAATGAAAACGTTACTTATGCACAAATAGTTCGGCAATCAGAGCAGAAACAGTTAAAAGTGGATCTCGTTTTACAGGACATACTGAGAAATCTAGAGAACCTCAACAAAAGACTCATTTCACAGGAAATGAGTCTGCAGAACACACTAGAAGAAATGAAATCACAAACAAGTTTCAATAAAAAAGTAGAGGAAAACCTTGATCGAGTGTATCAAAATATAAATTATATAAAATCGAATTATAAACCAAAGAAATGAATAAAACATTGCGAATCGTAACCTGGAATGCGAATGGGCTATTGCACCACATTCAAGAACTAGATATATTTTTAAACATGCATAATATAGATATATGTCTCATATCAGAAACCCATTTCACCAAAACTTCATTCTGTAAAATAAAAGGATATAATTGCTACCATGCATTACATCCAGAGAACAAAGCTAGAGGTGGATCAGCTATCATCATAAAAGATTATATAAAACATAACGAAGAACTTAAAGTCGAGAAACTTTCCATGCAAGTCACAACAATCAAAATACAATTAAACAATAGTAAAACTTGTAGTATATCAGCAATATACTGCCCTCCTAGATACAATCTCAAACAAGTAGATTATACTAATCTTCTAAAAACACTAGGAAGTGTCTTTTTAATTGGAGGGGACTATAATGCAAAAAACACCTATTGGGTATCACGGTTAACGACTGCTAAGGGAAAAGAACTGTTCGCAGCAGGAAAACAACTAAAATGCGAATTTCACTCAGGTGGTACACTAACCTATTGGCCTACGGATATCAGTAAGACTCCAGATCTTATAGACTTCTTTATTACAAGAGGGATTTCAGATAATTATATACATATAGAGAGCAGTGAAAGTCTATCATCAGATCATTCACCAGTTATTATGATACTTAGCCAAACAATAATTATGAAAGAAAGCAACCCGAAATTAACGAGCTTCAAAACCAATTGGGATCTCTTCAAAACACAATTAACAGAAAGAATTAGTCTGCAAAACCCAATACAGGGACCAGCCCAAATAGAAGACGAACTAGATAAACTCATCCATAATATCCAAAGTGCTGCGTGGGAAAGCACTCCAAATAATAGTAAGGAAATGAAGCGCAATATCAGCTATCCAGAGGAAGTGAGAGAACTTCTTAAAAATAAAAGAAAAGCACGGAAGAATTGGCAAAAAAATCGAAATTCGGAAAATAAGAGGGTATTTAACCATTTGTGTAACCAACTAAAATACCTCATAAAAGACATTAAAAATCAATCAGTTAATAAATACCTCAGCACTCTAACTGGGCTAAAAGATACTGATTATTCATTATGGAAAGCAACTAAGAATCTTAAAAGACCCAAACTTCAGGTTCCTCCAATTAAAAATAAAGAAAATTGGGCCCGGAATGCTAAACAGAAAGCAGATTTGTTTGCAAATCACCTTGAAGAAACATTCCAACCTTACCCCAAACAAACGGAAGAGGAAAATATCATCCCGATAAATAAACAGGATGAACTAAAAATTACACCTGTAACGTTGAAAGAAATAAAATGGGAAATCAAGAATAATCTTAATGCATATAAGGCTCCAGGATATGATCTTATAACGGGCCAGATAATAAAAGTGTTACCTGATAAAGCGTTGAGGAAGCTAGTGCATATAATTAATGCAGCATTTCGACTAATTTATGTACCAAGACAATGGAAAGTTGCAGAAGTAATTATGATACTTAAACCGAAAAAACCTCCGAATGATAAAGCTTCATATAGGCCAATTTCGCTGCTACCAACATTATCGAAACTATTTGAAAAGGTTCTTCTTAAAAGACTAAAACCAATTATCGAAGAAAGGAAACTTATCCCCTCACATCAGTTTGGATTTAGGGAAAACCATTCTACGATAGAACAAGTACATCGAATTACTGATGTAATCGAGAAATCACTAGAAAGCAAACAAATATGCTCAACCATATTCCTTGACGTAGCGCAAGCATTCGACAAGGTATGGCATCAGGGGTTAGAATTCAAACTTCATCGAGACCTTCCGGAGCAAATTTTTCAAATTTTAAAATCATACATATCAGAGAGGCACTTTCGAGTAAAGTATGAGAATGAATACTCCCAACTAAAAAGAATAACAGCAGGAGTACCACAAGGAAGTGTTCTTGGGCCAATCCTCTATCTCCTATATACTAGAGATATACCAACTACAGAAGCAACAATGGCGACTTTTGCCGATGACACCGCAATACTTGCAACAGCAAAGAACATCCATGACTCCACTAGTAAATTACAGAAAGCTACTAACCAAATATGTAATTGGACAAAGAAATGGCGAATCAAATTAAATGAAGCAAAATCAATTCAAGTCAACTTTACAAATCTAAAAGTTGATCATATACCAATAATGATAAACTCGATAGTAGTACCGCATGCAAACACTGCTAAATATCTCGGCATGACCTTAGATGCTAAACTTAGATGGAAGGAACACATAAAAAAGAAGAGAGAAGAACTAAACATAAAATTTAGAAAAATGCATTGGCTCTTAGGGAGACAATCTGAACTTGCGATCCATAACAAACTGCTGCTGTACAAACAAATCCTGAAACCTGTATGGACATATGGTAGCCAACTCTGGGGTTGTGCCAAGAAAACAAATATCAAAATCATACAAACAGTTCAAAATAAAATCCTGCGATGTATTGTTAATGCACCGTGGTACATTCGAAACGACAACCTCCATCGAGATCTAAAGATCGAGCTTGTCGCGGATGAAATTAAGCATCATGCAACAAAACACCTACAACGTCTGCACCAGCATGAAAATCTGGACATACGCTATATGCTGACTACTACAACAACAAGAAGACTGCAAAGAACCAAACCACTGGACTTATCGCGACCAGGAGGTCAGTAGACTTACTGTGGCGAAAAATCTGAGGAGTTACATGAAACTGGGGATAATCACTTGATTACGCCGACTAATCAAAATACTTTATTATGCAATGTAAATTACTAAATGGGTGCAAGACTCAGTCGTAATATAAATAAATAAATAAAATTTTATTAATAAAAAAAAAAAAAAAAAAAAAAAAAAAAAATATTTATTTCGAACAAAACGTAAAATACAAAATAAACGAAATTTTCATCAAAGGGCTGTTACATATATGGATAACAAAACACCAAATTTCAACAAGATGGCTGCCATGGTTTAAAAGCACGCGGTGTGAGCTAAATACTTAATTTTTTTATGAACAAATTTTTGTATATTTATATTTTTATTGATTATAAATTTATGATTATATTTTCATGTCTAGTCATAGTAATTATTAATTTATTAGTACATAGTTATAATGTATTTACCGTTATGTGTAATTTAAATATGGAGTAGTTTTATCTATAATGGGAGCTTAAGCGGACGTAAGTATTAAAAAATGGTGGATGAGTAGTTGCAAATTTTCCTTCTTTTTTATTTTTCTTCGGCTTAGGTTAGCATAGTTTTACCTGTTATACGTTCTAATATTTGTTGGAACCACCCCAGGCTGAGCAGCTGGCAAAATCAAACTGCGTTAGGAGCATAACCGATGCATATACATTTTCTGATAACACAATGGGTATCAATTGTTGTGTTACAAACTTCATATTTAACTTTTTCTTCTAACTCAAATCTCCTTGCGTAATTGCGAGGGAATCTGTATACCGGAAGCTGACAGATTCAAACGGAGTTTTTTTCACTTTTTGCAGTGCAAAAATTAAAAGATTTAAATAAATTTAAAGTTAAAATTTTCAATAAGGGTTGATCTTGTTGGTTTTCTGTAATTCAACCAAGAACAATGTTTTTTGATTTTACGAGGCAGGTTTACCAAAAGTCAGGTAAGCATAATTTTTCGCTTTAGAAATCAAGAGTGGTCGAGATCCATGTAATCATTTGTGGTAAAAGAAAATGGTGGTGTTGGCCACAACGCATATTCAACCCTCCATTTTTTCTATATTAGTGTATTTTAAAATTGGTTGTTATATATGTATTTTCTTCTTGCATAATTTAACATACTAATTTTCTTCTTTGATATTAATTCATACGCAAATTAAGTACAACATAAAAATTGCTTGACTATAACAGAATTTATAATAATCTTATTAAATTAAACTTGAGAAACTTTTAGCAGTTTCGTAAGTGGTATCAATGAAGGTGGATACGTATTAGATTTGGGTTAGTATTCTTTGTTGGCGTCCTTCCAGCGTTAAATTCAATTTGTTCTCATTCTTGATCGTTCATGAATCCTTGAAAATTCACCCCGTAGTTCTAAACTTTTGCTGCGCTTATCTGACTGTTTTCGATCTTCTGAATAAATAATTCTTAAAAATTCGGTTACGGCATATGTTTTACGATATAAGACCATCATCATCATTTACAATCTTAAAACCGGTAACCAATTATATTCAGTGGTCAACACATGAATCGGTGTTATTAATGCGACGCACACTCAATATCACAACTAAATATACTACATATATAAAAAATTTCATAGTATACTTCCATGTACATAATATTGTAGCTGTATCTGCTACTGTGTTCAGTTGCTGATCGTGCATGTCCATTGAGACTTTGGCTTATAGATATAATGGCACTTGCATGAAAAATGATTTAAGCAGATGTCTGACATCAGCAATAATAATAAAAAAATGTTTGCAACCTCTGGTGTGAAATTTGTATCTCACCTGTAGTAATTCTAATGATTTTGTTCGTTAATTAACAAGTTTCAACAAAGTTTGAGCTGATCTCCGATTTTTCAACTTAACTTAAGGTAAGTACAGTCGGTCGGTGCTTCAATTTCAGGCATGTAATACAAGTCGTTCCCACCGAATCATTAAAAATGACCGGATCATTTAGTAAACAAAATTATCCAGTTTAGTTAAATAAGTTATCCATTTTAAACATGGCCGACGGACCGAACGGATCAACGTTAAATGAATGAAAATAAAAATTACCTGTTTGAGTTCGGGCATAACGCGGCACTGGTCGATACACCGATTTCATATTAAATGGTGCTGTGTAATAATTATGTAATCCATTTCCGTCGAGTGTTGGAAAATTAAGTAACGCTTTTTGTGTATCCAATTTCCAAAATTTATGATTACTATTATTACTAATATGACTATTACCACTATGATTATTATTATTATTGACACATTCAGTACAATTTAATGAAAATTGCACCCCACTTTGATAATGATACCGACATGTTGGTACCGACATTTTATTATTTGAATGTACAACTTTAAAATTATCACTCGAACCGTTATTATTCGATAAAATACGATCAACACTAAAATTTAACGAATTTCTATTTTTATTTGTTGTATTGTTACTAACACTATTGCTATTACTATTTGCACTTATTTCACTAAAATTACTGTTATTATTGTCTTTATCGTCGATGAGCGAAGAGCAAGCGGATTTTTCAAATTCCGCTGATTTATTATCATACAATTCATTGATGCATGATAGTGGTGAGGCCGATGAATTCGACAACGATGATGATGAATTAACAGTGGGTGATTGTGCTTGTATATCCATTTTGTAAAATGTATTTGCGATTCGAAAAGAACAATTGGATGGACACGCGTTTAATCCATTTTGTAATTTTATGCTAATTAAGCGAAAATCCGACGACCGTACATACTCACAAACCAAAAATAACTGAACTGTAAAATTATAAGATGTGTGATCACGAATATGAGAAGTTAACGAAACGAGATATCCATATGTGTAGCATAAACAAACATGCAGCATCCAAGGCATGGCTCTTATACAAATAAGTATGGGGGTGGAGCTAAAACACATGAATACGATCGTATCGCGATCTCTGCATTATGATTGGCTAATTTATTGAGGTGTTGATAAATTTATTGGTGTTTTGTGGTATTTCTCGATTTGAATGATCGATCGTGAAAACTTCTTTGTGTATTTTTTATCGGTACGCGGATAAAATTTTGTTTTGATTTGATTAGTCGGTTTAATTTTTTATATTTTATCTTAATTTTTTTTTTGAAAGGAAAATGAGATGATGGATGAAAAATGAAAATATATTATGTAGTAATAATATTAGTTTATAGTAAACATTTATGATAGATTTATTGATGCTGTTTATTTTATTACACGTATGAGAAGATGAATAACGCAGATAATTTATAAATATTATTTATGGTAATATGCAGGCTTCATAAAAATAAATTCTTAGTGCATGAAAAAGTGTTTTAAAATCATCTCAATCCTTTATGATCGATAAAATGAATTTTATATCTATCTGATGAATTTGTCTTCTTTAAATAAAATTGGCTTACTCAATTCTTGATCGGAAATTTACTTTAGCAGAACGTAGGTAAATGTAATGGAGCTCACTTAAATGAACAATTTCTAATATTGATCAAAATGCTAAACTGATTCCACTAGTTCTCAAAGATTATGCTTAAACTAATCCATATCTCAACCGATTAGGAGAAAACTATGTTTGGACTACCGAAGTCTTTTGTATCAAAGAGTTGCAATGATACTTTCCCGAGGTTCTAGATGTAGCTTACTCCTCCAACTCCATTCTCCATATAGTTATGGATTAGACTTGTTCAGGCGTCCAAGATCTTATATATTATAAGCTCGATATTCACCCTGCTCCCCGGAATGACTTTATAAATAAAAAAATATTTAATTTAATTTAGCGTGTACACGTAGACCGTAGAAACAGTTGTTCTGGAGTTTTCTTATAGAACACAAAATGGAAAACTGGAGAAGGTGTCAATGTAGGGGTAATTATGTATTAGACTTTCTTTTACCACGAATATATACATAGATCTCGAATACACAATAAAAATTAAGTCTAATGCGAAAAATTATAACCTTGTTTCGCGGAGTAGATCAAACCAATCATCTTTAACCAGGTGTCGGGTTCAAATAGCGATAGGTTGCGTTTGCAAAAGAAAATTTGCATCAACAGATTACGATCTGTGATTAAAAGGAACACAATTACGACCCCCTATCGGCGTGAAGAACTCATGGGCCGACCCATCTTCCATGTCCACTACTATCGGCTTGCATAAAGCTATGCAATGTGCAGATGGTAACTTTAAAATTGGTGATATAGTTGTACGTCCTCGATTTGGCATAACTGCGTAAAGTAGGACGGGAAAAATGAACCGCGAAAGAGCAGGGAGTCTCCTGCAGATGGCATGGATTAAAACAAAACAAAAAACAAAACAAAAAAAATAAATTTAGTTGCGATGTCAATGCTCATCACACATTTTGGGAAAGCTATAATAATCATAACACGGGTGTGTTTTTGCTTAACTATCTAACTAATCCTGAAAAAAAGTGTATTTTTTAATTTTCGCGTACTCGCACAATTATTATTAAAATTTTAACAAAAAATGTATTTAGGTTTCTCGCACTCGCCAAAAGAATAGAATGAGTTGTAATTTTCTAGTTACTACCTACCAATGTCAATTTTTTTTTCTTATCATTACCATATGACAATGACAAAACACAAAAAAAGCAAAAAATGCATTGCCACATTCAAATCCATTACGATTTACAGCAAATTAGTACATAATCGCCGTGTATTAATCGCCGTATCAAGTGTATTACGTTTTTCTTTTGTGTACTAATTGCTGTATTCAAATCTATTACGCTTGGTTGTTATGCCATGGATTTGAATACAAATGGAAATGTCAAAATTTGTCTTCTTGGTGTTTGTTTTGATTATAAAAAAAGTGATATTTTAAACTTAGGCGCTAACCAATTATATCTAAGACAAGGTAAGATTGAATTTATATAAAATAAAATTAAGTATTGATTAACTAATGCATGTTATCCATTTTTACTTGTTCGTTTTTAACAAATCCTAAACTTGATCCTATCATTAACAAAGGCTGCAAGTCAACTTTCATCAATTCAGTAAGGAGGGGAGTGATTGATATCAGTTTGTCTCTATGTCGACTACCGATTTAATCATCTATTGAAAGGTGACTTATATAGATATGTGACTCATATAGATGCGAAAATACCACCGATATCCTTAAAGACCTTCTCTTAAACCTTACCGTAATAAGAAGTTTACCTACTATGGGAGTTGTTCTGTCAAAAATAGAACCAAAATATCTATCGTTCAAGTTGGATTGGAATAGTTTTTTAACGTCTCAAAAAGATTATAAAAAATTCAAGATCCGCTCTCAGGTGATCTTAGATTAACTTCTGCGTGGAGATTAATAGTCTTTCTTAAATTGTCTGGCTCAGTAGATGGCAGACTTATCTCATCAAAAACTGAAATTGTCGAATTACTGCTTTCGGTGCATTTTTCCAGTGGCGACGCTATCAACCTGCCCCCTATTCCTGAATACGATACGAAAACGGAAATGCAAATTTCATATTTGAATTGAATCAGATTCGTACGATTCTTATTTAAAATTGAATAGGATATCTTATACTTTCGTTTTCGTATCGTATTCAGGAATAGAGCTGTATTGTTACTTCGGAGCAATCTAACAGTACTATTATTCGGCCAGATTGTGACCTAACCGGTAGGCTCACCGGGGTGATTCGGATGGAGTCTTTGCTCTTGACTATGCTTGTTTCCTCATTTAGGATTACTTATTTCTACTCTTTCAAGCATGCATTGTTTTTAAATTGTTCCACAATATTGGAACAGGAGAAGAGTTGTTCTCTTCCCGAAAGCTTTTAAGTCAGGTTTTACCGACCCCAAAGCATTTCATCTTTTTTAAACTGTCTTTAAATGTTTGGGAATTTTTTTTGATAGATATATTAGAGACTGCCATTTTGTTATCCTGCTACACAACAGCACTCAACATTGTTACAAATGTAGATATTGCGGATGCCTTTGACAGTACATGCTGATGAAGTTTACCCAAACTAATCCAAAAAATACAACAGCAATAAACTTATTGTAATAGTATTGGTGTAAGTATTGTATTCAGGCGAATTTATATTGTGTAATCTAGACTAGATGTGAAGAATGACTTTGGAATGTACCTAAGGCCCATTAAAAATCACATTTTTAAATCTCATGGAACACCCTGTCACACACATTAGAAAATATAAGAATTTACTAGGGACACTGGTTTGGGTTTAGACAGTGTACCAATGTCACTGAAGTTCATGCTTAATGCTTAGAAAATACTTAGAACGACTTTGGAATGTATCTAAGGCCAATTAAAAAATCGTCTAAATTACACAATATAAATTCGCCTGAATGTTTACTTACACCATTACTATTACAATAAGTTTGTTGTTGTTGTATTTTTTGGATTAGTCTGGATAAACTTGACAAGCATGACAGTACGTCTTTTTCTACAATCACTGACGCATGCTCAAAATTTGGCATCGACCAAACCATCGTTACATGAACTGGATCCGTGCTTAGGTCTCGTATTGTTGTGGCCGATCTGAATTCTCTTTCTGGTTCAAGACTGTCTCCTCGGAGGTGTCTTATCATCTATCTTGTGTGTTTTTTTTGATGAATTATTTGTTAAACTGCAGCAATCTGGCTACTGCTCAGAACTATGCTGATGACTTAGTCGTTTTGGTTGAGGGTAAACACCTTAATATACTAAATATTCAATTTATATAGTTCTCTATAGTTCATCTATCAGCGATCATTATGGTTAATGGCAAATTGCTACCAGGATTCTTATTCGATAATTCTTTATCGGTGGTTTATGCATCGAAATGGATGTCTCACATCTTCAATAACTGGTAGTCTTGGGTCGCTATTTTTCGTCAACAGGCTTCTTAACTATACATCTCTCAATATAGGTCAGCTGCGTTTCCTACATTGGTAGCTTATGTAGTTTGCCATAGCTGTTGCACATTGGGCCCAGTATGTCATTGATTGCGGAACCTGCTTGGGTTTCAACCAACTTTAATATAAAAAAATGTCGTTGTTATCGTCCTCTGTAAATTTCTTTTTAACTAATAATATCAACCCTCCAGTAAAATTTCAAAAAAATATTAACAAATTTTCTTTAAAACTTAATTTACATTTTTTTGTAAAAGCACCTAATGAAACTACCACTACTACTTCTGGTGGACCGATTTCTGTCAAAAATCAAATTATGAAAAAGGATTAAGTATGAGTCTCAGTTAATCAGTTTGGGCTGCAGAGAACCAATAGACATCTAGTCTACACAGCACACCACACACAGCAACACAGAGATTTTTATTTTTCTGGCTAACAAAGAAGGCAAACATTATAGACATCAAGGCCAAAGGTGAAGCTAAGAGAGACATAATGCCACAACATTATCACAATCGCCTCAAGCAATCATTGCTTGAGGTAGTACAACTTTGGATGACCTCATGGAAACAGCATAAAAAGGAAATTACAAAATGGAGGGAAAGAACGAGATCATTCCCCTCGGCATGTTAATATGCCTCATCCAGCAGCAGTGTACCAATTCCAGCGTTTCTGAGTAGGATTCAATGAACTTATCAACCATTAATATGAAAGTAAATTTGATAATTTAACCTCATTGGAGCGGCCAAATTGGAAAGAAAGAGACAAATGCACTATCAGGAATGGGATAATTATAGAGGGTTTATTCATCATAACACAAAACAACAAACAAAATTTCGAAGTTTTTTTTAACATTTTATTATTCCAACTCCATGTTTTCTATTTCGACGCATGACACGAGTGTTTTATATGGTAACTAAAATAGGACACGAATGCTCTAGTTTGAATTCTATCAACTTATCGTTGAAAGACTGCGTCGATAACAGTTTTTGATCGCGTTGTCCATTCAGTACACTGCTGCACATTTTTAAATTCAATTCTGTATTGAGGAATTGAATCAAAGGGAGCGCCGTATGCAATGTCAATTTGTATGGTGATAACACGGGTTCCATCATTTACATTATGGTAGATTGCAACGCCACCTGTCCTTATATTTGGCCTTTTATATTGAACGACAATATTGAAATTTGGAATTTCTACAATGTTGTCATTATCCACCCACGTCGCCGAAAAAATCAGAAAATTCGACGACGGTGATATTTTGTCTAATTAAAGATCTTCTACATGAGCACGAGAACTTTAGCAGTTTAAGGTAAATAGTGACAATCCTATCCTCGTATTTATGAAATCAAATATAACACACCACGGCCTCGCTATGAAAATAAATAAAATGTGTAATAGAATATTATAATTTTCCCAAAGCTTTGTAACACGCATGCGCACACACGCGTACTACCATACGTACAAACATACACGCGTAGAACGCTTATGAGAGAATACAAAACGAAGAAAAAAAATAATAAAATAACAACAACAACAAAATTATTTTTTTTTTCAATCGATTATGAAAAAAAATAAAAGAAAAAACTGTCGCATTTTCATTTCATATCGCTTTTTCATTTTTTACTTGTATTTTTTCGTATGTTTCATCGATTTTAAAATCCCCCCGGTACTAAAGAAGTTTCACTTCAAAAAATAAAAAATTAAGGGCTCTATATTTGGAACTCAATTGGACTGTGAAATCATTTGCCCCATCCACACACAGGAGGTTACTAAAACCGACCTATTGGCACTTAACGGACAAGTCACATAAATGAGCCGAACTAGAAGTCAAGTCGTCTACGAGAAAATTGGTTGAAGTCCTGTGCTTTATCCCGGGCAGAAGCGCCATTTATACGTAGGAAGTGGGTATGTTGGGGTCGGCTCTGCATAAATTCACATACGGGAAAACGACGAAGAAGGTATAAAGCAAATGTGGTTTATCTTGATACTTAAACTTGGTAAGATACTTTGATAAATGGATGAGATTCAATGATTGATTTTCAATTGAGAAGATCCAAATTTAGAAATTTGATAATGTATGATTAAGAAAGTGTCATTCGGAGTGGACTAGAATTTTATCCTTTATGTTAGAATACCAAATCTATCCTAAAATTTGAAATCGATCATGATCGGTTAAGAAATGGACAAGTTTCAATCAACAAAGCCAATTTTAGAATTTCGTGCCCCACTCTCTACTGTCACATGTCATGAAGGGATTTTGCCCTCGTGGGTCTCCATTAATCTCGATCGATCACTTCTGACCTCCAATTTGAACATACTATTATACGTAGCTCGCGTTCGACGTCGTCTCACCAGCGGGGTGTTACTCTACAATATGCACTGGCTGGTTATTGCGGGAACACTTTTTTATCAGCCGTAACTGCGAATTCGAGAGATTTGAAAATAAAAACGGCATGTATTTCATTTAGTCAAGACACAATTTTGGAGACATTTCGGTGTAGACGTGCTTATTCAAATAAGTCACCTCGCGAGGTTACTTATTTGAATTAGTACGTCTACCTACACAGATATGTCTCCAAAATTGCGTATCTTGACTATAATGTAATACATACCAGTTTCATTTTCAAATCTAGTGACAACGACTGATCTGCCAATAATTTTTTCTTCCATATAATAGAAATTGCGTTTTGTTTTTTGTTATTACGTCACAAATAAGTTAGTACAATCAATTTGAATGACTTGACCGACTTATTTAATGCTATAGACACATTACTGGTTTCATAACTATATGGTTTCGAGTTAACCATGGTTTCGTTGTAATGTGTCACCCCTAACCATAGTTTTCAACTTGGTTATTTAAATATAGTTTCGGAATGGGATATTTTTTCTCATCCCGAGGCATTTTTGCGCTCCCAAAGCCGAATACATCAAAAATGGAGATTCTGGATATTAATAGTTTACCAAGTAAATCTAGTTTCCTTTGAGTTTTCTCTTTGTCATTAACATATTTGGCTGGCGGGAACAAAATTTGTTGATGTGTAAACATCTTTACGCGCGTATGGCAAAAATTTTTGTATGGTAGTAAACTTTCAAATGAAACGAACGGAAATGACGTACTACGTTTAAATATCTTCATTGGGTCTATTTTTTAATTAAACCCGAGCAAGCAGGCTTGCCCTGGGTATTGTACACCGAGCACAGGTTGTGCAGTGCCAAATGAACCAGTGTGCTAAAACAATAACTTGTTTTTTACTTTGCATGCTCTTCGTACACTGGCATTCATTTCAGAGTAATATTTGAAGAACCGAGTATGCCCGGTGTAAGCACAGTTCACAAATAAAAACACAGTGTGCAGGGCAAAAATACTCAGGTTGAATAAAAAAACACAGAGTATTTTTTGACAGCGCACTGCTTGCTCGGGTTTAATTAAAAAATAGGCCCATTGAAAAAAAGAAACAAAATATAAAATAATAAAAAAAGACAAAAACAACAAAATACATATATATATTTTGTACTATATAGTCTGAGTGTATATGTATATATAAATAGTATGGAAAGAAATCAAAGAAACATTTATAAAATTAAATAGAAACGACGAATCGACGAATCGACATTTTCAGCGAACAGAAAAAATAAAAAAAATTAAAATAGCGTGTGCCACCACAATTTATGCACTATAGAGAGTGGTACCTATAACGAGATAGTATACTCTTACGATAAAATCACAGTCAACAACTTGTGTATGTAGCTTTATCACGATCTCGTAGAGCAGTTCATCACGTCGGCTAACAATGATTATGTCTTCTATCATGAACGTAAAAATGCAACCTCAATTGGTCCTCTTCAAAATGAGTTAACGCATCTCACCACAAAACTGCTAAGTATAGCTCAAAATGTAATGGCGAATTTTGTACGAGATAATAATGACGTCTGGTTTTTAACATTGAACTGCCAGAATCTCAGGTCGCTTCACCTTGACCTAACTGATACAGTCACGCAGGGATGCTCAATTATTTTGCTCTTCTAGAACCTGCGTTCAATTTTCCTAATTTTCAGTAGCAGTATATAAAAATTCAAGTAGAACTCATACAGTCACCTCGCATAAGGAAATCATCGTTGGACCCATTGCCGATATAAGATGCATTTGGTAGTTGTATACACCTCGCCGAATAAAGCTGTCGAAGACATAATCAAGTACATACATTTCGTCTTTGCTCCATATTCTGAAAGAATTTCAAAAATTCTTCAAGGAGACTAACATCTTTTGCCGATGATTATGAGCAGGGATTTCATTTTGCTGCTCCCTAAGATCAGTGATGAATCACTTATAAACTTCCTGCGATACGAATTCGATTTGCACAAGAACTCAGATCGAAATATATCTTCTACGAGATATGTGAGAAATATAAGATATATGTACTACGAGATATGGGACCACGTCTTTGATGCTTGCAGCTATCATAGGCCAAATGTGTTGGTTATACCGAAAGAGTAATAGACCAATTTGATGGTAATAAACGAATGAAAAAATCTGGTTAGAAAAATTTCATTTCTTCTTCCTTCAAAGTAAACCATACACACGCACTATACATATGCCATGTTTACACATCTCCTTGAGAGTACTAATGGACTCACTCTTTTTTGTTTTGTTCTGTCAATATAAAAGTCATTTTTGACAATCTAAAGGTCAATTAAATGTCAATCTTGATATTTTTTTCAATGCCTACTCCATTACTATTTTAAACCAAACGAGAAGACAAAAGAGATTGTAGGCTGTCTTGAATTCTCATCTCGCAATCCATCCATAGTTTCATAATCCTAGTTATGAAACCATTTATGTGTCTATAGTATAAGATGGCGCCAAATAAGTCAATAAGTTCCAAATATCCAAGTAATTGAGAATTGAATAAAAAAAGAGAGTGAGTCCATTAGTACTCTCAAAGAGATGTGTAAACATGGCGTGTGTATATATTGCGTGTGTACAGTTTACTTTGAAGGAAGAAGGAATGCAATTTTACTAACCAGAGTTTTTCATTTGTTTATTATTCTTAAATTGGCCTATTACTCTTTCGGTATAATTGACGCAATTGGATTATGGTAGCTAGAATAAGATACATGTACTGTCGACTCTAACTTTTCTAATTTTCATTGAAAAACTTCACAATGGTCGTCCCATATCTCGTAGTGGATATATTTCGATCTGAGTTCATGTGCAAATCGAATTCGTCTCGCAGGAAGTTTATAAGTGGTTCAACTTGAGGAACAGCAACATTAATATTGAAATCCCCGCTCATTATCATCGGCAAAAGATAGTCTCCTTGTTGAATTTTTGAAATTCTTTTAGAGGAGCAAGGACGAAATGTATGAACTTCATTATGTCTTCGACAGATTTATTCGGCGAGGTGAATACAACTACAGAAAGCATCTTATTCCCATTGAGCAGCTGAAGTTCAGCCGTGTATACATCATCAATGAGTTGTATTGTTACGCTCATACCAGTTGTTTGTCCAACGATGATTTCCTTATGCGAGGTGACTGTAGTAAGTTCAACTTGTATTTTTATATATTGCTACTCCTGCAGCCCACTGACCATTTCTCTTGAACTGAGCGCATCATTCAAAATTAGTAATATTAACATGCTCGTCATTGCATAGCCAGGTGATGTGACCTGAGACTCTGGTAGTTTAATGTTCAAAACCAGACGTCATTATTATCTCGTACAAAATTCGCCATTACAACCTGAGCTATACTTAGCGGATTTGTAGTGAGGCGCGATAGCTCATTTTGAATAAGACCCATTGAAGTCCCATTTTTACGTCCATGGTAGAAGACATGATCATCGACACCCGACGTGATGATCAGACTTTCAAGTACCGTTATTCGTGCTAAACTTCGTTGATTGTGTCTTTTATCGCAAGAGAATATACTGACTATCCCATTTTAGGTACCACCCTGTGATGCATGAATTGTGGTGACACATGCAGGTACGACTGGAAAATGATTACGCTTAACATTAATTGTCCGATTGTTATTCCGATTAACAGTTGAGCTTTTTCTAGAAATGAGCACCAAACATCGGTCGATATTCATTTTCCGCGCCCAGCCGCCTGACTTTCTTGCCAACTTGTGAATTTGTACCGAAATCCATCCAGAATCGTTTGACATTTTTTACTGTTGACGTTATCATTGTTCTCGTTCAGGCAACCCATAGTTCCATTCGCCAGTTCATCTGTTACGTTAATATTGGTTTTGAGAAAGTAATGCCGACCTATGACAAGTGGAATTTCGTATGGCAAATTATTTGTGTCCACTATGCTCATTTTATGGATCTTTTGACGGAATTGCTACTCCGGCAGCCCGCTGACCATCTCTCTTGAACTGAACGCAGCATCAAACGTAGGAATATTAACATGCTCGTCATTGCGCAGTTAAGGCTCGGAAAGCAAATGAATTGAGCATCCCTGCGTGACTGTAACCTGAGACTCTGGCAGTTCAATGTTAAAAACGAGATGTCATTATAACCCCATTTGGTAGAAGACATGATCATTGATAGCCGACGTGATGAACAGCTCCTAGAGACTCGTTACTCATGATAAAGCAACATACACAAGTTGTTGACTGTGTTTTAATCGTAAGAGTATGTAATTTCGTAATCGTAATTCGTAATTCGTATTTCGTAATTTTTTTTTTTTTTTTGATTTTTCTGATCGATGGAAATGTCGATGGTTTCTATTTCATTTTTTAATATACATACAAGCATGCCATGTATAGTACAAAATTGTTTGTTGCTTTTTTTTAAAACGAAGTAGGTACGTCATTTCCGTTCGTTTCATTTACAAGTTTACTCTAATACAAAAATTTTTGGTAGGCGCGAGTATAGATGTTTACACATCAATAATTTAACAAATTATATATTGAAATAATCATTATTTCATCATTTTTAATTAGTTTTAATTCATCATAATAAAAATTATAATATTGTGATGTTTAAAATCACATATTTGATACGTTAAGAGAATTCCAAGAGAACCTCTTAACTAATCAGTTGGGACACTTCTTAGTTAAGACTTTTGGGACTATATGTCCGAATCACACGGTTAGTCAAGGATTGGTAAGTTCGTAAAAGTTATTTAATCAAAATTACTCTGCGGACATAAAATTTGTGTCTGCATTATTATTATTATTATTTTTTATTTTTTATTTAATAAATTTATTTATTTATTTATACAATATTACAACTGATTCAGAGATCATCTAGTAATTTATCTTTCTTAAATTAAGTTCTCGGATTAAGATGAGTAACCTATTGGTTACTCAATTTATAATACTTTCTTATTCTATAAAACAAACTGCCCAGCTCCAGCGGTTTCTGCCTTTGGAGTCTCCTCACTCCGCTAATGGTGTCCAACATACGACGGATATCTGCATTTTCGTGTAGAGATAAGCGCTGTACGTGTTTCCTTGCTTGATTCTTTATTTCATCGGTGACGTATTCCATCTTCAACTCTCTATGGAGATTATCATTCCTAATGTACCATGGGGTATTCACAATCCCTCGTAGCACTTTATTTTGGAAGCATTGTATCATTTGTGAGAGTGATTTTCTCTAAACCGAAATTGGTGTGGCGGAATTAAGCATCTCTCTTCTATTATAGGTTTGAGTCTTTTCAGCAACAGTTTTTCAAATATTTTTGATATGACTGGAAGCAGTGATATCGGTCTATATAATTTTTAATCGTTTCCTGGTTTACCTGGTTTAGGAATCATTATTACTTCGGCCACCTTCCATTGTCGTGGAATATATTTCAGTCTGAAAGTTGCATTAATTATTTGATTTAATTTACGCAAACCTTTCTCGGGAATGGCTTTCACAATTTGCCCTGTTATTAAATCATAACCTGGAGCTTTTCTGATACATAAGTTACTATTGATTTTAGTTTTAAGCTCCAATAAAGTCACATGTCTTATGTCAAGATCATCTGCTTTGTTTACGACTGTTGTATTTTCATTTGCTGTTTGTCTCGGCAACGGTTGAAAAGTCTCTTCTAAATAAGCAGCAAATAGAGAGACTTTCTGTTTGTCACTTTTAGCCCATGATCCGTCATCGCATTTGGTAGGCGGCACATGAATTTTGGATCTTTTTAGTCCCTTCGTTGCTTTCCAAAGCGAGTAATCATCATCCTTTAGTTCAGAAAGACCTCGTAGTCGCTTAGTTATGCGTTCGTTCTTTATTTCCTTTATTAGTTGTTTTAACTTGTTGCACAAAAAATTTAGAATAGTTTTGTGTTGCGGTGCACGAGAGTGCTGCCAGATTTTGCGACCTTTTCGTTTCTCTTTGAGTAGCTCTCTGACTTCAAGAATATAGTTATGTTTCATTGTAGAGTTGGTATGAGAAATCGGTGAACTTTCCCAAGCCGCTTGTTGGATATTGTTATTAAATATTTCTAGTTCATCTTTCAGCTGCACCTTCGTTCTAATTGGTTCTCCGAGATTTGTTCGATCTTCTACTAATTTCTTGAATAGATCCAAATTGGTTTTATTGTTTGTTAGCTTAGGTGAATTATCTTTTTTTATTATCATTGTACTCAGCGTCATGATCACAGGTGAGTGGTCAGATGATAGTCCTTCACTATTTTCAATGCATCTGTAGTCCTCTAAAACTAACTCCTTTTGTTACAAAGAAGTCAAGAAGATCTGGAATTTTATGTATGACAGCAAGCCAATATGTTGGTTTATCGCCAGAGAGGAATTCACAGTTGTTTTCGCGAGCTGCATTAAATAACTCTTTCCCTTTAGAGGTTGTAAGTCTAGATCCCCAATAGGTATTCTTTGCATTAAAATCCCCGCCTATGATAAAATTTGGTCCTAATGATTTAAAAAGTCGACTGTAGTCTTCTTTTTTTAATTGATGGCGTGGGGGCAGTAAATAGAGGAGATACTGAGTTCCCTATTATTGATTGATTCAACTTTTGTGGTTTTAACTTGCATAATTTCTTCCTCAATGCCGGGCACTTCATAATGATTAATATTATTTTTAACAATTACGGTAGACCCGCCTCTAGCGTTTCCTCCTGGATGAATAGCATGGTAGCATTGATAGTCACGTATTTTAATAAATGAAGTTTCTATTAAATGAGTTTCTGAGACAAGACATATATCTATTTTTTCTAAGTTTAGAAAAATTTCTAGCTCTGGAACATGCTGTGGTAATCCATTCGCGTTCCAAATAACAATTCTAAGTGATCTATTCATTAGTATAGCATTGATGTAAGCTCATTCGTAGCTTCTTGTCTATCCAGCCGCTAGGCGTGCATTTATCGTTTCTATATGTACTTCGAAATATCCTTTCTAGTGGATTTCCTTTAATAGTATTCTGCTGCGTTATCTGAGAGTAGGATCTTCTCTTTGGCCCTATGTGCTCTGGTTGTGTCGGCACTCTAGTTCTAGTTGGAATCCTTTCTCTTCTAACATTGCTGTTTTGAGTCGATTGGCTTGTTTTATTTCTAATCTTTGCAGTTGTACCACTACTTCGCATCCTCTATAGTTGGCTGGGTGTTGTCCTTTACAGTTTATACACCTTACAGGTTCGATTCGACTAAGAGAGCAGTCTTTCGCGTTGTGTCTGCCGGCACATTTTACGCACCTAACATCTCTCCCGCAATATCTTTGGGTGTGGTTATAAAATTGGCATTTCTTGCATTGAGGTATTAATCTCGTGTTCTTTTTCAGTGGTTCTATTTTAACCCTCATATTAAGTATTGCTTTGATATTAAATACATTTTCAATTTTTTCGCTATTATTGAATGTAAGCATGAATAGCGGGAGCCCTCTTTTAACGATCTTGGTTCCTTGACTATTTTCAACTTTCTCTCGTTTAAGGATATTTACTGCGTCTTCAAATTGCAGTTCTTTCATTTTGAGATCTTCTATTACATCCTCCTTCTTGTAGGTGGGATTTAGACCTGTGACCATAACCTTGATTTCCCGGTTATTTTTGTCTTCATATGTATACCACTCTTTACCTTCTTCAGTGAGCTTTGTGGCTAAAGCTCTGTAAGTCTTGGGATCTCTTGTGTTTATCTTCCAAACATTGTTGTTTGATGCAACTACTCTATATAGTCGTTTGTGGACACTGATTTCATTAGAGCTTGGATATTCGCAAACTCTGTAATGCCTATCACATTAATTGGCGGTGGTGCTTTGGTCTGATGATGTTGGGGTTCAGGCACTCGTTTAACAGTTTCATTAACTTTTGCTTGCGAGAGCTACTCAACTTATGGCGAGAATTCTGCTCTTCGTTTTTTCCTTGGTCTTTTCTTCTGTTTGTGTATCCAACCAGTTTCTCTTGCAAGTTCCTCCTCATCTGTGTGAAACTCAGCATTGTTGATATTTATGTCTTCATTATTAATATTTGTCTGCTGGGTATTTCGATAGATATTTTTTACTAGCAATTATCGGCTGTCATTTTCGGCTAACTTTGATAGGGTCAAACGGACTCCACATAAATAAGTAGAGCTAAATAATTTTATATCAATTTTTAACCAAAAAAATAAAACTTCAAATTAAAGTTTAGTTTCCAAAAAAAAAATCACAAATTTTCTTGCGTTTACCAAATCTAGTGTACGTTTTCAAAGATTGTGTCTTAAATATGTTTAACATAAAAGCATATCTTAAGCGCCTTTAATAAACAATTGGACCAAGCTGGAGCTTATAAAAATATTATTTTCCAATAAAATCAATAATCAATAAATTATTTACACACAAACGGTTCATATATAAAATATTTACCTTTCTATTAATTTATTTTATAAAATCTCAAAATCTATAAATCATTTTAAATCGATATTTATTCCAATTTGATTAATATTACTAATATTATTATTATTTTTATGACTATTACAAACCTTTATTCTTTCTTAAATAATAATTTGTTATGCTCATACGAATCAACAAAACAAAAGAAGGAAAAAGAATCTCAACTCAAGAGATAAAATTAATACATGATGAAGTTTATTTTATTAGTTTATGCTAATTTTCTGTTGTATTGTCAGCACGCGTCCCAAAAAAATCACTTCATATTCAATGGAAAATCCCTGGGTGTCCAAAAATATTTTATGTATGGATATGAGATTTTTATGTGTGCGTGTAAGCGCGTGATGTGTAGTGGAATCTTCTCAGTGAATTTCTGATGTTTTTGTGGTGTGTAAAGAGTTATAAATTTATAATCAATTTGTTAGTGCGGGATGTGCGCGCGAGATTTAAGTAAGAAACAAAATTGTATTTAATTTGATATAAAGATAAAAAAAAAAAATTAAAGATAAATAAAAAATTCTCCTTATGCATGTATGTATATCAGACGCGCGATGTTAAAATAATAAATCAATTTTGAATCAAAACGAGCAAATGAGCAATAAGAAGTTACGTACGAAGAAGATGAATCTTCAGAAGATCGCTGGGATATTTTTATTTGATGATAAATTACCCGTCCGAGAATAAAATGTGTAGAAATTATTAATAATATTTTTTGGACCATAGGGAGTGCGACTAAATATCGGTGTTGCGGATTATAACACGCGTGGCTTTTCGGATGCTGGGTTATAAATGGGCCTAAAATTTTCAAATTGATCACATGTCGTGTAAGAAAAATCTGAATATTTCGTAAGCCGATTATGCGATGCTAAATTTATATATAAAAAATTCATAAACCTATAAATGTATTTCGTACACCAGGATTTTCCAAAACCAATATATGGCCAAATTGCACACCAAACGTGTTTAAATAATTTATCAAAAACAAATCAAATTAAGCTCAGAAAATCGTGCTAAATAATACCATGCGATCATTAATTATAAACAAAAACCAACATAAATTAAAATACAAATTTGTGTATTTATTTATTATTATTAATAAAAATAATAATAATTTTTTTGTTGTTAAATAAATGCAATAAAAAAAAGTTCATTTTTGCTGTTTTTGTTGCTCGCAGAAGAAAACCAAACCAAAAACATTTTTTTTCAAACATAATTTATGATTACCTGCTGTGCTTGTGTATACAAATTATGTAGACACCGTATAAGAGCTCATTTCAAAATATGATATGTTACATAAAAATTTTGTTAAATTTTTATTTGTTGTGAACAAATTCCTTTTTAATTTTTAATTTACATTCAATTTTTTAAAAAATTGTGTTATTGTGTGGTTTTGTTTTAGCGAATTTCATTGAGAAGGAAGTAAACAGTGTAATTTTAATATTTCGATATGTTGGCACTTCGCACATCTATATACATAATTTATCTATCTCAAAATATTTTACAATATGATAAAACCCACCATCGGCTTCGACAAGTCGACACCAATGCACTTACCTTGTTTTGAATTTTACTCATTCGTATAAGTACGACGAAGTAGTATATACAAGGACTTCGTAAAAACATTTCTGGTTGTGTAAAACAACATTTCGTAAAATTCGCCTTATTTCTGGTATTTGAGTCACTAGTTCAGTAGCAAACATGCCAACAGCAACACGTGCACGTTCAAGTTATTCAACCGAATATATTGCTGAAGTGAGGGATATTGTTGCAGAGAACCACGTTTATTGATTTCACAACGTTCCGATCCGATAAAAGGAGTAGTTTTTAGAAAATCTGTATGTGTGTGTGTTGTAATGCTGCTTGGTGTTTTCGTGCATGATAAGCAAGCATACCTTTCGTTTTGTTATCCTGTGTGTATAGGGATATCAGGACTGAGTTTATTATTTTAAAACGAAGAAAGTATTAATTGTTCATTGGATTTAATGTTTTTTGAAGGTCAATTTTATACCCCAATTTTCATTCACACCCACACCACCTGTTCACACAATTACAGTGTCCGCCCTACCTGTCCGCCCGCCATGTCAACCTGTATACTGGGTTGGTCCAGGCAAGCCACAAGGTCAGTTGCAAAAATGAATATTCATGTCATGAAAGTGTTACTGTGTGTCTGGTGGAATTGGATGGAAGTAATTTACTACGAGCCTCTGGAACCTGGTCAAACTGTTACAGCTGAACGTTACCAGACCCAAATGATCAAATGACATGGCGCTTTGGAGGAAAATACCCCATTTACGAGCCAAGAAAGGCGGAAGGTGATATTGCTGCATGACAATGCTCGTCTACATACAGTAAAATCAAACCAGGAACTCATCTTCTCCTTAGGCTGGTAAGTTTTACAGCATGCGGCGTATTCTTCAGACTTGGCTCCCTCTGATTACCATTTATTCAGACCGATGTCATCATATTTGAAAGACCAGTGGTTCACGAAATTTGAAGTTGTGCAAAAATGGCTTGTTGACTATTTTGTTTCGTAATCGGGAAGTATATATCACGAAGATATTCATCATCCACCTGATAAATGGCAAAATGCCCTAATTAAAGTTGAATTTGACCAAAAAAGCAATGTCTATTTGCACACCTAATACTTTCGGATACAAACGTATCATCGGATACAATAAATTCGGTGCCCCTAAAGTTATCGTTAATTTGGATAAGTATGACTATTTTAGGTATTAAGATCGGCGTGCTGTTTTCACAAAGAAATTCAGCAATAATCACAATTTTTGTTGATCGATGATTAAAATAAAATTATCCGATGTGTAGCGGTACTGCACACAACATTATCCTTTGCTAAAATTGCTTTCACGACCTTAATTAGCTACCTCAAACAAGTGCGTTTTTCGTCTGATCGTATATATATCTAGCGTCGGTTTATGCAAACTTACTTAGGCTTAATGAACTGCAGATTCGAAATTCCGCTCGATATCACCATCGCACGTTTTGCGATCGAACCCAATCACGACAGAATGATTTTTTTTTATTTAGATAATGATGCAGCGTTTCATTGGCGTTAGCAAAGTACTTGCAAGTACTTGTGAGTAGATGTTCAATGGAACGCAAATTTGCTAGAGAAGTAAAATATAAGAAAACAAAAATTTTGATTGAGTAGTTATAAGTAGTTAGAAGTACTTGTGAGTATTTTACTAACGCCAATGGAATGCGGAAAATGTATGTAGGTTGACACTTTGGCCAATTTTGGCCCATTGTGATACCACGCACTCATGCCACATCATTAACCCAGTCACCTATTCACCTACTCACACAACTACAGTATACCACCTGCACATTGCAAGCCCCATGTCAACATGTACATTGACGTGCACGGTGGGTCGGTGCTGAATTCTGCACTCAATCAGAGGGTCTTAGTTGTCTTTATTAACATCACCGATTGTAATCGATGATGAAAATTCAATTTGCATCTAGCCTCTGATGAGATTCGAACCCAGCATCTCCCGGTCCAAGTGCCGAAGCTTTAACCACTGCACCACTTGTCCGGTTATTGTTTCTGTTATAAATAATTAAAAATCTATGATTTCTTTGTTAATAGAACCATTTCGGTTCTGTGAAGTTTCATTTCTACGTCACATTTGAAAATTTGAACCCAAGTTTTATTGTATTGCAATGACGTACTCCTATGTATAAAGGAGAACTGAAAACGGTATGACAATATAAAATGGATATTTCTTGCATACGCATTTCTTGCGTTATACTATACTATATACACAGTTAAATTTTTAAACCAAATACAAAGCTGTCAAAATAAACTACTTTGAGTCATGGTTCTTCAATAAACAATATCATTACGTACCACAATTTTAAAGCACAAATTCAAGGAAGGATTAAAAATCACTCAAAGAACGCAATATTTTTATGATGCTTGTAAATCCAACTGGCAAAAATATTAGAATGTACACACACAACCCATTCGTGTGGCCGCCATATCTGTATGCCACCCAGTTGCTTAAGAAATCGATGTTGAACTTAGGTAACGAAAGTTGATACATCTAAAGGGTGCTATAACAGACGCCATTTCACAGAGAATTTCTTTCATAGCCTCAAATTTAGCTCCGTAGGGCGTAATGGTTATCGATGAAGCTGATAAAAATCCATACCCAACCATTTCCAATCGGAACTCAATTCCGACTAGATTTGAAGTTTCTAAAATGTTCCGATTTTCCGGGTTCCTTAGCTAATTACTCGAAGTGGATAGCATCGGCAACTATCTATACTAAAGCAAGTATTAAACACTTGGAATTAAATTTAAGGTAGCTACCGATGTCTGCTTAGTTACCGATATGTAGATCAAGAAAAATTTTCTATTATTTGCCCCTGCACCACTACCACAACAACAACAACAACCTATGTTTCGGGCATTAAGTAATCAGCTTGGGAGTAACGTAAAATGTGATTCTCATAAAATTAATACCTTTTAATTATTGAATTATCGCATAGAAAAATAAGTTTACCAGAGATTTCTCATTTTGCTAAATCGAAAGATAAAAATGAATTGAGTAAAAAAGTTCTGACAATTCCAATTGCGCGCAATGTATAGTCACAAATACAATCATGGAATTGCAATTATCAGAACTTTTTTACTCAAGTCATTTTTGTTTCTCGATTTATAAAAATGAGAAATTTGGTATTATCGAGCAACAATAAGTGTTAAATGCAACAATATTTTTAATAAAGTAAATCATTAAATAAATAATCAGAGTATATTTTGGTAAGCTAAACCAACCCTACTAATAAAATAAAATTGTTATATAAAATTAAATAAGTACTGTATTTAAAACTCTAAATAGTTTTTAACATTTACTAAATTGTTATTCACTGAATATATATTTTCTTGAATATTAGTTTGGTTTTGTAGAAGAGCCTTTCTTTTGGCCTAACTTGTCGTGGGATGGTTTTCGCTTTATACTTTGTGACACAAATGTGTTGCCCACAACTACGTCGCAATCTATTAAAACATCATGAATGTTCTGCTGATATTCTACTATTTCTTCTTGCTTCCCGGTATTGTTTATCGTACTACCAAATTCTTTGTTAGGAGAACTTAGAACACAAGATTTTAACATTTAAAATGTATGCAAGTATTTCCTCCAATGGAGTAAGTACTAACAAATTACTAGGACCACCGCCAGTGGCGTTTTTTCCAATTTGTTACGAGTTGGTTTTTTTACTTTAAATTTAAAATCGATCCAAATCTACAAAATTTGTAAATTAATTTAATTAAAATCATGTAAAAATTAAATTATCTGCATCCAGCCATCTACATCTCGCGTTGGAGGGCCTAAAATATTTAACTCGGTTGTAATAATGTTCCCAACGGTTTTTTACGTAGGGCTTCCGAATATATCCGAACCAGATTTCATGAGTCCCAGCGCTATACATGGATATTCCAATGCATTAGTTAACAAGAGGTTCGAATTACCTTTTATTCGTTATTCTCATTGTAATTAATTGTATCACACACTCATATAAATTTACCATAAACAGTTTCTGTTTTTTATATTTTTTAGTCTGTTTTCCTCTGCGCCGTGAACATCATCGCATCGACAAATCTTAAGGGCGCTACACACCATCCAATTTGGTTGGACCGACGGTCGGCCCGACCAAATTGGATGTTGTCTACAGACGATCCAACTTACCATCAGATTTTTTGAATTTTGTTGTTGTTTCGTTTTTTTATTTGTTCGTCTTTCCTTGAGTTGTTGTGCGTTGTGGAAGTTTTAATTATTTAATATTTTATTTGAAATTAGATTTATATAAAATACATACATATTTAATAAAAAATTGGCAATACAACATCATTATAATGGTTTTGACGCGAAAACAAAAAGTTGGGGTGGCACTTTTAGTAACGTCACTAACAGTTAATACAAACAAAAGGAAATTATGGACCAAAAAGTGGTTGAAAGATAGAAAAAAATATAGCCATATGTTGCTGTGAAAACAATTAAATAGTGACGACTTTCGTAATTATTTAAGGATGGACTACGAAAGTTTCAACGAACTTCTTCATTTAGTGAAACTTTCAGTTGCTCGGCAAGATACAGTGATGAGGGAAGCCGTGAGCGCTGAGGAGCGTTTGGTTGCCACTTTAAGGTTCTTAGCGACAGGGAGAGAATACTCTGATTTAAAGTTCAGTGCAGCCATATCACTGCAATTATTGTCGGCAGTTATCCCTGAGACTTGTCGAGCGATATACCAAGTTCTCAGAAGCTATACATAAAAGTAAGTAAAACATAATTTATTTCAAGAATTCACAGTATAATATATATAATTTATCCTAACTAATTATTAATAATGATATAATCTTGCAAATTGTATTCTGACGTGGTTATAAAATTGGCCGGTAAATTTTCTTCTGGCGGTGTGTCCTCTGGTTCAATGTGTGGTTGTTGTTCAGGTGTGATTATGTTTACGAAGTTAGGAACGGCTTTAAAACACACTGGTGGCTCTATATTGGATTGGTCTAGCACTGGAGATAAGCAAACCCTATTTATTGAGGTTGATGATGTTGTGGATGCCTAATTTTGCTGGATAAGTGCTTGTTGTGTTTGTGTGCTTGCGATATTAGGCGTAATTCTAATGGGCCCTTCTGGTTCTATATTGGATAGAAATAAAACTGAAGAAAATTGAGAATTATTTGAGGAAGTTGATGATGATGTATGTAGATGCGTTATTTTGTTTGATAAGTGATCGTTGTATCGGTGTGTTTCTTATAATATTAGGAGTTGATGTAAAATGCATTGTTGAGTGTTCGTTGGATTGGTGTAAAACTGTAGAGTAGCAAAAAACATTTGATGAGGTTTCTGATGTTGAATCGTAAATCTGATTATTATTTAAATTCAATGTTGATTCTAGAGTTAGTTTGTCTAATTTCCCGTAAAATATTATTTCAGAAGTTAATTTTTCTGCCAAACATGTCTGGTAGCTTGACATTTCCTTTAATTGAAGATCAATACTTCGACCATAAGCTTCAGCAGCGGTGTTTTCATTTTTAAATAAACTTTCTGCGCTGGGTAGTAATTTTTGTTGTTGCTTTTGTATAGTTGTAAGTCGTATTTTACTTTTTTGATTCTCATTAGTTTTGGTTTGTATTTCAGATACCTGCAAGTGAAATGGAATGGCTTAATAACGCAAGACAGTTTGAAAGTATGTGGCAGTTTAACAATTGTGTCGTTGCCATGGACGGCAAGCACATTTTAATAAATAAACCACCGGGTAGCGGTTCATTATTTTTTAATTATAAAGGGACACTCAGCGTCGTATTGTTTGCGCTAGTAAACGCCAATTACGAATTTATGTATGTCCAAACCGGAATAAATGGCTGTAATTCTGACGGAGGAGTTTGGAAACAAACAAATTTTTACGCAAAATTGTCTACGGGCGAATTACATTTACCAAACTCTTCAATATTGCCTGGAACTAATAAATCCGTGGCATATGTATTTCTTGCAGGCAGCGCCTTCGCTTTAAGCAATCATCTACTGAAACCGTATTCGCAAAAAAACATAACACATGAAAAAAGGATTTTCAATTTATCGGTTATCGAGAGCAAGACGTGTAACAGAAAACGTGTTTGGAATTTTATCATCCCGGTTCCGTATTTTCCAAAAACCAATTTTGATATACGTTGAAAACGTTGATTAGATAATACTCGCGAGTTGTGTTCTTCACAATTATTTGAGAAAAAATTCAAAAAATTATATTAATCATAATACTCTCGATTATGAAGACACCGAAAATGAACAATTTAGGGCGGGTGACTGGCGACAAGAAAATCAATTATTACCCCTAACCCAAAATAGCCAAAGGCAAAATAGTGAAGATGGCAAGCATATAAGAAATGATGTTCACTGAATATTTTAACAACCAGGGTAGGGTGAATTTCCAAGAAAAAATGGTTAATGTACTGTATGGCAATAATTAAAACAATTTACCTCATCATCAAAATCAACCAATGTGTCGATACCGCTTCTATCAATATTTGATTTTTCATCTAAAAATGTGAGGAACTCGAAGTACCATAAACTTGGTACATAAATGTCGCTGAGACTCGCGCCTGATGTTTTGCTTTCTTGCACCTACAAATAAAAATGTAAACTTAAATTATTTAAATAAAATACAATAAAAATGTAATGTTTGTTACTTTTTTTGACTCTCTTTTGTAAGCGGTTCTCATATTATCCAGCCTCTTCTTCACTGTGGCGACCGTTGCTTCACTATCTATTTTCTTATATTTATCAGTGAGAGTTTGAAGTGCTTTGCTTCGAGCGTTTTCGGTTACTATGCAAACTACTCGAAGTATCCCACAAACAACTAAATTCTTTATATAAATCTAAGATTTCAATTAATATTTCCCTTTCCGTCATTATTAATACTTTTTTAGATAATTTTTGTTGAGAAGATCGTAATTGTAACACTATCAAAAACACAATTAAAATAAATTTATTTTTACTTCTACAAAATAACTGTACATAGTTACATACTCGTATTTGCTCGTAAATGCATTAAAAGAAACGAAATACGTACATAAAGAAAGAATACATAAATATCCTCTTTTTCTATAAAAAAAATTTAAAATTTTTTCATTTCTTTTCTGTTGTTTACCCTATGAAATAATAACATAAATGATGAAATATCGTCCGACAAATCTACACACCATCCAACTTGGTTGGTTGGTTGGTCGGTTGAATGGAATTTCCATCCAACACATCCAACTTATTATTATTATTATTATTATTTTATCGGACCGACATGCATACGCACGATCCAATTTTACATCCGACCCAACCAAATTGGAAAAACCATCCAACCAAGTTGGATGGTGTGTAGCGCCCTTTTAGTATTTTCGATTGACAAACGGCAATCGTTGGCTCGTTCGCAATACAAATATTTTGCGACGCTTACAAATCGACGTCAACGCGACAATCGTAATAGGGTAGAATGCTAAAAAATAAAGGGAAGGCCATCTACCGGGAAACGGTTCGTAGCCTTTTTCCCGGTAGAAGGCTTTACATTCATATATATCAGTAACCAGTGATCGATTGATTGATGATTATTATTAATAAAAAAATTACACTATTAAATTTTTTATTTTTCCTATTTTAATTTATTTTCGAAAGAAAATTATATAGTTGTGCTATCGAATCTAGAAATATCTACAGATTCTAGCTGACTTATTCCTAAGAAGTAAAGTATATTTTTGAGATTCGTTCTACTCGCATTAAAAATCAAATTTAGAAATTGAGCAATTTTGATGGGTTTCAAACAATATTCCAGATAATTCTGGAGATGTCCACGAGATTTCACTAACATTTTCAAATAGATCAGCCAATCTACTGGGTGACTAAGAGATGTCCACAGATTATCACCCATATTTTCGAATAGATTACACAATATTCTATCGTTACAGTGATTTCCAACCGATTCTGATCGCTATGTCTATAATGGAATTCATGTTTTCCCTTGTACTGCCATTACCAGATATGAAAATTTCACGACAACTTATAATATTTTGCTACCAATGAGGCGAGTATGGGTCAATTGTAATGAGTTTAAAAAAATATTAATCTCTTCTACAAGATTTGAATTTGACATAAAGCAGAAGTATAAATCATAGGCCAGGATCGACGGGTACAAAAACTTTGAAATTATCGAAAATCGAAATATCTTTAATCATTCAGATTTTAGTTTTCACCAGAAATGCATCCCAGTTTTTACATATAAAAAAACAGATTTCAATTGTCACCAAATATAGGCCAGTACGCGCGGACAACTCCAGGAGCATTCACAGACATTAGTAAAGTACATCAAAACATCTGTAGATTTCTAATGTCAATTTAAAAACCAATTGGGGAAATTGTTAAAATTTTGTAGAAGGAAATAATAATATTTTTGTCAAAATCACGGAACTTCAAAATTCCAAAAATCATTATTAGACTCATTACATAAAATATTTCATGAACATTTTTGGTAGTGGCAGCATACAAGTGAAAACGTGCATTCCATTATAAACACATCAAAGTGGATATCTCCACGATCGACGGTATAAAAAAAGGAAATTTGTTAAACAATTTAAAAATTTTTTTTACCAAAACAATGTTCATCAGAAATTCAGAAGCGAGTAACGTATACTACAAATCTATTTAATCGGGTCTGTTGCTTGTATGGTAACGTCTAAAATAGCTACAGTATGTTCAACAAGAGCGTGTACGGCATAACTGTACTTAAAACTATAGGAACAAATATGGGCGGGGCTTAAATCTGTTTTCTATTGATTCCTCTTGGGCGCTCTAAAACAAACATTAATTTAACTGCAACTGTTTAGCGGATAACATATATGAAAGAAATGAGTGCGATTTGTAAAAATCGATTTGAAGCGGTGTTTTTAAGTGCACAAAAATGTCGGTTGCAAGTGCAGCTAATTATATTAAAAAAGTCGAAAACATTTATACAGAAGAGGATTGCACTTTATTCAATGTATAAAAATGTTGATGATTTACCAGATAGAGGCAAAATCCGAACCACTAAAAAAAATAAGATACAGTTATTTGATGATAATTCTTTGCTTACGATGGCTGCAGCTGTTATAATTTATAAAGAATACTATTTTACCAAAAACAACCATAGGAAATAACATGGCTACGCATATGGAAATACTTTGGTCAAACCACTTGCAGCACAAAAATACATAGAAAAGCGACTACAATGGACGAATGATCATAAAAACAAAGATTTTACGAATATTGTGTTTACCGATGAGTCATCCTTTTGGGGTTTTAATATTAAAAGGCGTGTTTGACGAACTATGCAAAAAAGGGATTGTCCGAAGTGTGGAGCACCTGCCCTAGCTCCATATATGGGGTTGCTTCACCAAGCAAGGTTTTTGTAAATTAATCGTTTTCACACGGAACCTAAACACACTTTTCATGAATAAAATTTATTTTACGAGGTTTGTTACCATCTATCCTGATTTCGAGCGGGGAGCTCTAATTGGATCTTGCAAGAATACAACGATTGAAAACACCATAGTATGTTGGAAACTTAAACTCAAAAAGGGCATCACAACATTGGATGCACCATCTCAGGCACCTAATTCCAATCCAATCAACATTTATATGGGCACTCATGAAGATTAAGCTGAAAATATACCACATAAAAAATTTGAGCGCTCTAGCGCGAGTGGTCCGGAAGATATGGGAAAGTGTATCACCACAGTATGCAGAAAAATTGGTTCATAGTATAGACAAAAGAAGTCAGGCAATTATTAACAGTAATGGTGACTTTACTATGTTTTAGTTGATAGCGCCCTACAAAATACAACAAACTTTGCCGTACACGCTCTTGTTGCACATACTGTAAATTTTGCTAAACTGTTGGAGAAGGAAATAAAAATATTCATGTCTCAATCATCTCACTTCAAAATTTAAAAAATTATTGTTAGACTCATTACAATCGACCTATATTCGCCCAAATCCCAATAGATAGAAAAGCTGCCGAAAAATGTAGATGCGATTCCATGGACATCTCTGGTATGGTAATGACATCTTAGAATCGGATGAAAATAACATTAACGGTAGAATATTGTGTAATCTATTCGAAAATGTGGGTGAGAACCTGAGGTCATCTGTTATTTATTAAATAAAAAGCAAGGTTCATCACAACCCGTGAACATATTCTCTAGGATTGACAGTACAAAACATTGAAAATGATCAAATTCCGTATAATTTTTCAAATTGCTAAATACATAACAAAGTTCATTATTAATTAAATGCAGTTAAGCCGCGGTAAAAAAATTTTACATAGGCAAAAATTATAAACAGTCAAAATGTGTATAAAATTATTGAAACGCGTTCAGGGTACTCTATTGGACATTTCGTGAGTGTTGGTTTGACTAATCTATTTGTAAACACTGCCCAGGACCTCTGAATATATTTAGCTTGGTCTTTATAAAACTTAAAATATTATACAAAATTGTGAAGTGTCTAACATCTTTGAAACAGAGTAAAACCCTTTAAAATTTTATCCTATTCTCTATAGACCCAGTAGATTGGATGGAATTGGCTTGAATATTGTTTTAAACCCGTCAAAAATATTCAGTTTCCAAATATAATTTTTAATATAACGAATCTCAAAATATACTTTTCTTATATCTTAGGAATAGGTCTATGCTTTATCTTCTCAAAAATGTCAGCTAGAATCTGTAGATATTTCTAGATTCAACTGCGTAACATTTCGAATTAGTCCAATTTTATAACTCTCTTTTGAAAATAAATTCTAATAGGAAAAATAATAAATTTAACAGTGTAGTTTTTTATTAATGTTTTTTAGCTCAAACTTCACTATCATTGATTATTTGGAAATTAATCCAACTATATGACTCCCAACTATGACTTAAGAAACGTTCCCGTGCGTACGTTAATATAAAAGACATATGTATATTATGAAAATTTAGAGACACAACAAACTATCCATTGACCTCGGGAAAAATATAATCCACTTTAAAAATGTTTCCTATATGTCTTGATTTTTATGTACCCAAATTATATAAATTCATTATAGAACATAAACAAGTCCCATATTGTCAAGCGGTGCATGCGGTAATGGGTTATATAAACTAATTCCTGCGTATGCTCATAATAACATCATCATATAAAACATGAGACAATATGTTACAAATTTTGTGATGTATATGGTTTGTTTAGATTTTCTCCTCTAAATATGCATCTCTACATTAATTATAATTAGTTTGTTTGTAAGATGAATATTATTCAGAACCAAGAAAGACGAAGAAGATATGTTAAAGAAATATGTTTAAAGATGTTTTTATTACTGTATAATTATTATAGATAGAATTTTTTTATATTATTTTATTGTAAATACATAATATACATTTTAAATATACAGTGGAGAACCCCGTAATATATCATTTATAGTAGATACAAATTTCAATAAAATTTGTGATCACCCCCTGTATCTAATTTGTATGAAGTTTATTTTTATGTAAGAATCTAATCGAGAGGAGGAAAAGAAAGAAAGCTACTTAAATGTCTGGAAATTATCTTTCAGTTATAAAAATTGATCATCTTATTAGTGTATTATTTTATTACTACAGTTGGATGTTGAAAAGTATTGTTTACGTTACAATTATATACAAGAAGATACAGAAAGATCATTTTAGGAAGTACCATACGTAATTCTTTAATATGCTGCATCAAAGCGTATCGTTTTAATTCGAATATGTAATAAAAGTGTTTAAGTAGCTGCTTTGATATGTGATTTACGTTAGGTGTGCGATCATAAAATGCGAATGGCATACGGCCACTTTCCAACATTCCAATAACTTAAAAAATTACCATAAACAAATTTAACTAATATTAACAATAAAATCAATATTAATATTTAAATAAATCTACCTAACAATTTTTTTTTAAATTGAGATCATTTGAAAGATCAATTCACACCACGGGGGTGAGAGATGGTAATAATTTTTAATGTACCAATATAATTTATTGTTTTCTAATATTCAATTTTTTTCGTGGTGGTGCTGGTGTGTGGTTTGACTTGTTGGTTCCTCTAACTAATATAAATTAATATTTATTTTTATAACAATTTGTTATAATTCAGACTGATAATGATTAATTAAAATAATAAAAATTTTAAAAATTGTTTAGATTTTTTGTGTGTGCGGAATATTGATTTAGTTTATTGGCTTCCGACAGCGAACATATTGTAAAATTGCCCTGGTTTAAATTTAGATTCGACCTTCGTGGTATTTAAGCATATAATTTAGTTTTCAAATATTTTAGGAAGTCGTATAGTAAATACGAAATGTTATTGAGCGGAGGAATTTCGTGATCGAGTAAAATACATTGCAAATGATTCACCCACAAGGAATTTAGCTGAATATTTCAGCAATAATAATTATTATTTCAGACAGTTTTTTAAATAGCTACTCCGGGCTTTTGTGTTAATGCTGTCTAAGTGTTACTGAATAAAAAATCTTAATTAAGAAATAGTTCCACATCTCGTTAATCTTCGGACCAATCTATTTGTATTGTGCGACGTGGTTGCGGCATCTCTTCGACTCGTCTTTGGATTCTGTTTCAAGTACAGGCAGAATCTCCCGTTCTATTGCTTATTGCGTTGGCGCCCAATTTCGTTTTTATCGGCCCCCCCATAATCTCTTGAAAGGGTGACATACCAACAGCAAATAAAGGTGTGTATAACGATAATAGTCCACGAAGGTCGATCAGGTATTTTATGACTTTGCTGTACCATGTTACTGGCAATGCTTGCAATTGTTGGACGTTTCTCGGTGCCGGAATTAGCTCAGCTTATAATATGCAATAATAAAAATAGAAAATTCATTAATTAATTTTACATATAGTTATAAACAATATAAGTAAAGTTTAGTAACCAGGGCCCCTATTTGGGAAATCGAATTCGATCAATCGAACGTCATTTTCGAATCATCGGTATTTGGGAATTCGAAATCGAATTTTATTTAAACGAAAACGTATAACAAGAAACGATCGAAAATTTCCCTTATTGGGCAATTCGATTACGAGCAATAATTCTACGATCAAGAACGAATTTTTATTCGTAGTTAGTTTTGTTCACGAAGGCGAATACAAAGAGCAAAATTTTAAAATGTTAGTTGATTTTATGTATATACATATTTACAATATATTAAAAATAATTGAATTAGATAATGAAATGAATTAAATAAAAATATATTTTTATAAAAATAATCATTATTTTATTTGTGTAATAAATAGAGATAGATATGCAAGAATCTGTGCTATGTTGCTGGAGTTAGAGTTGTTAACAGTGGAAAATACGTTGTATATGAACGTAATGACTTTTATTTTTAGGCTTGATAAAAATTTGTCACCACCATATTTATGTCAGTTGTTGTGTAGGAGACAGGATGTGCATAGTCATGATTCTAGGCATAAGGATAAGTTTTATTTATAGTTTGAAAGACAATTTATATCGATGTATAATGAGTTACCGGAAAATACAAGAAATTGTAGAACCATAAACGATAAAATAATTTCCCTAGTGTTTATTTGGCAGTGTAAGTTTTTATTTTCGATCGAATTCCCAAATACCAAATCATCTTCGAATCGCATTGATCAATCGAATCGAAAACCAATTCGAATCGATTTGCCAAATAGGCCTCCAGGGCCTCTATTAGGGAATTTGTGAATTCGAAAACGTATTGACGTCACAACGAAAACGAGTGTGATGAAACGAACGACAATCGCGCAATTCGTTTTCAAACAAGAATTGTTCGTTCATGAACGAATTTTTCTTCGTTGACAATTTTATTGACGAATCCAAAGAATAATAAATACGTAATGCTATTTTATTGGTGTAAATTTTTTATTAGTTTAGTATAATTTTTATTAAATGAAACAAGTTTATGTAAGAAAATTTCGGAATTATTATTGACAATTTGACATACACTAAACGAAAATTACAATACAAAAGTAAAAAATGCGGCTGAGATATAAAACTTTTCACACAGTAAAACCCTCCGAAATATTTTTTTTGTTATGATTTAATATTTTTTACTTAATGTATTAATATTGAAAATACTAATTACAAATCAAACTGAAATTAATGTGTGTTTGCAAAAGAAAAAAAATTGGTTTTGGTTGTCAAACGTCAAAATTCCATGACCAAGGCGCATATTTTTCGTACAGGTATAACCATAAATTAAAATTTCGCTGCTGATTACTTTACAGTGTACATTTTTATTTTCGTTCGAATTCACAAATACCAAATTATGTTCGAATCACCCTCAGCCTAGGGTACTCAGAGGGCTTCGGCTGTCACGGTGTACACCTAGGTAGCACCAAGGTAGCCGCGTCCACGTCGCGGGGGTGGGTACTGCTTCGGCAGTAGCAAAGTGCTACCGGGGACCAAATGCAAGTGGTATAAATTGGCTAAAACAAACAATAAATACAACAAATACGGAATGTAATACCTCAGGTGGTACAGCAGCAGATATGCTGACAAATCCACAATCTTCGGAGGCATCCCCAATAGATTCTGGGGTGGGCCAATCATTGTTTAACCCATTTGGACGAAGTTCCAAATTACCAAGATCTCCAACTGAAAATATATTTCAGTACGAGAAGGAAAATGCTGAACTCCGTGAACAACTACGAGAAATAAAGGAATTTACAACTAAATTGAAAGAAGAATTTACAATTTTAAAGAAAGAGAATGAAGAACTCAAAAAAGCAGTTGAAACACGTGCAGAACTTGGGACGAAACCTAATCCTGCAATCAATGATGACATCAATCCATTCCATACGGATCAAGAAGAATTGGAAAGAGAAACAAATTGGATGTTGTACCGGAGTAAAAGACCAAGTAAGGAAAGGAAAGCTCAACACTCACCAGAAATGGCAGAAACTTTACCATCAACTTCAAAAGAGGTTTCTAGAAAACAGTTAATCATCAAGAACCAAATAGCTCTAGACCAACAACCAGCTAAACCAAAAGAGCAAGAGAGAAATCACTTTCACCAATAAATGTCGATGAGGTAGAAAAATCATCCGAACGGCAACCATCTCAACAAAATGAAGCACAGACATAGGTAAAAGCCCCACCACCGATTTTCATATTAGGAGTAACGAACTATTCAGAAATCCAAAGTGTAATGAGTACTGTTATACGGAACAACAGTATAAAATTACTGCTCTGAACAATAATGTATGAAAGATTAACACTTCAAATCCAACCGCATACAAAAACTTGTCAATGAAGCTGAATACGCAAAAATATCAGCGATATACGTACGAAAATAAAAACGATCGTCCCATCAAGGTCATGGCAAGAGGGCTACATCCAATCTGTGAAATTAATTCAATAATGGAGGATCTAGAAAATAAAGGATGTAAAATCCTTGATGTCGTAAACATTATTAAAAAAGAGAGACGTTGCGGACAGAACCGACTAGAAGCCGTTTCAAAAAGAGGGCTTCCCCTGTTCATGCTAACGTTTGATAAATCCGAGAAAATAGAAAACATTTATAATTATAACTGGCATACTCAACATGCGAGTAAAGATCGAAGATGTTAAAAGAGGCAGTACAAGAATAGTACAATGTAAAAAATGCCAAGGCTTTAGCCATACGCAACGATATTGCGCGCGCGATCCAAGATGTGCGAAATGTGCTAAAAAACACCCAACACAAACTTGCAAACTATCAAAAGAAGAACCAGCAAAATGTATAAATTGTAATGGGCAGCATCCAGCCAGCTACCGAGGATGTGAGGTTGCCAAGCAGCTACAAAAAATGAGGGATCAGGCACGCAAACCCCCTCTAAGTCATCCAAACAAGAATCGAGCAAGCAACGAACCATCTATGCGTAGGGAGAATTATACATATGCACAGGCCGCTTCAAAATCGAAAGAAAATGAGGCAAACGGTACCGAGAATTTTGAAAACACTGTCCTAAGCAATTCTAAATAGCCTTGAGGAACAGAATAAACTAAATAAGTTAATTCTGAATCGACTTAACCTGCTGAAAATACCATGTTCCAAAATAGTTAAAAATAAATAATGTCTGCAAAACATAGTTCAACTCAGAGTTGCGGAACAGAAACCAGACATCAAAACTACTCATTAAGAATAGCCATATGGAATGCAAACGGATTAACACAACACCTAGAAGAATTGGAACTTTTTCTAAATACAGAGAAAATTGATATATGCTTAATATCAGAAACACATTTTACTAGCAGCTCCTATGTATCAATCCAGAGATATACTTGTTACCATACCACACATCCTGCCGAACGAGCAAGAGGAGGGTCAGCTATATTTATTAGGGATAATATTAAACATAGCGAAGAATTAAAAATAGAAAAGAATCCATGCAAGTAACCACCGTGACGGTTAAATTTGGTCATCACAACCGCCTGTAATATATCTGCAATATATATTGTCCCCCACGGTATAACCTAAAAAAAGAAGACTACATTAACCTGTTCCAGAAATTAGGAAGTAACTTCATTGTCGGAGGTGATTTTAATGCAAAAATACCTTCTGAATTACTTGCAGCTGGTTAATACTCAAACTGTGAATTTTACTCAGGAGGGAAATCGACGTACTGGCAAACAGATCCTAACAAAATCCCAGACCTAATAGATTTCTATATCACTAAAGGCATATCGGAACGCTACATCTTCTTAGAAAATGACGAAAGTCTAATATCTGATCATTCTCCTGCTATTATGACGGTTAGTGAAAATGTAATAGATAAAAGAAATTCACCACAACTAACAAACAACAAAATAAATTGGGAATTGTTTAAGCAGTTAGTGGAGGAAAAAATAGAACTTCAAGTGAAAATCAAAAGTGAAAATAAAATAGAAGAGGACCTAGACCGGCCCCTTGATGTCATACAATGGTCGGCTTGGGAATGCACCCCCCAATTATCATCCAAGAAAGTAAACGCCGTTATTTACCCAATAGAAGTAAGAGCCTTAAACAACAACACCTTAAACAATTTGTGCATCAAAATTAACGTACTCATAAAAGCAGTGAAAAATAAAACAATTGGAAAATATTTTTGTTCTCTAGCCCCAAATAAAGATACCGACTACTCCCTCTGGAAAGCAACAAAAGGGTTAAAACGACCACAAACGCAGATCCCCCCAATCAAAACAAACTATGGGAATTGGGCTAGAAGTGCGAAAGATAAAGCTGACCTGTTTGCTGAACATCTTGAAGAAACATTTCAACCTCTAGGCCAGCAGGCCAGTTAAGAAAACACTGCTGCTACGCCCAGAATATCTGGTTTCGAAGATATCAAGTCTGTAACATTGAAAGAACTAAAAGCTGAAATTAAGAACATAAAAGCAAAGAAAGCTCCTGGTTACGATCTGATAACAGGGCAAATAATAAAGGAGCTGCCTGAAAATGGGACCCGTAAATTACTGCACATAATCAATGCGATCCTCCAATGCAGTGGAAAGTAGCAGAAGTAATAATGATTCCGAAATCATTCAAGCCACCGAATGATAGAAAATCTTATCGGCCAATTTCACTTCTACCAACACTAGCGAAATTGTTTGAGAGGCTGTTGCTCAAAAGATTAAAAAAAACCATAGAACAACGAAACCTTATCCCAGAATATGAGTTTGGTTTCAGAGAGAAACACTCAACTATTGACCAGGTTCACAGGCTTACAGATGTTATTGAGAATACATTAGAAGAAAAAGGATTGCTCTGGTATCTTCTTAGATGTGGCACAGGCCTTCGATAAGGTATGGCACAGAGGTTTACTCTTTAAACTACATAGAGATTTACCAAAACAATATTACCTGATTTTAAAATCATACATAGAGAATCGCCACTTTCAGGTGAAATATGAAGATGAATATTCCGAGCTAAAAAAGATTTCAGCAGGAGTCCCGCAGGGTAGTGTTTTGGGAACAATTCATTACCTACTCTACATCAGAGATCTACCTCATTTAAACGATGTTACCATTGAAACATTTGCTGATGACACTGCAGTTCTCTCAGTATGAGACACTATCGAGGAATCGACAACGAAACTTCAAGAAGCATGTGACCATGGGCGTACGCAAGGAGGGGGAGGGGGTTACTGGGGGTTTAACCCACCCATGATTGAACAATTTATTCAACAATTTTTGAGCACTTTTACGTTTTAGAGTCCAATGTGGAGAAGAAATACTTAAAAATCATCTAGAGGTTTCAGGAAAAAATGCAACTTATTTGAGTCCAAGAATTCAAAACGAAATTATAAGTGCATGCAACATAATCGTTGTTCGTTCAATTGTTGCCAAAATAAATAGTGTGAATTCGTTTTCGATTTTGGCTCACGAGACTAGTGTAACAGCTGGTATTGAACAATTTTCATTATGCTTTCGATATATAGATGTCAATTCGAATAACATCAGAGAAGATTTTTTGCAGTTTGTACCTGTTACTGATGTGACTGGTAAGGTTCTAGCAAATGTTTTAATGCAAACTATGCATAATCTGGAAATAGATTCAAAATTCATGATTGGACAAGGTTATGATGGAGCTTCAGCAATGTGTGGACGATTTCATGGGGCACAAAAACATGTAAGCGATGAAAATCAGCTACCTTTATATTTACACTGTGGATCTCATAGTTTAAACCTCGCTATTTCTGATGCTTGAGAAATTTCATTTTTACGAAATTGTATAGGATCACTCGGAAGTGTATACAATTTCTTTAACACCCCAAAGCGCCAAGCCGTGCTAAAAATTGTATAGACGAAACGGCACCTGAATCAACAGCAACGCGACTCAACCAAATGATGTCCCACACGATGGATTCAACGCCACTAGTCTGTCCTAGTATTTCTGGAGCTTCAAAAAGCTGCAATCTTTGTGGCGGAAACTATTTCTGATTGTGATGACAAAACAACTTATTCTTCTGCGATTCAGCTTCTATCTGTTCATGTGCTCTCTTCATGTGCTTGCCAAGGTTTTGGTATAACCCTGCCGCTAAGTCGTTCACTACAAACAATAAATCTGGAACTGGCCGCTGCAATCGAACTGGCAAAAGATGTTGATGTGCTAGATGAAATACGACGCGAGACAGAAATGCAATTTAATGCAATTTTCAGTGACGTCAAGAAAATATGTGACCATCTTAATGTAGAAATACGAATTCCTCGTCTAGCCGGAAGACAAATTCATCGCTGCAACATTGCGGTTGAAAATCTTGAAGCGTATTATCGTATTGCCATCTTTATACTTTTCCTAGATTCTACAAAGATGCAAGTTCACAATCGGTTTCTGAAACATAAAAATATATTGCAAAGTTTTATGTGTTTTTTGCCAAATGAACAAAATTTTTCATTGGAGCACGAAAATTCTGCAAAACTCCTTTTGGAAAAATATAAAAGTATTACGAACTGCAGCATAGTTGAGGGCATTGGTGAACTGAAGCTATGGTGGCGCCATGCTATAAATTCTTCGAATACACCAAAAAATGCGCATATTGAATTTTTATCATGCGACGAATAAATTTTCCCAACTGTTCGAAAATTACTTCAAATATTTGTAACACTACCGGTTACAACATCAAGCAGTGAACGATCTTTTTCTGAACCCGCCATTTTTATTCTATTTTATAAGAAAAAATATATAATTTTTAATATATGTATTAATTTTTCTTATATATAGTACATCATATTATAATTTTTTATTAACTTTTCTTGATGAATTTTTTTATTAATTTTTCTTTAATCGTTAAGTTCTTTCTTGTATAGTTGATGTTTTTATAGTGAAATAAAATAAAATATAGTATATATTAGCTAGTACTTCTTTTTGTTTTTTTTATTACGTGAAAAAAAAAATTATATAAAATATATATTCTGCAAACCACCCCCCCCCCCCATGGCTTCATCCTGCGTACGCCCTGCATGTAACAAAATCATAAAATTTACAAAAATGTGGCGTATCGGGCTCAATGAATCGAAATCCACGCATGTGAATTTTACTAATCTAAAAGTCAGTTACAAACCTGTAATCATTAACGGTCAGCAGATTCCGTATGCAAATAAGGCTAAATATCTAGGGATGACCTTAGATACCAGGCTCAGATGGAAAGAGCACGTTAAAAAGAAGAAAGAAGAACTTAATATCAAATATCGAAAAATGTATTGGCTGCTCGGAATTGTCAATCGAAAATAAATTGCCATTATATCAACAGGCCTGTATGGACTTACCGAATACACCACTGGGGCTGTACAAAGAAACTAACACTAAAATAATACAAACTTTTCAAAACAAAGTGCTACGTGGTATAGTTAACGCTCCGTGGTACATTAGGAATGATGACTTTCATAGGGATCTAAATATCCCGACGGTCCAAGAAGAAATAAAAAAACTTGCAGTAATACATGGACAACGTATTTATCAGCACGTAAATGAAGAGCTTCGTGGTATGTTGGACACCTCCCATGCAGTAAGACGATTGCAGAGAACGAAACCAATCGATTTTATGGATTAAGGACACCAAAGCAAAGACTCCTTCATTAAATAACCTATAAATGGAGCCGGCCAATGGGTGTCTTCTCATTCACAAGTGACTAAATTAAGAAAGAAAAATTACTAGATGAATTGTATTCAGTTGTAATAATTTAAATAAAAAAAAAATGTTCGAATCGAATTTATCGTTCGAATCGAATTGTCGTTCTAAACGGATTCGCAAATAGGGCTCCAGATTATACAAAATTTTGGTGCTCTAATTATTAAAAAAACAAACAAGTTGCATACATTTTAGGGACATTTAAATATCGTTACTAAAAATAAGTTGTTTTCTCAGTACCATACATCCTTAAGGCTAGGATATATAAATCTCCCTAAATGTTTGCAACTGATTTGTTTCTTTAATAAGTTTGCAGTACTACAATTTTGTATAATTTGCTTATTAAACTTTACTTATATAGTTTATATGTGTAAAATTAATTATTACACTTTCTATTTTCATTATTGGTGACTTAAATCTTGCATATTAAAATAAATTAAAAACCACTTACCTTGGATACACTTTAATTGCCATCTAGTAAAGTAGTAGACAGTAAATGTTCCAAAAATAATCGTTATTGCGGCGTAAAAATAAATAAACTTATCATTTGACGTAATTTTTCGATTGATAAAAATCGAGATTATTAACCTTTTTAACCCATTCGCTGCCAAGGACGAGTATACTCATCTTTGGCGGGGTGGTCTTCATTGCCAAGACGAGTACACTCGTTCTACTTTCAATATGTTATAACATACAGGCTTTTGAATTAGCAAATTTTTTGTGTCCACAAACATAAATATGCAAATGTAAAAAACTTGAAAAATACTACAAATAAAATTTATTACAAAAATTATACTTCAATTATTTATTATTTATGTATAGGGGAAAAATACAAAACTGCTATAAAATTTAAAATTCTTTCCTATTTCCTATTCCTATAGGAAAACCAGAATCGACCCACAGGTAATATTTTATGGTCTAAAACTGATTTTTACTAAACATCATTTTTGACAATTTGCGCCTTAAGGAATAAGAAAATTTCAGTTGGTTATAAATTAACAAAAGCCAATTTTTCTTGTGATAGTGTTGCCACTTGTGAAGGGTAGCGTAATCTCTTATTTTCTGACAAATTTCAGCTGTGTTATAGAGCATAATTTATGTGTAAAAATGATAACATTTAGCGAAAAATAAGAGATTACACTATTCGCTACAAGTGGCAGCGCTATAACAAAAGAGAATATATTTTGTTATACTAAAATTATAATATAAATATTAAAAGTGATCCTTAAAATCACAAATTAAATGACCTACAAAGTAAAGGAGATATGAAATCTTAAAATATAACAATATTCCGTCTTTCTGTCCTACGATGAAATTTGGATTATTGGTTAAGGGTTTTAATTTAAATTGAGTTTTGGAAAAGATTCTATTATCTGTTCATGCTGGACTGCCATTTCATAACCAATCTTTATGAAATTTGGTTCAGAGATTGATTTTTGATTGCAAGATAAATTTTGGTGTCTGTACATTCTACACGTTAAAATGGATTTGGAAATGGAAAGAACTCGGCTATTTTGTAACCGTCATGTGAGCGAAGAAAATATATCTTATAATTTGAGTGATGAGTACCTACATGCATTTTGTATGGAAACTTATTTTTTCCACGTTCGTCCAAGTTGTAATATTTCTAAATTTTAAATATGATCGTGTTCTACTAATTGAACTAGAAGTTCTCATAAAATTAAAAGTTTTATTGGAAGTAAAACATACACAAATAGACGTCTAAAAGTGCAAAGGGTACTCGGGTACCCACGTCATTCACGTTAGGGTTATTTAATAATTGTAAAATTTGCATGGCACCCAAATTTTCATTTATACAAAATTTATAGAAATTTCAATGTAATTTTTTGATTTCTTGCGGCCATATAAGTTTTTTCCAGTTTTTAGCCAATTGGCTCAAATACACACTAGTAACCAATTCTACGGGCTGTTTTGAGGAAAATTTGGGGAAGTTTTATGGATTAGAATTTTCACTATAATTTTTTGATTTTCTGTGGCAGTTCTTCTGAGTTTCTGGGCAATATCTCAGAAACTTCCACTAGCGAATTTACACAGTGAAAATGCCGGAAACAACACAAAACATTTGATTGGCACTTAAATAAAACAAAAATATTATAAACGGAAACGGATGAGGAAAGAATGAAATAATAAATAGTCATAATATATTGGGCGTCACTATTTTGTTTTACTATGATGGTGATGATAATGATGAGTACAAGGTCTGTTTGTCGTTTTATATTTATATCGCGTGGTTGTAAAAGTATTTATGTGGATTGTTAGGAAAGGTATTGGGACAATTTGAACTGCTTTTGTAAGATTACTCAAAAGTATAAATTTACGTCTACGCATTGGCCGAAGGTAAAGAAAATAGAGTAACCTATAGTTAGCAGAAAAAAAATTAACAGAAATGAAATAAACCGATTTGGGAAGTCGAAATTGTTAAATTGTCAAAATACTGCATGTGCATCAAGAGCGTGTACGGTAAAAACTAGTAAAAATAAACCTACGATTTTTTTTGTTTTTATTATGAAAGTTTGTTGTATTTTCTAGGGCGCTATCAAATAATATATAGTAAAGTCACCATTACTGTTAATAATTGCTTGGCTCCTTTTGTCCAAACTATCAATTAATTTTTCTGCATACTGTGGTGATGTATTTCTTCATATATCGACAACTCGCGATAGAGCGCTCTAACTTTTTATGTGTTTAGGTTCCGTGTGGAAACGATTTATTTACCAAAACCTTACATGGTGAAGCATCCCCATACATTGAGCTAGGGCGGGTGCTTCCGGGTGCTTCTGCCAAACACGCCTTTTAACATTCCAAAAAGGATGACTCATTGGTAAATACAATATTCGTAAAATCATTTTATGTTCATTCGCCCACTGTAGTTGCTTTTCCATGTATTTTTGTGTTAGTAGTTTGACCAAAGTATTTCCATATGCGTTCCACAATTCTATTTTGTATGGTTCTTATAGGTATAATAATTTTCTTTTTCGCCAATTTTTCCACAGCTGCATCCAGCGTAAGCGAAGAATTTTCATCAAATAACTGTATGATGGCTTCATCCTCCTTTCTTGTAGTGGTTCGAGTTTTGCCTCTATCTGGCAAATCGTCAACATTTTTATATATTGAATAATGTGTAATCCTCTTCTATACAAATGTATTCGACTTTTTTGTATATTTTACTGCACTTGCATCCGACATTTTTGGTTCTTCCGGATGTACACATAACGCTCATGTGACTGAAGAAAAAATATCTTAATTTGAGTGATTAACGTCTGACACGTTACGTGCAGGAACTGAAAGCAACGGATAATATAAATTTTCCTTAAAAGTGCAAAAGGTACCCGGGTACCGACGTCACTCACATTAAGGTTAAAAACACCGCTGCGAAATCGTTTATTAAAAATCGCAATCGTTTATTTATATATGATATTCGATAAACAGTTGTAGTTAAACTAATGTTTGTTTTAGAGCGTCCAAGAGGAATCAATAGAAAACCGATGTAAGCCCCGCCCTTATTTGTTCCTATAGTTTTAAGCACAGTTACACCATGCCGTACACACTCTTGTTGAACCTACTGTAAATATAAGCAGAAACGAATGAAGCTAAAATATCCCGAAATCTAAACACTAAAAGCGGAATCAATATTACCGTACAAGTGGCGCAGTGGTTAGAGCTTCGGCACTTGGACCGGGAGGTACTGGGTTCGAACCCCACCAGAGGCAGGATGTAAAGCGAATTTTCTTCATCGATGACGATCGGTGATGATAATAAACACAACTTAGACCCTCTGTTGGAGTGCAGAATTCAGCGCCGACCCACCGTCCATGTCAGTGTGCAGGTTGACATGGAGCTTGCAACGTGCAGGTGGTATACTGTAATTGTGTGACTAGATGAATGGGTGGGTGTGTGCGTGAATGAAAAGGGGAGTATTAATTGACCTTCAAAGGACATTAAAATCCACGGGTTGATTAATACTATCTTTTGTTTTAAAAAAACAAAAACAAAAAAAAAATATAGTATCTTCTCTAGAATTCATTGAAAAAAAAAAATTAAATATGAAAAGGGAGAGATGGTGAAATTTGAAATTAATAACATATGGACGGATTACTTCACTTAAACTATACCGAGTGCCACACTGAAGTATACACTCTAAACGCGGAAGCAGTAGTCAGTATCAGTACCAATTGGGAAATCAGTCACACGTTACTGACTATAGTATATTTTAAACATGCTTCCTCAATTCATTCAATCACCAATACTTTGGGTTGTTTTTCTAATAGCGTAGGTCATACTGAGATGACATGGAGAATAACTTATATGGTTGCAGAAAATCAAAAAATTATAGTGGAAAGTCTAATTCATAAATTTTCCCCAAATTTTCTATGCAGTCCCATTCTATGCACAACCCAAAGTATAGGTCACTTGTGAACATTTTTGAGAATTTGGCCAGAAACTGAGAATGACTTATATGACTGCAGTACATCAGAAAATTCCATTGAAAATGTAATAAATCTCATTAATGGCGGACGAAAAGTCGCGCCTCCAAAATTGATTCTACCATTCCACACAGGGTTTTTTATATTTTGGTATTTTTTTCAAGGCAAACTAGTTTTATTTTGTTTTGTTCAGCTGTCTCTTAAATAAAATTTAAAGTAAAATTAGTCAAAAATGTCCTTGAAATATTTTTTATTTAATTTATGTTTGAGTTGTGTGATTGCACAGAAAATTTGTTTAAGTCGCAATTAAAACTTGTATCGTAGGTAAACGGGGGAAGAAACGAGGAAAAATCCGGTATTTTTTTTACGTGTGCCATCAGCCATTAACTTTTTTTGTGAAACTTTTATTTTGTTAGTTGCGAAATAAATTTCAAACGATACAGTTCTGTGCGTGTTGTGACTAATACTTTTTTAGTAGTAATTTTTTCAAAATAAAAAAAAAAAAAAAAAAAATTATTTGTAATATTTTATGTGTGGTTTTATGGGAATGGGTACAAAGGGCCGAATTTCGAAGGGCCGAATGTCGAAGGGCCGAATGTCAAGGGGCCGAATGTGTCGAAGGGCCGAATGGGTCGAAGGGCTGAATGTCGAATGGCCGAATGTCGAAGAGCCGAATGTGTCGAAGGGCCGAATGTCGAAGGGCCGAATGACTTTAATTTTTTAAAATTGTTGCTTTATTCAATATTTTGTAAATCTTTTTTATTAAACAGAAATGAATTTCTTATGAATTTATGTATTTTACGATTTTTCATCACGTCAGCGATACATTTTGGTGAAGGAAAATTTTGTCATGCGCCACCAATAGGTATATCCCTTTTCCTACCCGTTAACACAATTGTGTGGGAACTGTAAAAGTACCATATCAAAAATTTACTTTCGTATGCGCTTTGACCCAACTTACGCATTTGTGCATTCCTTGTAAAATTATTTTCGTCCGAAAAAAAACTATAACTATATACACAATCGTGTTGGTTGTACTTCAAAACAAGCGAAATTTTTGGCGTAAGTGTAGATGACGTATACATCGCCGAAATCGGGTAAGATGAAAATTTTTTAAAAAAAATTCTTTATAGGATTGTATATCTATCATTTTTAGGAGGTGCAAGCCAATAATTTCTGAAAAATTACCATTTTTTCCAGGAAAATTTTTAGGTTTTCCAAAAATATTTTTTTGATTTTTTTCATCCAAAAATTAAAAATCTGCCGTTTTTATTTATCAAATTTTATCAAAAAATTTGAGTTACACTGTCATGAAACGGGTAACAAATTACATTTTTGCGTTATTTTAATAAAACTTTTTGATTTTCCGGAAAATTTTTCCCTTTTATTTATTTGTCCAATATTTTTTTTAGTTTTATTTATTTTTATTAATAATAATTGCTTCGTCAACCTTGCAGACACAGATTAAAGAGTTTTTATCGCTCTTATCGCTTCCTCTGATAGTGCCACAAATGTTAAAGAAATCATCTTTTGTAAATATAAAATGTTTTTTAATGTAATTTTAATTCGTTGTACATTGCCCCAAACCCCCGCTTTTCCAGAATTTATGCAATTCTTCAAGTGGCAAATTTTATTTATAATTTTAAACTAAGTAAAAAAATAATAAAATTTCCATAGAAAAATTGCAAAACTTTCCCGGAAAAATTACTTGTGCTGTCGAAAAACTGTTAAAATATAATGCTAATATCAACATTTAAAAAAAATTACAAATTTATATTATTTTGAATAAAATAATACGCAATTTGTCACCAAAAAAAATGAAAAGGTCAAAATTTTCCCGGAATTTCTCGAAATTTTTGGCTTGCACTTCCTAAAAACGATAGATGCACAATCCTTTCACCTTCAAGGTGAAACATCTACCGTGATAACTGGTTGTAATGCCGAAGGAAATTTTCTTCCACCAGCATGCGTTTTCAAGGGGAAAAATAAAAAAATAGAATTTGAAGATGGAATGCCCCCCGGATCGGTTGTTTATATGAGTGAAAAATTGGCCTACACTAACAGCGATATATTTTTTATTTGGTTGAAAGATCATTTTTGTGTTAGAAAACCGAAGGGCAAGGTGGTTTTAATATTAGACGGTCATTCGTCCCACTGCAATAACAATGAAATGCTTGATTATGCAGCCGAAAATGATATGATCCTCTTGTGTTTACCACCGCACACTTCTCAATTTTTGCAACCTTTGGATAGAGCATTTTTTAAGTCCTTCAAATCACATTTTTATGGCGCATGCAATTTATTCACTAAAGCCAATCCTACGTAGCGGCGTTCGACATTTTCAGCAACGGGCATTTACCCTTTCAATCCAGGTACAATACCGGAATATGCTTTTTTTAGCGTCTAGCGTGAATCAGGCTATACTAATCTCGACAGGGGAACAACTAATGTGGAACCAATAATGGAAATCTTGGGTTCAACTACCCCGCCACAACAGCTGCTGGCAAGCTCAAATATTACTCGGCAACGCAGCCTTACACCAGGCAAGTTGTTAGATATAAGTTCGCCAGTGCCGGCAACATCAACTGTTTCCGAACATGTGAGTGTACGTAGGGAGCGTGCACGAGTTTTGACTTCTTTGAATCCTGCTGGGATTCGAACCTAGTACCTCCCGGTCCAAGTGCCGAAGCTTTAACAACTGCACCACTTGTCATACCAACTTTGCGTGATTAAAATTTTAATTATGAAAAATAATAGATAGATGACTACCATTTTCATCAATTGTCACAATTGTCTTTTGCATAACAGCAAGTCTCAGACTCTGTTGCCCTGATCTCAGCTTCAATGTTGTGCTTTAGCTGCTCTATAGTTTGTGGGTTGTACAACGTTTTTTTAAGATAACCACATAGGAAATAATCAGGCACAGTTAAATCTGATGAACGTACTGGCTAATGGAATCCTGAACTTCTTGACATAATTCTGTCATCAAAAATTTCACTTGGAAGAGTAATTGTGGCATGGGCCGTGTGGGTACTGTTGCTCCTTCCTGCTGGAACCGATTATTGTTAGCTGTCATAGGACGTACTAAATTATTAATCATAGTACGATACCTGTCCCCATACACCGTCATTACATTACCAACTTTATTCTCAAAGAAGTATGGCCCTACAACCCTTTGTAATATCACTCTACACCATACTGTACACTTGAGCGAGAGCAATTTGCACTGGTGAGGAACTCTGGGATTTGCAGTAACTCGTTATTTTTTTGCGCACAACTCCAGAAAGCGTGTTGCTAAATTAGTTGTTGCTGGTAGTCAACGGCTTAAAGTTGTTGTGCCAATTGGACCTTGTATGGATTCATGTGTAAATCCCGATAACATGCCTAGTTGTCATTTTAATGGTCACTTTAAATATTTTATTCCGCCAGGATGTTTTATTTCGTGAAAAAAAAATGAACAAAAAAATTTCCGCTAATAATTATTTAACAATAACATTCTTTTATGAGATAGTGCTGCCGCTTGTAGTGAGTAGCGTAATCCCTTATTTTCTGCTGGTAAATTTCCACTATCTTATTCAGGATTTGAAAGATTCCATTATAGAACAATTTAGTTTTGTAATGAAAATTCAAAGCCATTATTATTAAAAGGTAATAACTTCTTAATCCAATGATTACTGAAATTTTAGGCCTTGCTAAATACCAACGTAGTTTCATTTTTTCTCATCGGTTTCCTTAGTAGTGGACATACATTAGTACAAAAATTAGTATCTCTCCTTATCCCTTCTTGACTTTGATTTTAAGCTAGGAACCCCTGTTTTTTATTGCAGATTTGGATTCTACGGCTTAAAGTACATAGGATTTCTTTAAAATATTTTTTTTCGATTCATGATAGATGGCGCTGTAATAACGATATTATTTTTTTCGATTTCTCCTACTAAGGACATATGTATATGATTCTGCAATACGTCTGAATTAAAATTAACACGTCTTCAATGTATATACTCGAAATTAGTCTTAAACAAATTGTATTTCTTAAATTTTTAATTACCGCAAAATGACTTGTCAAGAAACTACTATTTTCGTAACCCATGAACATGCGATTAAATCTGCTTTCAAATAAATGATTTTTTTTTTGTATTTTGTTTTAAAAATATCCGAATGACTGGAAAATTGTAACCTGTAGAAATGTAAGTGACTGGTGAATAAACTACTTTCAGCGTAACCCTGTATAAGATAGCGGAATTTTGACAGCGGAAAATAAGATATTACGCTACTCGCCGCAAGTGGCAGCACTATCACTAAAGAGAATTGTAATGTAATTATTAGCGGAAATTTTTTATTCATCACTTATATATTTTTTCACTAAATAAAACATCTCACCGGAATAAAATATTAGAAGTGATCCTTAAAATGGCAAATTAATTGATCTCCGAAGTAAAGGAACTCGGCATATGAAATGTTGAAATTTTACAATATTCCGTCTTTCCGGTATTTCTTCCACTAGTAACCAATGATTTCGGTTAATTTTCTAATAGCTTATACCGTAGACAGACACAAAATTTATCGCGATTTTCAGTTATCTAGATTGAAAATAAAATTATAAAAATCGTGATAAACAAATTGTGGTGACAGACAGTAACCCGATTTTTGCGAGTGTGCCTAATTTATCAGGATAGATTGCATTTATCAAGTTATGAAAACTTAATAATTCTGTTTTGAAAAAATCGTGTACAGACAGACAAGCAGAAATAACTTAATAATCTAGATAACTAAGTTATCTAGTTTGTGTCTGTCTACGGTATTAGGCTACACTAAGACTATATGCAAAATTTGGGGAAAATTCATGGACTAGAATTTTCACAAGAATTTTTCGATTTTGTGCTCCCATATAAGTTATTTTCAGTTTTTGGCCAATATCTCAAATACTTCCACTAGTAACCAATACTTTCAGTTAATTTTCTAATAGCCTAGGTCATACTGAGACTACAAAGAAAATTTGGGGAAAATTCATGGACTAGAATTTTCACTAGAACTTTTTGATTTTCTGCGGCCATATAAGTTATTTTCAGTTATGGCCCTATTCCATTCAAAAATACGAGATTTTGTACAAAATTAAAAAGAGAGGGAAATAAACCATTTCTATTTGTGAGAAAGATAATCCGATTTTTTTTGTTTTTGTTGAGTTGCTATAATTTTTCCTTGAAAAATATCAAGCTTAGTATTTTTTATAGCAGAAAATATAAAAATCATAAATAATAATCCCCCACTCTTTTTAATTTATTTTTTCTAAATTTTTATAGTGAACAGATATGCGACGACGTGACTTTAGCAGTTCAATTTTTTATGATGCCGTGATTTTAGAAAAAAAAACTTTAATAAATAGATTCGTGTGGTGTTGAATTTTACTGTGCACAGAAATACATTTTTAATATAAAAATAAATTCGATAATAAATTAATAATAATAATAAAATAATCATCATAGAATATCATAGAATATAACCGGAAAAGTTAAACGTATTAAAAAGATGTATCAACCATGATAGATTAAAACTTTTCAAATTAGGATTAGTGAATGTAGATATGAAGAAACGACCATTTCGATTTTGTAATAGATTAACAATATTGTAACGGTAATCTGTTAGAATAATTACAAAATTCAATTGCTACCGGTTGTACCGATTGTAAATTCATTACACCGGTTGCACGTTTCCGTTAAAATTTCCTCAATTTTAAATTTAAAAAAATTTCAAATTGAAAATTATTTTTATTGTGACATCGTTGCTTTTAACTACTAAGTAGTTATAAATATTTCTTTGACTACAAAGAAACACCCTACCCCAGTTCACATTGCGCTTTAAAAAAAATATTACACAATTTGCAGATAAATATTTTATTATAAATCATTCATACATTCTATAGATTTACAAAACATTTAATAAAAAATGTAAGCTTCAATAATATTCATCAAATCTTCAATTTATATGACTTTTAACAATGCGAGCTGTTGAGCTTTCGTTTGAATCAATATTAAACTTTAAAAGCCAGCTAATAAAATTTCAAAATCATTAAATGCTGGATCCCTCGGTGCAGCGGACGCGATTTAAATAAATAGAATGCTAATGATTTAATCTCGGCAATACTTTAACACGCCATAAAATGTTGGACATCAATTCAGTAAATTTATCCGAAATATTATAAAGGTCGGCTGATTATTGAATCCAACCTAAGAAAAAAATAATAGAAAATTTAATTAGTAAGAATAGGAAGCAACTAAGAAGCAATTTAAATTTCTACCTCAAATATCTTTAATACAGTCTTAATGAATTCCCAGTCACAATGTTCTCTCGATAAAATCATATTCCAAAATGTTTGCAACAAATAATATGTCATCTATTGGCTGCAATTTCAGTTGTAACATCATTGAACTTGTCTACAAAATTTGATTGATTTGGTTCGGTAACTCATAGTTTAAATAGAGAAAAGTGTCACGAAACCCAATCGTCAAGCAATATCATAAAATCCATAATGTGCGCTTCTCTAAAGTTGAAAATGGTAAATCAATTAAATACATATTGCCATGTAGCAAGACGTCGCGAACTGTAGATATAGTGGCAAGTTCGTAATATAAACGATTTATATTGAATTTGAATTCGATATACAAGTTTTAAATCATTCGTCTTATTCGGTTGGTGCCTGAAATTAAACGAAATTAATGTTTTATTTGTATGCCAAATCAAATTCGTGACACTTACGTGAAATTTGTGGGTATCGGTTTCGTATAAAACAACATGAACTAATCGCCCCAAACGTTTTGCAAAATGACATTATCTTTCTGTGTTGTAGATCAACAGACCATCGCCCGCCATCGCCGACTTGCATTAACCCTTGCACCAGGAGGTCGATCCAGTGGCGATATGATTTTTTACTTTCCACAATCAGTTTTCATTCAGCTTATAATATTATAGCACAAAATTTACAATTCAGCTAATAAATTCCTAATCATTACTCGACTTTTTGAATATTTCTTAAGAAATTAAAACGTAACCGAATTAATAAAATTCAATAATAAACAATAAAACTTGTTTCCCAGTAAAATGCGAAACAGCTGATTTTGATGCCACAAGTGAAAATTTTTAAGAGCAATGGATTTACACTTTTAATATAATGTTTACTGTTATAAAACGGTAACAAATCAACTACACATTTTATAAACCACACAAATATAATTAGTTTATGATTATTAAAAAAGACGTATTATTTTAAAAAAATTATCTTCACTTTAGGTTTCTCTATTACAGCCATTTTGGTTTATTATATGTAACATAATTTTTTGTTTTTTTAGGTTATACCGGAACTTGTCAAAATTTTCCCCTCACATTTTTTATAGCAGAGTACTTTTTACGTATTTATCCAAATTAAAGAAACTAAAATAAAACAAGACTATTTTCGCCACTTAAAAAAAAAAATTAATTTTTTTAAATAATTTATAGGATATAAAATACATCGTTAATTATTAAAAACTACGATTTTTCATTATATTTAAATAATTTTTAGGTTATGTTTGTATCGTAGTCAAAAAATTCCCCTACATATTCTACTATAAAAAAAAAAAATTGTGTCTCAGTCACCCTCATGTAGATATTTTATTCTTGTCTCTTTTTAATTTTGTACAAAATCTCGTATTTTTGAATGGAATAGGCCCATTACATGCCAATATTTCAAAAACTTCCACTAGTAACCAATAATTTCAGTGGGTTTTTCAATACCTTAGATCATTGTGAGACTATATGGAAAATTTGGGGAAAATTCATGGACTAGAATTTTTTGATTTTGTGTGGCCAAATAAGTTGTTTTCAGTTTTTGGCCAATATCTCAAAAACTTCTACTAGTAACCAATACTTTCGGTTGGCTTTCTAATAGCTTAGGCCATACTGAGACTAAATGAAAAATTTGGGGAAAATTCATTGACTAGAATTTTCACAAGAATTTTTTGGTTTTCTGCGGCCAAATAAGTTATTTTCAGTTTCTGGACAATATCTCAAAAACTACTAGTAACCAATCTTTCGGCTTTTATTCTAATAGGTTAAATCAAACTGGACTATATGGAAAATTTGGGGAAAATTCATGGACTAGAATTTTCACTAGAATTTTTTGATTTTCTGCTTCCATATAAGTTATTTTCAGTTTTTGGCCAATATCTCAAAAACTTCCAATAGCAACCAATACTTTCGGTTGTTTTTCTAATAGCTTAGGTCATTCTGAGACTATATGGAAAATTTGGGGAAAATTCATGGACTAAAATTTTCACAAGATTTTTTTGATTTTCTGCGGCCATATAAGTTAATTTAAGTATTTGGCCAATATCTCAAAAACTTCCATTAGTAATCAATATTTCCGGTTGGTTTTTTAATAGCTTAGGTTATACTGAGACTGTATGGAGAATTTGAGGAAAACTCATGGACTAGAATTTCACAAGAAGTACAAATTATTTATCTTTACCTTACATAAAAAATCTTTTCGAAAAATTAAAACATTTATTTAAAAATTATAATGGCCAAAAACTGAAAATATCTTATATGGCCGCAAAAATCAAAAAATTCTTGTGAAAATTCTAGTCCATGAATTTTCCTTAAATTTATCATATAGTCTTAGTATGACCTAAGCTATTAGAAAATTAACCGAAAGTTTTGGTTACTAGTAAAAGTTTTTGAGATATTGGCCAAAACCTGAAAATAACTTATATGGCCGCACAAAATCAAAAAATTCTTGTGAAAATTCTAGTCCATGAATTTTCCCCAAATTTTCCATATAATCTTAGTGTAGCCTAAGCTATTAGAAAAACAACCGAAATCATTGGTTACTAGTGGAAGAAATGCCGGAAAGACGGAATATTGTAAAATTTCAACATTTCATATACCAAGTTCCTTTACTTCGGAGATCAATTAATTTGCCACTTTAGGGATCACTTCTAATATTTTATTCCGCTGAGATGTTTTATTTAGTGAAAAAATTTATACATAATGAATAAAAATTTCCGCTGGTATTTACATTATAAAATAAGTTCTCTTTAGTAATAGTGCTGCCACTTGCGGCGAGTAGCGTAATCTCTTATTTTCCGCTGTCAAAATTCCGCTAACTTATACAGCATATAAATGTAGTAGTTTTCTGTTCCCTTTGGAGTTCTTGATTAACGTGAGTCCTCTCGCCTCTCACATACCATGGTGCTTGGTTTACATGGGTCCCCTAGCCTCATCATCTTTTAATTAAGGTAAGTGCTCAAAATGATGGCCTTCGACTTCAATGTACTTGTTAATCCACATTTCAAATAAATTTACACAACTGAGAACCGTGTCTGCTTGAATTTCGGCACAAAAATTTCTGTCTCGCTCAATCATACTCTCATGTATTGTTGGTTTTTGTTGGTAAACTTTGCCTTTGAGATAGCCCCACAAAAAGAAATGTCGCGAAGTAAGATATGGTGATCTGACAGGCCAATTTACTGGACCACTGATCCAGCGACCATTGAAATCACGATCAAGTACTTCACGTGCTACAGACGAATAGTGTGCTGGACAACCATCATGTTGAAACCACATGTTCTGTCGCAATTCTAAGCTCAAATCTTAGCTCATTTTAGGCAGTTCATTTTCCAAAATGTCTCGGTACATTTAACCACTCAAGTTGCCTTCAATAATGTGGGAGCCCATGAGTTTGTTGCCAATTATTCAACACCACATGTTAACAGTCCAGGGGGCGCTGATCTTCAACTTGGTGAAACTAGTGCAGACTTTCAACACTCCAGTAATGCATGTTGTGTCGATTAACCGTTCCATGGTTTGTAAACCACGACTCGTCGGAGAACACTACATAGCGAACAAATTCGGATTTTTCTGTATTTGTTCACGTGCCCACTGACAAAATGTTACTCGATGTTGGAAATCAACGGATGATAGCTATGACGTTTTAAAATTTTCCAAATATTGGTTTGGGACAATCAGGAATCGCTAGTTATTTCTCGTGTACTAATATGAGGATTATGAGTTAATGCAGCCATTACAGCAATTTCATTACTTTCCTAAGTGACTGTTGCTCGACGAGTTCTTTTTTTCAGTTGAACACTTCCATCAGTTCTTTTTTTCAGTTGAACACTTCCATCAGTAGTAAATTGTTTAACAGTCCGGTAAAATGAAGCACGTTACCGAATCCTATCCGGAAAACGCGAAGCGTAGAGTGACAGTATTATAAAGACTACGGCCAGCTCCTCCATAAACCAGGACCATTTCAATTTTTTCTTGTACAGTTAAATACTCCATTTTGTATTGTATTAATAGCCTAACGCAAACATGTCTTTTAGTTTTCGAAATAATCTTCGAACTGTTTCGATACTTTCAAAACAAAATACAAAAAAAAAACATTTATTTGAAAGCAGATTTAATCGTATGATCCTGGGTTACGATAATAGTTAATTTTAATTCAAACGTATTGCAGAATCGTATGCATAAGTTCTCGGTAAGAGGAATCCAAAAAAAAATTAATAAAATTGTAAATTTAATTTAACAGTGCCATCTATCATGAATCGAAAAAAATGTTTCAAAGAAATCCTACGTACTTTAAGCCGTAGAATCCGATTCTGCAATACAAATAGAGGGAAATTTAAAGGAGGAGAAACACTTATTTTGTCACTAATGTATGGCCTCCCCGGAATGATTAAATTTTCATAATGTACATTTTTTTTCGAAGAGTGCTTATTTTCCGAGATATTTGCAAGTTTCAGCTTAAAAAATCACCCGATATAACTGAGTGAAGTTTACCTAAAATATAAGTAGTACTATAAACGCTATCATTTTTTAATTTAGGTGAAAGTTCGCAGTGCTCGCTGCTTCAAGCGCATGGGATCATATACATTATATCAAAATGATTCGTCATCTTTACCAAATCACTTTTGTTTATTTAAATTGTTGTGATTCGTTGCATGCAAAACTATGCGCATTGGACAGTTATTCTATTTATTGGATCATTTCTTTATGTCTAAATAACAAACAATCAACTAACAACCGTATATATACACAAGGTAAAGAACATATAGTGAAGTAAGTACAGAACATAAGGTAGAACAGTTAACTGAACTGTGGATAGAGATAGACATAACCATAATACTAAGTAAACATTTTATAGATATCAAAATAATTAGTTATATCTACGTTTTCTAAGACCATCCATGCTTCCATAATATACGGTTATTTTATTATAATTGATATTGCCACTTTTGGTACGTTTCTAGTATCGTCTACTTATCCGAGAAATAGTAGGTTGGCGACCATATATCACACAAATTACCAATTTAACATCACATAATATTGACATCACAACAAGTAAATAAAATATTGAAATTCAACACTGTCTTGTTATATCCAGCATCAAACAATTATTTAAAACAATAAATAATTGTTTGAAAAAAAAAAACAACAAAAATAATTTTTACAATAAAACAAACCATTAAATGTAATTTAATCCATTCACCATGTAATCAAGTTAAATTTAATAAAGCAACAAAAATTCTTATTACCTTCAATAAACGATAAAAAAAATTTACAAATCACTAAAACTATAAGTTATAAAATGTTGGAAACAGATTTTCGTTGCTTGCGCTTATTCATAAAAATTATTACTTATTTAAATAAATAAATATTTTATGAAACAAATCATATTTTCGCAGTGTTGTAAAAATGTACGAGTACGAGACGTCTCGTGTGGGATTAAAAATTTTATCTTTATGAACATTTTCATGTTGTGTGTGAAATTAAATATCGCTTTCTGTGTGTATAATACGCGAACCTTAATCAAATCGCGATTTTTATTAATATAAAAAAAATTGAAAATTTATATGATTACCACCACCGATAGCCCATATCAGAGTGTTGTATCGCAAAACACATTAAGTATATACGCTAATTTGATTCACTTTTAAAATAATATAATCTGAGTTTGTTTAAACGCCAAAAATTTGTAATTTATTTGTTCTATCGACAGGTCTTGGGTACATCAGCATAATCACCCAAACTAAGCCATTTGATGGGTTCGACAGGTCCGGCTGGTTCGACTAAGCCACGTTTCACTAAACATTCTAGTCGCCATGGCTTTACGTACATTTCGTCAGTCCATTTACATTCACATGGTGGAATGCACGGGCACAATGGTAGCGGAGGTATTTCTTTAACATAATTCTTACCCGGTTTAACGTAATACAAATTAATACGTTTAATACCACCGACCAAAATCTCTTTCCGCTTCGGTATATGTTTCAACCATTCGGTTAATTGCTCGAAATGATTCAACGTAATCGTACGCTCTTTCATAAGTTTCATTTTACGCCATAAATCGGTACGCGTTGCCAATTCATATTTAGGCCCGGTATAAACCCGATAGATTTTATAGTGCGTGTCCGGATATCGCGGTGGTAGTGAAATGCTACGTTTGAACAGAATATTTTCGACCTCATATAGTCGCCGGATCTCACGGGCAATCGCAAGCATATGATCAAAACTTTTTATATTCATTTGACATAAAGCACAAGCATCGACCAGTAGCAGTGTTCGACCATTTATTCTGTTCTCCATAAAAGTATTCTGAATGAAATGTGTATATATATAATAAGTTTGATTGTTTGTCATTTAAAAATCATTCACATGTTACCCGATACTGTGGATAGCCTAGTTTATCGATCCATAGAATTACATCTAAATTAGTCCATTTAAATGGTTCTGGAAGAGGTGCATCGTTAACAGGTTTTTCTAGTATAAATGAAAGTTCTGTTGGAGTTGCCCATGTTCTTCGTGGCGGTCTGAATAATAGAAAATAGTATACTTAATAATGTTTCAATTACTTCAGTGCCTTGATTACAATATCGGTAGTTCCGGATTTGGTTTGAGTAAGTCAGCAACGTGGAATTTGTAGGAATCGAGCGCCATCGATAATTTTAAAATTTTGCAGGGCAGACAATAAATACCTAAATTTGACACTTAAATCATTGGTATTTCGAACAAATATGTATTTTGAATCAAATTTGGTCATAGGAACTTCGTTGCGGCATATTTATTGAACTGACAAATCATAACCACCACCATCTAAGCTCGTGAATAATAATGAAAAGTTAAACGGATTGTATCGAAGAGAGGCGATTAATAACCGGCTACGTATATTACTTACTGATATACAAGGTTGCCGTCTTTCGAGGAACAGTAAAAAACAAAAAACCGTTGGTTTATCCACAACTGCAGCCGGCCTGGCTCTGTCTGCTGCTATACAAGCAACTATGTGGCTTAAAAACATAGAAAACGAAATTCAACTTTGTGAGCCCCATTGCCAGTAAAAATTGTGTCTGACAGGCCGGATGGTAGCAGATGTCTTGCCAAATGGTTTGTGTGGAGACAAACATCCGGCATGCGAGTTGGCTTATTGACATAAATCAATAGGCGCTTTCAGGTCCCACAACAGTTGACAACATGTTGAGTAAAATCACGACCATCATGATGCCACCAGTTGGCAGGCCTGAAAGCGCCCAATGTTCTAGTGCGATTGATGAAATGAGAGAAAGAGAGAGAGAGAGAGAGAGAACTAATTTATATAGTTGTATAAAAAATCAAGTGTCAAATATTTTCTGTTTAGTATTGAGTGTCTTGAAAGTACAATGTGTTTTATTTTATCGTAAAATTTAAATTAATTTTCCTCTTAACAAATTATATCGAAACTCGCAACTATTAAGACCACTTTCTGGTACTTGCAAAATAGCTCTGCTTCTATTCTTCGCGTAAAACCAATGTTGGAATCGTAATGAACCACGAGGTAAAGCAACCTCTTGGTGGCTGCGATAGCATCGGATTTAATAAATCCAAATGATTTAGATGGCTAGGCCACGTTGCGAGGTCCAACCAGTACAACCAACAAAGGATCCACTGCCCACCAGGAAAGTTATTGACGATACATTAATTTTTTTTTTATTTATTTAAATCTTATCACATGATAATTTATTACTAATGATGATAACGCACTTATTTGAAACAAATAAGTGGAGCGAGTGTGGGTTTACAAGCAATCAATATTCTGCTCCCACTAATGAATCTTTATTTATTAGATGACCAGCTCATGTGGTTTAATTCTTTTAAGGCGTCTCAGTTCTTGTGTTATGTCAAGAAGTTGTATTGCTTCACTATTGGTATGTTGCAGTACTCTTCTTTCATGTTTGATGGCAAATTCTTGAATCACTTCATCAATCCATTTAACGTTTAGGTCGATGTGTAATTCCTCGTTGGTTACGTAGCGGTAAGCATTCGTTATTGCTCGTAGAAATTTGTTTTGGCAACGTTGAATAATTAAACGATTTGATTGTTTAGTACAGCCCCAGAGTTGGATACCATACGTCCAAATTGGTTTAATTATCGATTCGTAGCGTAGATCAGGCGTTTACAGTACAGGCTAAGCTTAGAATGTCTTCCTATTAGCCAGTACATCTCACGTTGTTTTATTTTCATTTGCTCTGCTTTTTGTCTAATGTGATATTTCCAGTTCAATCTTGAATCGAGATGCAATCCGAGATATTTAGCAGATTCAGCTTGTGGAATTTGTACCCCATTGAGAAATGTATGGATGTTGCTATTTTTGCGCCGCAACGTGTATGTTACATGTATTGATTTGAGCTCGTTAAGCTTTATTTTCCAATCCCTGGTCCATTGGCTGATTTTATCGAGTGCTTGCTGTAAGTATTCTACTGCTTGGTTCTGCGATTCGCTTGATGCCACCAATACTGCGGTATCATCAGCAAAAGTTCCCATGAAGGTTGTTTCCGTTGCGGTATATCAGAAGTGTAAAGTAGATATAAGATGGGTTCTAATATGCTACCCTGGGGCATCCTTGCTATGGCTGGGTAAAAGTTAGAGCATGTTTCTTCATGTGATACTCTGAATATTCATTTGGAGAGATACGACTCGAGCAATTGGCAGTAATTTTCTGGCACTAATTTACTTATCTCGTAGATAAGACCCTCATGCCACACTCTATCGAAAGCCTGTGATACATCTAGAAATACGGCAGGGCAATATTTCTTCTCTTCGAGTGCTTGTTCTATCTTTGCAGTTACGCGATGAACTTGATAAATTGTCGAATGTTTATTCCTGAATCCAAACTGGAAGTCAGGTATAATGATCATTGGTCTTAGTTGTTTCAATAACAACTTCTCAAACAACTTTGAAATAGTAGGTAACAAAGAGATCGGCCTGTATGATCCCATTTGCTCGGCTGGTTTGTTTGGTTTTTTACCATGATTATTTGTGCAACCTTGAAGCACTCAGGCACATATTTAAGTCGAAAGCAAGCATTATATATAATATATATATATATGTTAACATAGTGACTGCTCTCTTTGATAACTCCTTAAACATCCTTGGCGAAATTTCATCAATTCCAGGTGACTTTTTGGGATTCAAATTCATGTCTATTTCTTGCGCAATTTCTAGTGGGGTGACACTTCTGATATTTGATGGAGACCTATAGACTGGTTTAGGGTCAATCCTAGATTGTATGTCGTGTGGTTGAAATACTGATGCCAGATGTTGTGCAAACAGTTCTGCTTTGTCTTCATTACGTCGCACTCATTCTCCATTTGTGTTCCCTATAGGTGGCACTTGGGTTATTGGTCTCTTGTATCTTTTAGTAGTTTTCCAAAGAGAATAATTTTTGTCAGCTTCAGGACCCAGTCCTTTCAAATAATTTTCAGTACAAGCTTCTTTATGTTCTTTAATTTGGTAATTTGGCGCCCTCGATAGCTTAGTAAGTAGAGCGCTTGCTATGTAATTCGGAGGTCCCGGGTTCGATTCCTGGTGGTGGCAAATAGTTACGACTGGGCGTTTTTAATGTGTTATGTGTTACATTGTGCATTGTTTTATATATTTCAAGCGATAGATATCGGCTTTTCTCCATAAATATAATATAATTAATCGGTTAACTTTATTACTTACCCGATTAAATTCTCTTTTGTCAATAATATTTCTGGTTCTATGCCATATGCGTCTTTTCTTACGCCTTTCTTTTATCAGTTCTCGAATCGCCAGGGGGTAGTTGATCTCTTGTACGACTATCTCACCTAATACGGGTGTAGCCTCTTTAGCAGCTTCACGCATGGAGTTAATAAAATATTTAGTTTGTAATTCAAGTTCTTCTTTAGTTTTAAGAATAACTTTTAACTCAATTAGATTGTCCAGTTTCTCTCTAAATAATTCCCAATCAGTAAATTTATTTAAGGTTAAGTTTGGTTTTCTTTTTTATGACTAATGTACTCACAGTCATTAAGACCGGTGTGTGTGTGATCGGAAGTAAGGTCGTCAATACCTTCGACTTCAATGTAATTTGAGGCTATTCTTTTCGAGATATAAAAGTCAATCAAATCAGGAACTTTGTTGATGTCTGTAGGCCAATAGGTAGGTTTACGCGATGAGTGATATTCACAACCTGACATTTCTATTGCACTTAGGAGATCTTTTCCTTTTCCTGGTGTTATGAGTTGAGATCCCCACGCAGTATGTTTGACGTTGTAGTCACCTCCTATGATAAACCTTGGTCCAAGTTTATTAAAAATGTTAACATATTGATTTCTTACGATATTATGTCTTGGTCGACATAATATCGTAAGAAATCAATATGTTCGCCCCTAAACTTAGTTCAGCACCACCATGGTTAATCGTTATTACAGTAGCTTGCACAAATGGCTCGTTAATTTCTTCTTGATGGAAATGTAGGATATTTTGTTTGATTAAGATTGCTGTCCCTCCTCGAGCACGATCACTCGGATGCAATGTCCAATAGGCACTATATCCTGAAATTTTGATAAAGTTTTTCTCCGTAAAGTACGTCTCTGATATTAAAGCTACATCTATGTTATTGATTCTTAGAAATACTTCTAGTTCTTGAGCTCTTGCATTAAGCCCGTTAGCATTCCAGGCAATTATACGTAGGAACGTTATAGTCATTTACTTTTTATGTTTTAGCGGTTTATTTGGTGGCTTGGAATTATCTTCCAGTTTATCCACCCTGGTAGTAAGCTGGCTGAAATTTTGTCTCATTTCTGCCTGAAATTCGGTGAGCATTTTCATTATATTACTAATGGTTGGCTCGTTGGACACAGGTTTCTGCCTGCTTTCTTGATTTAGATTGTTATTTGAGGTTTTGGTCACCTGGGCGTAGGAAATCCCCTGCAACAGGTCTACATAAAACAATGGGAAGTGTCTAATAATTTTCTCATTATTAATTGTGTAGCGTGTCCTCAACAACAACAACAACAACAACAAAAAATTTTAGAAACTACTTATTTCTTATAAACCGAAAACCAAAAAAAATAAAAGAAAATTGGTTTCTCCAAAACATTATAAAACCGAATATTTATTTTATAAACAAAAAAAGGAAATATATAAAAAAAAACTCCGAAAAAAAATAAATGACGTATGTCAGCGATATGTATATGTAAATACAATTAAATCTCCATGGTGATTCCGATTGAAAGAACCCTCATATGGATCTTGTTCGCGTCATCATGTCCCTAAGGTAAAAGAAAAAAACACAATGAGTTAGAACCACCACACAAAAAAAAAACTTTTAACTGAAAAGCAAATGGAAATTAAAGTTATTTAAAAAAACACACTATAAATTATTCCTTAACAATTTTTGTTGATGTCACTTGAAGTTTGTTTTATTTATTTTATTTGGGCACCATGACATCGACACACTACTCAGGCTCCGGCTAAGCTACAAAAGCGATCCGCTCTGGGGTGGGTTGAAAAAAATTGTTTTGAAAACGATGATCTGAAAATTAACAAAATAAATGTGATGGCTCACCTCACAAAATTCAATTTAGCGTTTGGTCTTGAATCTCAGTACTACGCCTATTGCACCTTTACTACACCAGAACGTCCATTAACGCTCTTCACGTAAGTGCATCTGGTAGGCACTCTTCTTGATTAATACTCCGGCACAAACCACCTTTCAACGTCTATGACTTGGTTTAGATTGTCAATACGTTTTTTTTTCACTGCCACTCACACACACACATACACATAAAAAAATACTATTCGGAATAGTCCCGGTTTCGTATTCTAATTGTACTTTTTTTCACCAAAATGTACGTACGTAAAAAAAATATTTATCGAAAAAAAAAAATGTATAATTCACCAACCTAGTACACTTTTGTTACATACCACACTAATTTATCCATACAGCCATCTTATCCCTCGATGACGTTGTTTTCGTGTGCGTCTCTGTGTGCCGGCTTTTTTCTCCACGTTCAACTGGATATGTCCCGGTATGCTGCGATCTTCTTTCTTCCAGTAGTCGATCCAACAGGAGGCTGTTCGTAAACTCTACACGGAAAAAAATAAGCTTGCTATCTTAAAGAAAATTTTCTCTTTATTTAATAAAAAGTATTTTTGCTTACTTCAAAAACCAAATTTCTATGTCCATACCAGTTTTTCTAGTTATAAAAATGGTTTTCTTACGAAGAGAATTATTTCTTGACGGAAATTTTAAAATTAAATTCCATCTTGAGAATTATTTTTCTTGTATTTATCGCTGCTATAAATTCTTTATAATAAGAGAAAAAATCTAGTTTGAAGAAAAATACTTTTAATTTAATCTTATATTTTCTTAAAACAAGAAATTTAATATTTTCTTAAAACAAAAACATAAATTTTATTAAAATACAATATTTTAAAATTGAAAACGTTTCTTGATAATAAAAAAGTAATTTCTCTTTCTGATAAACAAATGAATTCTAGGAATTGCAAAAAAGCTATCTTAATTTAAGAAATAATAAATCTTCAGTCATTCTAAGTTTTCTTTAATCAAGACAAAAATTTCAAATCCAATTTACCATGTTACTTCGAGAAAAGTTTTTCTTATCACAAAAAAGTAATTTTTTAAACTTCAACATAATATTTTTTGGTTTAATATGTATGTCTCAAGCTGAGAGAATACTTTTAATTATAGAAAATGATTTTTCAATGTATAGTCTTAATTTTTTAAAACAAGAAAACGAGTGAAACATTTGAGAATATATAAAATAAGTGAACAGTTTAATAAAAACAACGTGTGTTTTTGTGATTGTCAAATTAAATATTTCCAAGTGGTTTTGAAAAATATGTAAAGTGAAGCTAAGTAGTTAAATGTAAGTTATATTTGTATTACATAAATTTTTAATTTAAATTAACAAGTGATCGCTCTATTTTGTGTGTTTTGTGTGAGTTGTTTGTGCGTAATGATTTTATAGTTTTATTTTAATTTTTTTAGTTAGATAAATCGCTGACAAAAATGCTAAATTTAAATGGCAACAGTAATTGGTTCTATTAGTTCATCGTTGTCTGAGTGTATCAATCACATCATCAATCAACCCCTTCTTCTCCGTCAAGTGGGCAATTATAATCAGCAGAATTTGTTAGAACGGTCCAATTAGATAAAGTAAAAAGCTACTATTGATTTTGATTTTATTTCACAGAACTTTCAACAGTTTCTCGCATCAACCAAAGGGATTACAATCTTAACCACAGCTCGACGAAAGGACCCGCAATCTACTAGTATCTACAGTTGTGGATATATTGCTGCATCGGCTGATTTATTTAATACAGTTGCTAGTGACATCGAGCATTTTTTTCTGGAGAAAGAAAGGTAACTAAGAATGAGTTATATATAAAAATGATTGCTAATTATTGTTTTATTTTCAGGAATTCTTTTGTAAAGGGGGTAGAAAGCTTATTCAACAAGCATAAAAATCACTAATGGAAGCTCTGAAAGATCGTCTTCTTGAAAAATAAATTTTAAAATAGGAATCTTCCTTTCAAAAAATATTTAATTTACTGCAAAAACTACAGGTACGAGTATTAACAAAAAGCTAATGTTTAGTCTGGAATTTTTTAAAACCTACTTTGTATTTTTTTCATCCTTAATAATTTTTTTCAAAACTTACCGATGTTTATTTGTTACTGCATGTTAAAACTATGTGTGAGTTATGCTATCAAAATAATGAACTTTTCATTATTGATATTGTAAAAACTAGTTGTAAAGTTCTCTTAAAACCCTTAGTTTTTCATAAACTTCCCAACGAAACAAAAATATTGAAGCCAATTATGTCTTCTATTTAATTATGTTAGTATTTTATTATTGTAATTTGTAATATGATATAGCTAAATTATATTAAATTGAATCTTTATATTTTTTATAATAAAATAAAATAAAAAATATGTAATAAATTTTTATCGTTATTATTTTGGAAATTATATTAAATGTTGCTCCAATAAACAGGAAAAAAAGATGTAAACCAGAAATACTACTACAGCTTTCAAGAAGTTACTTTCTACAATCTAGAAATTCAAAAGCTTTTCCAAGAAATGCGTTTGAAGTATTTAAGCAATTCCTTCTCTACAACTGATAAATGGGTTCTTCTATCAAGAAAAAAAAATGATTTCTAACAGAAAATGCATTTTATTTATTAGAAAATGTCTCTTAACTAAAGAAATATAAATCATACAGTTATATTTAATATTTCTTAATACAAGCCTCAATTTATTGCATTTTGAGATACGGTTACCTTAAAACATGAATTTGTTATCTTTAATGAGGAAATAGATATTAAAAATTGAGAAAAACGATTTGCTCTATAAAATAATATTTTCTTACTTTAAGAAATTGAATTTCTTTCAACAATAAAAAAAATATTGTTTTAATATTTAAATAAAAACATCAAATGAAGAAATTGGAAGTTTGCATTATGAAAAAGTTATCTTAGCTGAAAATCAAGTGCTCATTTTTCTTGAATCATTCAGTTTTTTCTTCGTTGTAACCAGTTTTTTTTTCCGTGTACATTGTTACGATATTGTTAACAATGACAGCTCTAAATCGTTCTGAAACTACCATTGTAACAACGACCACGTGCTTTTTGTCGTTCGTAAACTCGTTTAACATTGTTACAAATGTCATTCTCAACCCGACTCGAGACTGCCTTTCCAGCTGTCAAAGTACTAAATATGCTACAATCAAACGAAAAAATTATTGTTTCACATCAATATTTAAACAAAATTACTTTTTAATAAACTTTTTTATGTGGTCAATGTGTTTGATAAAAGTACTATGCGTATAATTGGATATTATTTAAAAAGTCATAATTTTATTACTCAAAGTTTACGGATATCTAATTTAATAATTATTTTCATATTGATGAGAATAGAAATTAGTTTTCTGTTTTGCGTTTTATTATAGGTTGGTTTTGGTCATCGTCAATCATCTGTAAAATCATTGACATTTGTAACAAAATCATTGTTAAGCGCATACATCATACTTACAATGACAGTTGTAACAATGTTAACAATGTAGAGTTTACGAACAGCCTCCAGGCCTAAGTTTTTATTGACGCGACTTATATATAGTTCATTTCCAGGCACTGAACTGGAATTATTTTGCTTAATGAGCTCACCCCATATTATTCTGCAGTTTTTTTGTTATCACCCTAATGAAATTTTAAGTTAAGTTTTCTAACAAAGTTTAGATGGCACGGTGCATCGATAAGAAGTACAAACCCAAAATAAATAAAAATTGGTATTCCCCTAAATGACCACCAAAAACAATTTTATTGGAAAAAAAATTAAAAATAAATAAATATTGTTGCTTCTTTATTGCAATTAAACAATAACAACAAATGAGATTATAATTCAAATAAATTTACCGATACCAACCATGATGATCCATTCAATCAGAACCACTAACGAAAAAAAAAATCAAAGAAAAATGTATCGTTACAATTGTCGACTTTTTATGAATGTTAATAATGTTGGTTACTTTATGACCATGTTCCTCGATTGCCGCTTTGATCTCTTCGCGATCGGTAGATGACGGTAAACCTCGTATTACGACTCTATACCATCTTTCACTTTTGAGCTGATAAGTATGGTATTCCATCTTATATAATGTACTATCCTTGTTATTGGATTCAGTTTCTTTTATATCGCTAAGTAGTTTTTTAATTTTACGGTAGTCATTTTCAGACTGCGTTGTTATTTTGATATCGTTATTGGATATTGCTTTAAACTGAGCAGGTTTCCCTGTCACTGCCAATACTCGAGCTCCGAGTATACTCGTATTAAAATTCCTAACATTGCAGACATTGATTGGTGGTGGTAAGGGTTCCTTTAGGTGTGCATCTTGTGGTTGTTTTGGTATTTCGTTATCTTGCGGTAGAGATACCCTTGGTGATGGCGTTTTGGAGAGTCTCCTCTTTTTATTTACATTGACTTTATTTTGTCTAGGTTGGGTTTCTTTCTCAAGTTCCTCTTCATCCGTAAAGTATTCGTTGCCGAGACTTTGTAGGCTCTGACTTCTACCATTAGTTGACGTAGAAGGTTTCTCTTACCTCTCTCACTGAAAAAAATAATAGGGTGAAGTCTACAAAAAATATAAGTAAATTTAACCTAAAATCGCTGTTGAAATTGAGCCTAATTAGCGCAAAGTAAATTTCACAAATTTTGAAATGTGAAATTAACTTCATGCTATGTAAGAATATTTTATAATAAAATTATGTCGTTGCATGTAATATTTACTTCGCATTTTGTTGGTCCAACTTATTGAATGAAAGAAAACGAAAATAAAGAATACGTAAAATGAAATTGTTGAATTAACTTTAATTTAAGTAAAATTTACATTTTGCTTAATAAGAAATAAAATCGTGATTTTTTTTGCATGATAAAAATATTTGTTATCACATCGAGATGAGGTCTCACCTTTTCAAAACCAGTGAGATACAAATTTTGATCTTTTAATTAAAAGATTCGATATCCTCATCATCAGATCAGATTATGTAGTTATCAAACTACGAACATAACGTTTCAAACTTCATCAATTTAAATGATGTTTACATCAACTGACCTAGCGAATTATATTAAAAATGCAATAATAATTGTTAAATATCGTCGATGTAAATTTAACACACCAGTTTGCAACCTTTTTAATTTTGGATAAAATACTACTACAAACCGTTTACTAACCTATTTGACAAATAAAATGTTAAAAATATGTTGCAACACTACATATATTATAAAAAAAAATTATATATAAAAAGAAAAATTATTACATAGAAAACAGACAGTCTGGAGATGACACGCAAAATATTTTATTTTTATCGATTTTGTTTACTTACGTTGTTTTCAAAAAATTGCGATGGAATGAGAAACATCGAAGACTCGTCATACATGTTTCGCTCAAGACATTATCAAGAAAGAGGTTGTATACATGACATGTCTCACACTAGTCTTTGTTCATAAACAGACACTATACGTGTCATTTGAGAATCAAATGTGGCAAAAACCGTCAAAAACTAAGTTTTTTGGCTTTTTCATACACAATTAGAAAAAAGAGTAAGAAATAGAAACATATGTTTTCGTGAAAAATAATCCTCACAAATTTACAACTATGGGTGATTGCGCCAGCCGCAGTGTGCTATGCCTTCTATATTTTAATCGATTTTGAGCTTTAATGGAAGGGACCACCGAGGAGGTATTTCTCATTGGTGGTCGTGACAATTGACACTAACAATTTCAAAAATTGTTTAAGGTTAGTTTAGTTAGGATAATTATTCAAAATTATCATATTTTCGAAAAGAAAAACCCGAATTGTGACTTTTGATGTAAAAGCAAAACATTACCCATTTGCCCTACTAGTACTAAAAAAAACAATTAAAAAATTAAATAAAAACTGCGTGACACGTGTCGTTATGGCGACTATCAGTGTTGTTTTCATCCCAAACGTTCAATCATGGAACAGGTACGCACATCAGGTACGACGCGTCTATATAAAGTCCAAGAAATGTATCCTAAGCAAGAAATGTATCCTAACTTCTAACGACTGTAGAATGTTACCTACAGTTGAAAGGAAAGTTGATTTGCACAAGACGAATATTGGAAAATAATCCAACTTCTTGGAGCAAATCCAATCGAGTTAGATGGCTGAACAACGCATGATAAATATAGTTTTTCAACCGACTGTTGCTGGTGTATGTCGTAGAGAATGATCCTGGCTGCGCTAGCGTGACGATATCGAACAAGACATTCGCATAATAGGAGATCGAAGCTGGAGGACGGGAACGATGAGCCGAAATTGAAGGAGGGCCAAGTGCAGGCGGAAAAATTCGGCCATTTAATATCCGCGGATTTTAAAGCCGCTTCCGCCGAGCTCGTTTATCATACATATGGGTCCAAAATAAAGCATTTAACACCGAAATTCATTTTCAAAATTTTTTGAACAAGATTTGGGGTGCAAATGATTGGAGGCTCCACGGATAACACGAACGGTTGTGGTAAAGAATCCCTTCGTATTAGTGATCAATATAGCGATAGTCAATCCAACACAATGCAATGAACGAAAACACAAATTGCGAAAAATGGTGTACCACCTGGGGTAAATCCTGGGGATTTACCCGAGGTGGTACACCATTTCTCAAATTGGCTAATCCACACTCTTCGGAGGCCGGTTTTATAGATTCTGGGGGAACAACGTATTGTATGTTAGTGAAATCAATTTTGAAACAGCGAATCCGTGTCAACAGCAGTCAAATACAGTAAGAAAGTATGCCAAAAGTAGATGCAAAAGCAGTTCTGCAACAGATATCTTCAACGTCGGTAGCAATGCAAATGATGTACGTTCTAATCTAGAAAAAAAAATCAAGCTCTAAAACAACAAAAAAATGAAGACATGGAGCTTGTAATCTCCAATCTTCATCGCGAGTTAATCTGCCTGAAAACAGATAAAATAAATTCAAAAACAGAAAAGGAAACCATCAGACAACGAAGTACAACCTTAAAATGACAAGTGGCAAAAGACTGAATACTCAACGGACGAGGAAGAGTTAGAAATTGAAACTGATTGGATCCTGAAGAACGGGAAAGCTAAACAAGACAAGAGAAATAAAATAAGAAAAGCTAACTCCTCTCCAGAGGTAGAAAAATCAGTCGAACGTCAACCAGCTCAACAAAATAGAACACAACCAAAGGTAAAATCCCCACCACCGATTTTTGTAGTAGGAGTAACTAACTATTCAGAAATCCAAAGTGTAATGAGTACTGTTACGGAACAAGAATATAAAATTACTGCTCTGTACAAAAATTTATGAAAGATTAACATTTCCATCAATGAAGCTGCGAATACGGAAAAATATCAGTGGTACACGTACGAACATAAAAACGATCGTCCCATCAAGGTCATGGCAAGAGGCCAACATCCAATCTGTGAAAGTAATTCAATAATGGAGAACTTAGAAAATAAAGGACTTAAAGTTCTTGATGCCCTGAACATTATTAAAAAAGAGAGACGTTGCGAAGAGAAGAACCGACTATAAAAGCCGTTTCATAAAGAGGACTTCCCCTGTTCATGCTAACGTTTGATAAATCCGAGCAAATAAGCTGATAAAAGAGGCAGTACAAGAATAGTACAATGAAAAAAATGTCATACGCAACGATATTGCGCGCGTGAACCAAGATGTACCAAATGGGCTGGAAGCACCTAACACAATGTATGTGAGTGAAGCTGGCACGAAAAACCAGCCCGATAATAACTCTTCAATTTTGGTGTGTTTCTTTGCTAAAATAAAAACTGTCCCGAAAAACTTATTGATAATGCAAGAAAAACGAGAATTTCATCCCGAAATATTTTTGAAGTTGTATTAGACTATACACATTAAGGTAAAGTATGTGACAACAAACCACCTTATGTGACAAAAAAATTTAAATGAGTGCTGTTGTACAACAAAATAAGTATTCTTATTATTTAACTACAGAAGACACGAAACATGTAATCATCATATGCATACACCGTGTCGAGATTGCCCACAAAGATTTAAAAAATTTAAAATATTTAAGAAAAAGCAAATCAAGCAATTTGTCCTTATGGTTTCAATATCCCTTTGGTTTCATATGAAAAATCGATTAAATTAATTAATTGTTTGTGGAAATCCTAGAGATAACCCCATCGGGAAATTAAGTTTAAAAGTTAGGTTCATCTATCGTTTAAGCAATATCAAAAGCTCATCTTGGAATCACGACTATAAGATGCTAAACTTAAGCAATTTGTCCTTATGGTTTCGATGTTCTTCATGTTTGATATGTAAAAAATATCATGAGCTTTGATATGGCTTAGGTGATAGATGGACCTAACTTTTAAACTTAATTTCCCGATGGGGTTATCTCTAGGATTTCCACAAATAACTAATTAATTTAATGGATTTTTCATATCAAACATGAAGAACATCGAAACCATAAGGACAATTTGCTTGATTTGCTTATTCTTAAGTATTTTAAAATTTTTAAATCTTTGTGGGCAATTTCGACACAGTGTATGCATATGATGATTACATGTTTCGTGACGTCCGTAGTTAAATAATAAGAATACTTATTTTGTTGTACAACAGCGCTCATTTAAATTTTTATGTCATATAGTTTACCGGGTAAGGTGGTTTGTACCCGTACTTTACCTTAATGTGTAGTCTAAATAAAACAAATAAAACCGTTATATTTATTCTTTTTCACCGATATTAATTACTATTTATTTAATACAACTTCAAACATACTTCGGGATGAAATTCTCATTTTTCTTGCATTTTCAATAAATTTTTCGGGATAGTATTTTACTTTAGCAAAGAAACACACCAAAATTGAAGAGGTTTTTCGGGCTGGTTTTTCGTGCCAGCTTCACATACATCCTAACACAAACTTGCAAACAATCTAAAGAATAACCAAGAGCCAGCAAAATGTATAAATTGTAATGGGTAGTATCCAGCCAGCTACCGAGGATGTGAGGTTGTCAAGCAGCTACAGAAATTAAGGGATCAGGCATGCAAACCCCCTCTAAGTTATTCAAACAAGGATCGAGCAAGAAATGAACTATGCGTAGGGAAAACTAATACATATGTGCAGGTCTCTTCAAATTCGAAAGAAAATGACACCAATGATACCGAAAATTTCAAAAACACTATCCAAGCATTTTAAATAGCATTGAGGAACAGAATAAACAAAAAAGTTAAAATATTTAGGAAAAAGCCGTAACTACTATGGCTGTAAATCTGAAAATTTGAAAGTGGGCGAACATATATAAATAACATATGACACGTTTAAACACCCGGTCGCAACTTTTTTACTGGTCACCACCAGGAATCGAACCCGGGACCCCCGAATAACAGAGGAAGCACTCTACTTACTAAGCTAACGAGGGCGACTTCTGGATCGACCCAATCTGCTGGAAATATCAAGTTCTAAAATAACTAAAAATAAATAATCTCTGCAATACATAGTTCAATTCATAATTCCGGAACAGAAACCAAACATTAAAACTACTCATTAAGAATTTCCATATGGAATGCAAACGGATTAGCAGAATTAGAATTAGAACTATCAGGTGCGCAACTAAATTTCCGGGTTTCACACATATGGTGCTAGCGACACATCTAGTTTTTTTTATTTATTTATTTATTAATTACAATTGCCTAAATAGTCTAATAGACTGTGGCAGACAATCCATAGAATTACTTAAAACACAATTTCATATTTAAAAGAAAATAAAAAAAACTAAACATTCACTGAAAACTTATTATAAGATCTTGTCACTTCAAATCTGATCCTTTGATTAATCCGATATTTTTGTAGTTCATGTGGCCAAGTCAGTGGTTGCTGCTAATTGGATATTAAATTTGAGCCTACTATAGATCTCTCTATAATACATTAAACCATTTTCTGATTAAGTGCTCCTTCAAGAGCCGTTTATATTTTATAATATTACACCCTATTCTAATAGCCTGGGGAAGCACATTAAATAGAGCGGGGCCTATATAAAATGGATTACTTTGGGAGCGGCTTGTACTTACGGTATTTAAATAATATAATGAACTTGTATTGTTTTGTTTCTTGTATAATGTGAGTGTACTTCAGATACGGTTATAGGCGTCAGATTACATTTCATCAGAACCATCTGAGCTTTCTTAATAAATATCAATAATTGAAATTTCCCTAGAATCTCTAAAAGAAGTGTTTTGGAAGAGTACAGAGATTTAGTCGACGTTAGTACTGGCAGGCATTTGATGGTTTTTATGATCCTGTTTTGCAGAACCCAGAGACTTTTGATGGAATTTTTCGGTGCAGTAGTCCACAGCGAGCTCATACAAATCCATCTAGAGTTGATATAAGCGTCATAGAATAACCAAGCTGTTCTATCATCAATAAGACTTCTTATTCTCTTCAACGCAAATGCGTAAGGTCAGATTGATTTTTTAACTTTCAGTACCTGTTCCTTCCATTTCACTTTTTGGTTAATGATAAGTCCCAAGTAAGTAGTAGCTGCAACTTGCAGTATTTTGTTATTATTTACTTCCAAGTAACGGGGAAAATGCGCAGGAATTTTTTTGTTTTGGAAAATTATCTAGTTGGTCTTTAACATGTTTATGTGCATTTTATTAGCCGTCAGGCAGTATTCTAGTTTCATAATATCTTGTGCCATTTGGTCAAGAAGGTTCAGAGCGTCAGTAGATTTATACACTAGAACAGAATCATCAGCGTACATAAAAAGTTTTCCAAACAAGTCTATATTGAACATGTCATTAACGAAGAAGTTAAAAAGAATTGAACCAAGAATAGAACCCTGCGGCACCCCAGATACCATAGTCAGCGGCTCGCTCTTTATGCCATTTACAACCGTGTATTGGACACGGCTAGTGAAATATGACGTTAAAATGGAGAGGGTGGCTACGGAGGGATATAACTTTGCAATTTTTGAAAGTAGAATTTTATGTGGCACAGTGTCGAAGTCAGAAGTTGTGTCAGAAGTTGTGTTTTATTCATAGCGTGGTCAGTTGTTAACGATAATCAGTTGTAATACCAGCACATATCGTAACGCAAAAATATTTTTTCTAAGAACGAATGTCGAGTTGCGTACCAAACAAACAGCATTCGCGGGAAGCTTTGCTTTTCTGCTTCAACTTGACTCGCCAAGGTATTTACAAACGTTTACGTGCTATGGAAAATATTCAAAAGGAGGGAAAATGGGTGCCGCATGAGTTGACTGAGAGACAGATGGAAAATCGAAGAGCCACTTGCGATAATTTACTTTCACGGCATAAAAGAAAGAGCTTCCTGTGTCGAATTGTTACGGAAGATGAGAAGTGGATCTTTTTTAAGAATAAAAAATGCAAAAAGTCGTGGATTTCACCTAACGAAGCATCAATACCAACGGCACGGCCAAATCGCTTCGGAAAGAAGACAGTGCTCTGCGTTTGGTGGGACTGGAAGGAAATCGTGTACTATGAGCTGCCGAAAAACGGCTAGAATAGGACACGAGATACAAACGAGTAATATTGCAGCACGACAACGCTCCATGCCATCGCTCTTCCATCGCCCAGGACTCCATCAAAACGCTCAGATAGGATCTGCTACCGCCCTCACCTTATTCGGTCAGTTTCAAAGAACTGCAAAATTAGTTGGATGACTAGTTTCGGTTCAAAATCGCATATTTTTACCGTCGTGTTATTTATGTATTGCCAGAGAGTTGGCAAAAATGTGTAGATCGCGAAGAACAATACTTTAATAAACCATTTTTTATATTTCTATTGAAGTTTTTCATTTTTAATTTTCCAAACAATTTTTAAATACTGGGAAAATTTAAATATCCTTACTATCACAAACACATTTTACCAGCAGCTCCTATGTATCAATCCGGAAATATACTTGTTACCATACCACACAATCAGCAGAACGGGCAAGAGGGGGGTCAATTATATTTATTAGGGATAAAATCAAACATCATGAAGAATTAAAAATAGAAAAATAAACCATTCAAGTAACCACCGTGACGGTTTAATTTGGTCATCACAGCACCTGTAATATATCTGCAATGTATTGCCATCCACGGTATAACCTAAAGAAAGAAGACTACATTAACTTGTTCCAGAAATTAGGAAGTAACTTCATTATGCAAAAAATACCTTGTGGGGTTCAAGACTAACCTCTCCAAAAGAAAATACTTGCAGCTGGCCAATACTCAAACTGTGAATTTTACTCAGGAGGAAAACCAACGTACTATCCATCTGATCTTAACAAAATCCCAGACCTTATAGATTTCTACATCACTGAATGCATAATGGAACGATACATCTTCTTAGAAAATGATGAAAGTCTATCTGATCTCTAATATCTGATCATTCTCCTGTTATTATGACGGTTAGTGAAAATTTAATAAAAAATAACAAATTCATCACAGCTCACAAACAACAAAACAAAATGGGAATTGTTTATGCAGTTAGTAGAGGAAAAAGTAGAACTTGAAGTGCCAATCAAAAGTGAAAACGAAAAAGAATAGGAATTAGACAGGTTCCTTGCTAACTTACAATGGTCGGCTGGGAAATCCACCCTCAAACTTTTATTCAGGAAAGAAAACTCAGTTATTTACCCAATAGAAGTAAGAGAACTAGTGCATGAAAAACGAAAAGCCCAAAAGAAATAGCAGACTACGCGTGCACCGCAAGATAAAACTACCTTAAACAACTTGATCACCAAACTTAAGGCACTCTTAAAAGAGTTAAAAATGAAAACAATTTGACCTTTGTTCTCTAGCTTTTACTAAATATACCGACTATTCTTGCTGGAAAAAAACAAAAGGGTTAAAATGACCAAAAACCCAGATCCCCCCCAATCAGAACCAATGATGGGAAATGGGATGGGGTAAAGCTGACCTGTTTGTTGAACATCTTGAAGAAACATTACAACCTCTAGGTTGGTAGACCAGTTACGAAAACACTGCTGATACGCCCAGAATATTTGGCTTCGAAGATATGAGGCCTGTAACATTGAAAGAACTTAAAGCTGATACTAAGAACATAAAAGCAAAGAAAGCTCCAGGTTACGATCTGTTAACAGGGCAAATAATAAAGGAGCTGTATGAAAAAGGCATCCGTAAATTATTGCACATAAGCAATGCGATCCCGAGGAAAAAATATGTGCCAATGCAGTGGAAAGTAATAATGATTCCGAAGCCGGGCAAGCCACCGAATGATAGAAAATCTTACCGGCCAATTTCACTTCTATCAACACTAGCAAAATTGTTTGAGGGGCTGTTGCTCAAAAGACTGAAAAGAACCGTAGAACAAAGAAACCTTATCCCAGAATATCAGTTTGGTTTCAGAGAGAAACGGTCAACTATTGAGCAGGTTCTTAGGCTTACACATGTCATTGAGACTACACAAGACAGGAAAAAGATGTGCTCTAGTATCTTCTTAGTTGTGGCGCAGGCCTTCGATAAGGTGTGGCACAGAGGTTTACTCTTTAAACTTCATAGAAATTTATCAATACAATATTACAGGTAACCCTCCAAGAACGCGGTGTTCAAAGAACACGGTTTCGAAGAACACGAATACCCATTTCCTCAAATTACACGGTTTCAAATATCACGATTTTCGTAACTCTTTTATTTTGTATTTTGGAACGAGGTTTTAAAGAACAAGGGACGAATTAATCGTGTTCTTGGAGGGTTTCCTGTATATCATTTTAAAATCATACCTAGAGAATCTAATCTTTCGGGTGAAATATGAAGAATAATATTCCGAGCTAAAAAGATGTCGGCAGGGGTCCCGCAGGGTAGTGTTTTGTGACCTATTCTTTACCTGCTCTACACCAAATATTTACCTCAATTAAACGATGTTACCGTTGCAACATTTGCTTGCTATAGCTGATACTGCAGTTCTCTCAGTAGGGGACACTATCGAGGAATCGACAACGAAATTTCAAGAAGCATGTGACAAAATCACAAAAAGGTCAAAATTAACGGTCCACAGATTCCGTATGCAAATAGGGCTAAATATCTAGGGATGATCTTAGATACCAGGCTCAGATGGAAAGAGCACGTTTAAAAAAAAGATAAACTTAATATCAAATATTGAAAAATATCCGAAAATAAATTGCTATTATATCAACAGGTCATAAAGCCTGTATGGACTTACGGAATACAGCTTTGGGGCTTAACAAAGAAAATCAACACCAAAATAATACAAACTTTTCAAAAAAAGTGCTACGTTAAGTTATCGCTCACGTATAGTTAACGCTCCGTGCTACATTAGGAATGATGACCTTCATAGGGACCTAAATATCCAGACGGCTCAAGATGAAGTAAAAATACTTGCAGTAATTCATGCACAACGTATTTATCAACACGTAAATGAAGAGCTTCGTGGTATGATGGCCACTTCACATGGAGTAAGACGATTGCAGAGAACGAAACCAATTGATTTAATGTATTAAAGACATCAGTGCAAAGACTTCTTCAGTAAATAACCGTGCCTTCCTATAAATGGAGCTGCTCGATGGGCCACTTCTCAATCACAAGTGACTATAATTAAGAAAGAAAAATTGCTAGATGAATAGTATTCAGTTGTAATAATTTAAATGAAATAAAAAAAAACAAGAGACGTGGGCTGGTATTCTTCATATGAAAGCTTATTTTATTTTATTTTATTCAAATTCGTATTCTGATTAGCGCCATTCATACATATTGATGATTATCGATTACCTAATCGAGTTTTAAATCCTAATATTACAAAATTTTTATCGATTTGTTAACTAAAATTTACATAAATAAAAAATTTATTTTTAAATCCATAAATATCTTCAAATTATCTACCAGCGTATGATAAAACAAATTATCATCGACATATGTTTTTAAGAATTTATTAAAAAACCATCGATTGATTTGGGAGCGATTCGTTAGCTGTCCAATGTCCATATATAGACAAAATACAAGAATTTTATATCCATAATTGGCATCGTCTTCCGACCTAGTCTAAGTTTGACAGTTACGTATTTATATCCTCTATGGAAGTAATAATTTGTATTTATAAAAAATAAATTGTCAGCGGTATCCTTATATTGCAATTTAATAAATCAAAATTATAATTTGAACGCCTAATAAAATTTATTTATACAAAAAAATTTATAATTTATAATCATAATCATTAAACTTTTACCTTTCGGACGAAGCATACTCCGAGGTATAAAAGAAATGTGTTTTTCGATCATATATCGTGTGTATCGAAATAATATTGTGTTTTAAATGAAACATTCAACGCATTTTTCAAAAAATGTTTTTTTTGTTGGATTTATTTATTTTTAATAATATTATTTTATTTAATATACAGAAAGAGATACTGCAAGCCAAAAGGTATTACCACCCGCCACGTTTCAGGACATGTTTATTAACTTCGGAGTCATAATTTAAGTGTACAGTACGCGATTAAAATGTTGCGATGTTATACTAACAGTAATGTGGGAAGAAATATCCATCTAGCTTTGAAGAAACGGACACGCTATTCTTCAAAATTTGTTCAATAATTACCAAGATTCAATATAATTTCATAAAAATTAAGAATTGCACAAATCAAATCGCGTAGTGTACCTTTTTCTTAAAATACAACTTAAAGTATAAAACAGCAACAATAACACATTCAAAAATATATCGAATTTTAATCTGCTGTAAATATTTTATTGATTATTATAATATATTTTAAATCAAAAGTAAAGAAACGTTTTTTTTTTAATAAAACTAAATTAAAATTTATTATAGTAAAGTGAAATAAAACGTTATACACAAAAAAAAAATTATAATTAATCAGATTTTAATTTTTACTAATTCGACAAATTTATGGAAGTTGTTTTTTGTTGTTGAATCTCAAACAAAAATAAAATCGATAATAAATATTAAAAATAAATAAATAACGAAACGATGAATAAATTATTATTTATTTATAAAATTATAAAGTTGCGATGAATATTTTTACTACACGAAACATCGGAAAATTGAAAACTTTTGCATCGTCCTAATATCTTGAATGTGATACATTTGTATACAAAATTGGAGGAGTATAGAATATCTGATTTTGGTTGTCTTTTTAGGTAGCTATATATCGTAGATTTATTAAGATAAATTTCTTAAATATCGCTTTCGTATTTATTTATTTATTTAAAATTTATTTTTATAATCTCGAGAATCTCAAATAAAGATCAAATTCAAATTGGGAAATTTATTTGTTCGGGCTGGTTATAAAGATGCAAACTTCTTTGAAATGGTATAGACGTTTAGTCTTTAGAAATTTTAAGGATTATAGTTTTTATTAAAGGTGGAGGGGCAAAGTTCTAAATTCATATCACCTCGTGGTGCTCCCTGGGTAACTCTAAATGAATCAGGCAATGTAGTGAAGACCAGCAGAGGCAATTCTGAATACAGTCATGGACTGTTCTCCAGGTTAGGGCCGGCTGAAGCGGAAGTTTTTCGTATTGAGATGCCATGATTGCAAAAACAAAGTATTAGTGCGCAGCTTTCGCAACGGAGGGAATCGAACAATGAAATTATCAGTCGTTGTGATGATATTAAAACTGGGCCAAACTTATATTGCGATCGTGTTTATAATATGGAATGTAAACTGGGTTCATTGTGCTTTAATCTTGTTGACATTTCAGGTTCTCATGATGGAATTGAAGATTGCCTTAAACCTGCACCGACCAAATTAGCTCGCCTCAAAGAAACCTATGGCATAATTTAACTTGAGCATATGGCTGCATATCTCTCGTGTCTGACTGAACTAATCTTGCAATAATTAGAGATTTCCGATATTTCCTACATTCTCAGTAGCGCTTTGATCTCGTTTTCCGATGATTGCGATAACAACGTTTTTCACCTTTTTGGAAAATGTATCCGTGTTTGAATTTGTGGTGTGATGACTGTTAGACATAAACGATAGAATGTGAGTAAAACTTTCCGGAAATTTGTTTTATTATAAACAGGTAAAAATGAGATTTTAGTTGGAGACTCTGGGCAGTCATAAGGCACATAATTGGGGAGATATAGAGGTTTTTATTTGCTACGACTTCCGTTCCATAAACAATAATTCCATAAAGAATTCTGGGATTACAAAATACGAGAGTTTGCTTACCAATCCTACTAACGGAGCTATTTTACTACAGACGGATTTAATGTGTTCAACCCAAGACATGTGCGTATCAAAAGGTAAGTACTTGAAACTCCTACTCCTAAGTACTTGAAATATTCAACTCTATCAACTACAATGTTATTTATATTAAGATATGGCAAATCAATTGAACTTTTTTGTGGTGAATGAAAGATCATACATTTTGATTTATTTAAATTCAATGAGATCACATTCGATTTGAAGTATTCCAGTAAGATGTGTAACGATCGGCTATACAACATTCAACAAAGGCCAGCTGTAATAGAAATCCATTGCGCCTAAGTGCTGGCTAGGTGGATATAATTTCTTCTTAAGTACAGAGAATATGGTAGCAAGCAATAAAGATTGAACTAATACAACCGGGATAAGTAATAATAATTGAGATGGGTTAGATAATAAAATACATAAAATTTATCAAATACAAACACGAAAAACTGCATCATTAGGGTGGCTGGATCAATGTATTCGTGACTTGGATGCGCGCGAGAAAGTGAATTGGGAGACGATGGAATTTTGGTTGGGACAGTCGAGTTTGGGTATTGGAAAGAAAATGACCACTGAATCATAAAGAAAAAAATTAAAAACAATATTTTGTTTTGTATTTAAAGTTAAAAATCAAAAATTGTAAAAAAGTTATGTATAGAAATAAACTGATAAATCTAAACCTTCAAATTTTCAAAAAATCGATTTATTTTATGATAGAATATGTTAGAATGAACGTTTAAAAACATGATTTTAATGAATAAACAAGGAAATCTCCAAAAAAAAAAATTATTTATATTTTTATTTTATTTATTGCGAAGAGCGCCTGATTTTAAGCGCGATAATTTAAACGCGATTATCTCGAAATGACGTTTTTTAAGTTGGCGTGCAAGATTGAGACAAAACTACGTATCCAATCGTTCTAAAATTATAACACGTTGATCTACATATACTTCTGCTCAGAATGAACTACGGAAGGAATAATCGGCTTTCAATTTTTTGAGTTACAACTAATTGGGGAGGACAAAAAAGCTGCATTTTCGAAAAAATGCCGCCATTTTTTTATTTTTCAGCCTATTTTTGCCTTTTAGTTCATTCCAAGGGCGATTTAATGCTGAATAAAACCCCGTTTTATTTTTATATTTAAATGTTTCTGAGAGCAGTTATAACAGACGACAGTGGGCTAAAAAAAATCTAAAAATTTTTTTTTTGTATACTTTCAGTTAAATAAAATGTCAATGGAAAGTTTCATTATGATATCTCTTTTTATTCCAAAAAAAAGAATCTTTGAAAAACTTTTTTTTTTCAATTTTGAAGGTGCTATGTCCCCTTAAATTGTTAAGTGCATTTGTGTTACTGTGTGGTGTAACTTCTACTGTTTATTTTTACATTGTGGCGCCTTATTATTAGTGGCGTTTAAATTATCACTGTACATAATTAAATAAAATAGTTGATTAATTAAATGCAACAACAAAAAGCAGCAATATAAAAATACAACCAAAAAAACAAAATTGATTATTGTGCGTAGTCCCAGCAAACAAACGCTGATAGCAGAATGAAATAGATGGACACTTTTGCACACGTCGAAGCGAGAAAACAAATAAGTTTACTTCGGTTTCTGCTATGTACTGCATTTTTACCCCCACCTAATCTCTTGTTTATCAATTTATTTCAAAAATTGTTATTTCATTTCTATCATGCCTCAACCAGTCAGACTTAAGTTCTTTAAGTTATGCTCCGTTTTGGACCACTTAGGAGAGCGGTACGACCACCAAAATTTTAGAGGTCAGTTGTTTATTTGTGACGAGAAGCCTATAAAATTTTGGTGATTGTAGCACTAACCGAAGTGGTGCAATCGGCGTGTAACTTAAGCTCTTCAGTCTGACTGGTTGAGGCATCAGTCTCCAGATTTCAGCTGATAGTAATATATGTTTATAAATGTTTTTCAGATGGAAATACATGGATAATATATACAGTAAGTATACAAAATTTAAAAAATGTGTAGTTGTATCTGAATGACAATACACATTTCGTACATCCTTACTGGAAGGCAATCGATGAACTCATCGATGAGTTCACCATGACTCATTCAATGAAGTCTCAAATGAACTTTATTCTGTGCCTGGGACTAAAGTCATTTATATATTTAATGAAGTTTTACGTGATCTAATGAATTATGTTCATAAGTAATTTGCTGTATAACGCATCGATGAGTTCATACACGATTTTTGTAAAGGAGTCATTGAGATAGTAATAAGGCAGTTCTTACGGAAATTCGTGTAAGTAGTGTGCTATAATCTATTAAGGGGCATTTTGAATGGTTCTTTATGATTTGTGATTAATATTTTATGTTTTAACTATAAAATAAAACACGTCTTCACTTTGTAAGTCACTTTTAGTTCAGGTACACATATTGAATGACTTTTATTTTCTTATGTTATTAAAATAACATCCTATAATTAAACTAAAGAATTGCCCAAGTAAATTAAAATTGTGTGTTTAATCACTTCTACAATTTTTACTAGAGTAACATGTTTGTACAAGTTAAAAAATTAAATGTTTTCTCTCAGTGAAACTGGATTTTACCGTTAGAAAAGTAATAATAGCCTCTCCACTAATGACTTTTATTAACAAGTTCATTAGTTGATTCAGTAGAATGCCCAATACATAATTTTAATTTCTCACGGAGAGAAAAATAATCGCAACATATCTTTTGACCAGAATTTCATCGAGAAGTTCACTTATGTTGTCATCAATTGCTTGACTTACAAAAAATTCAGTCACATATTATCAAATAAAATTTGAAAATTTTTCAATACTAAATAAAAAATTTATGTAATTCGTATGTTTTGAAACAGAAAGCACTTTTACTCGGCGTATAAGTATTCCTGTTTCATAGAATTGCCGTCGTCTGATATGTACCCCATGCGGCGTTGGTTCCCGCAGCTCAAGCCGGCAGAGCGGAACAGTGTGGGTTTTGGGGTACTCAGACTACAGCCTAGATTACCGCATATTTCAATAATCAAAGGGAGAGAAGAGACAGCATAATGCATGCCATCAAATGGTGGGTATAGGGATGAGATATTGGGACCCGGACCCAATAGGTGTTGACGTATCCTCCAACGATGTTTTGGGCTATTAAGCCGTGGTTGTTAATTAATTTAGGGTAGCATTATTACCCTAAAAAAATTTTGAGTTGATTTTAACTAGTAGATGACTAGATGAGTAGATTTTAACTTGTTTTGGCCTACGGCCCTAGTGGTTAGTGAATGTTTAGATCCGCAAAACGTTGCTGGTAGAAGGGTATGCAATGCCTGAGGCACTGTTGCTTAAGAACCACCCGTCTATTTTTCCAGAGGGACAACCAACATACGTTTTGCGGATCGGTACCGCTTGGATTAGTATGATGAGGTTGTGATTAAACTTACCGAAATACCGCCTGGAATTGTCCCAACCGAAATAATTTCTAAACTCAAACAAATCACTTTTTTTTTATTTATTTAAAAACGAATTGTTCACTATTAATTAACCACTTACAAAATAAAAACTATTCTTAATTAATTCACTAATAAAAAACTGACTGACTGACCCCTTACCAAAATTTTGGTACGGTATTTATACATATTACTTGGTTGAGGCGGGAGGGGAAAATTGTTAGTACAAAATGTACTACTCTCTCAACCAAATATAATTATTTCTGCCATATTGGCAAAATGTACAAATACCGCCCATTTATAAGTGTTATAAAATAAACACTTGGGGAGTTATGTATGCCGCGAAAACTGCAACGTTTTAAATTCCTACTTAGGTCGTTCGATTAACTTTAAGTAGGAAAGTAGAACATTTGCTTTTATCGCGGACATGAACAACATATGGATACGTAATCCAATTACAAAACAAATATTTACATTCACTCATTTGCATTCTATAATAATTACATTATATACGAATTGAGTGACATAGGTTGCAATTGGATCGCGTAAACAAGAAATATTTTTAATGTTTGCTGTATTGCAACTTATACCAATTTTTTAGGTATATGAATGCAACAACAAACACAGAGAAGCATTTGTAATTTCGGCAAGACTAGATATTTGGTGAATTTTAGTGAAGATGATCTCTTCAAGGTCGTGGCGAAATTACTTCAAAAATTATTATTATAATTATATGAAAATTGTGTGGGTTGAGTTTTTAGAATTGATAACGGAATAAGTTCCGTTACAGCGTGGGGAAAACCCAATCCCAATGAAAAAGAGATCTCATGCTCTATTTGGAAAAGGACAGATGGAATAGGGTCATTAAGTTTCGGCAGTCCAACGTGGGGAACCCCCACACCCTGAGTTTTTGCGTTACTGTGTTTGAGGCTTGATGAACATTTTCCGGTAGGGATATAACCAAAACCAAACACAATCAATAATATTTGATTGTGTTTGGTTTTGATACAACAAAATACATTAAAAAAATATTTTTTTCTGGGGCGGAATCATGAAATATTACCGGAAAATTTAAACGGATTTAAAAATATTTTCAAACTTATTAGATTAAAAGTATTCAAATTTACCATGATGGATGTAGACTGATGTATAAATGCAACTTCTAGAATATTTGAAGAGCAATGTCTAATCTCCTCCAAGATTTTCGAAATTCATTTTTTACCGGTACAACATTCCCGTTTAAAACTGCTCGATCATGAAATAGTTGTCGAATACAATTTTTAGGTTAAACTTTCATTTGTTTGTGTTTTCATACAAAAAATCTACGACAACTTTGATCATTTTTCGAATTTTTTTGTGTTTGTCCATTGAAATATTTTCTAACAATTCATTTTTCCTATCGGATTTCACGATCTTGCCCCTGTATACATTAAAATAATTATATATTTAAGGAATTTTTACAATTTTAAAATACAAAAGACTTCAATGCCATCTCATAAAATGAAACGGCGACGAACCTGGGGCGAGAAAAATGAATTTCGAAAATCTTCTAGGATATTAGCCATTGCTCTTAAAAAATTATAGAAGTTGCATTTATACATCAGGCTGCATCCATCATAGTAAATTTGAATACTTTTAATCTAATAAATTTGAAAATATTTTTAAATCCGTTTTAAATTTTTCCGGTCGTATTTCATGATTCCGCCCCTGGTAAACCAACGGTTAACAGTTACATATTATTCTCAAATCGAAATGAAAGAGAGATAAATTAATTTTTAGGGGAAACAAAGCCGAGTTTTCGGTCTACAACAATACCAATAGCATGGAATTAGGTGCATCAATTTGAAGTAAAAATTGAGCGCTCTAATTATATGCTGTTTATGCGCTCTTTGTGTGCTGATTTGTACTACTGGGACGTTGTACTTATTTCGGGGAATTCCCGAACTAAGCTTCTCTAAAGAAAATAACTAAAGGTTAGGAAAAAACCTATAAACCAAATTTAAAAGTGGAAAAAGTTGAATCACGTTTGAACAAACCCAAAAGAAAAGCCAAGGTGGCAGAGAGACGCTTCGAGTTGAATGTTAATAAGCTGATTGATGGTTCCTGGGAAATTCTCAACTCATCCGTATTGCAGCCGGACATCAAACGAAGATTTTCATCCTCGGGACATTAATTGGTAAACAAAAATTAAGTATATGGCAATTACCACTTGTAACTTTTCGTTCTGTTGTCTGGTGAGTTTGTGTTGATTTGCTTCTGCTGTTAGGATCGGCTCGGTAACTTCACAAATTATGTAGACCTCCGATTGCAGAGACAGAACTATGCAAAATTTGATATTCCGGGTAATCCCCAAACACGTGAGAGGTAGTTTTATGTTGCCCAACACGGCATTAACTGATCCATCTGCGGTCTGGATGCAGGTGTTTAGCTCTTTAAAGTTTAATTTTAGATTTCTGATAAACATCTCGCTGCCTTTTCCGAGGATACTGACGCTTGTGCCACTATCTAGCAAACCAAAGATTGATTTTTCCATAATGTTAATTTTCGCATAGGGTCGTGGATCATTAATTTTCGTCTCTGTAATGATGGTTTATGAACAACATCTCTCGTATAATTTGCGCTCTTTCCAGTAATCCAAAATTCGTTGATATCGTCTCGTGTTGTTTGGTAAATCTGATGAATTTACTTTTGCGGTTGAGAGGATGACTTTCTGGGATGTTGAGTCTTTTCTGAACGATATCCCCCAAAGTTCGTAACGTTCGGATTCACATTTCCCAGGTTTATTTTACTTTTCTGGCAGCGGAGACAATCGGCAATATTAAACCCCGCAAGTCCGCATCCTTCACAAAATTTATGCGTACGCTCCATCGGGCAGCTGGTTAACTTTTGTCCGAGATCCTTACAGTTCCAACAGACCACGAAACGAACTACTCGATCCATAGCGTTAACCTCGGCATTTAGTTGTTCTTCCGGCTCCTCATGTGATTCATCAGAATGATCCTCTTTGTCCTCGTAACAAGCTTCGAGAGTGTCAAAAGAGCCCGACGTAACATGGAAGTACGTTACTTCTTCAACGTATGTGGACTGCGTTTGAATCGTCTTTCTGCGCCTTGAGATTTCACACAATCTTGAACCGCTGAATTTCGTTTGACGCGCGTATCTATTAGTTGACGTGGATAAAATCCCGAAGTTTGCCACAATCTCTCTAAGTTATCGCAAACTTTTCGTAAACTTACATAGTATAAAATTACATGTTGGCAGTTGCATTCTTTAGAGCTGGGTTAATGTTGTCGATTAACAGTTCCAAAATTCCATCATCCGGTAGAGGTTTCGGAAGGCGACAGTTCACCGTTTCAACTAGCACAAAGTCATTGAATGACTCGCCTTAGTGAGTTGGGTACGGTGACGAATGTATTTCCGCATGGCTCGATCTCCTTCAGCGCTGCTTAACCTTTCAAGAAATGCTTGTTTTAACTGGGTCCACGTTGCGCGTCTAGTTTTTCTGGTATACACGTAATACCATTTTTTGGCTTTTCCAGTGACAAAATGCCTTGTCAAACTAACAAGGTCGTCTTGAAGTATTTTGTCTTGTTTGGCATGTTCTTCTAATTTCATTATGAAATCGTGAACATTTTCATCATTATTGACCTTATCATTGCCTCTATCATCATTATTGACCTTATCATTGAATCTATGTTGTGAAATTTCTCTAGTAGGGCGTGTACTCGTATTTCTCCGAGATGTGTTGGACGGGGTGCTATCAGGTGTGTGGTGATTATCATTTTCGGTACTAGAATTACAATTGTTACTTCTATTATGCGACGCATGTGATGACTGGGTAATCTCAGGAATTCGTTTAGACGATGCGCTCATTTTATCGATTATATTCTTGGTTAACTGCTCGATTTGGTCGGAAAATCTTCTTTCACTTAATCATAACATATTGCTGACGATTAGCTAAGTAACTATTAATCAATTTATAGGTTACCCCACGAAATGCATAGCCATATAATTTATCGAGAAGCAGCTTGTGATCAATAGTATCAAAAGCTTTTTTTAGATCAATAAAGAGGGCTGCAACAAACTCCTTTCGATCCAAAGCATTGTAAATCATGTTTTTCATTTCAACAAGAGCCACATCAGTACGCGCATCTTCTCTAAACCCATACTGATATGCGTAGAAAAAGTTCGATTCCTTTAAGGAACTCCTGAATCGAGAATTTATAACTTTTTCAATGATTTTATCGAGTACAGATAGAGTAGTGTAATTTGATGACTTGCAGACGTTGTTTTATAACAAAAACAATCAATGGAATGTCATAGTATGATTTTATACGATGACAAACACAAATATATACTTTAAAATATCACGTTTTCTATGACGTAATGCTGCTCAAAAAGTATGCCATTCTATCATCTACGACTACGTCATACTTTATTGCTTCTAAATTTACGCTTTTTCGAGGCGAACTTTCTTCTAAATGTTTGGTGCTGCCAATCTCAATTGGCTCTTAATTTATGATTTTTCAATCATATACAACTACGTCATACTCTTTCTTTTAAATGTATGCTTCATTTCTCCTAAATGTTTGATTTTTATTGGAAATCGGCTTTTTAATTTGTGTGTTTTTCGGTGAACTAGGCGAAATTCCTCCTAAATTTTTGCTTTTCAAGTTCGATTGCCCCTAAATGGATACTTCTTTCAATCTACAGCCACTTTCCCCTAAATGTATTCTTTATATCACGTAAATGTTTGTTTTTGATTCGACTCTTCCCATAAATTTCTGTTTTTTTTTGTCGGTAAACTAGGCGAATTTCCTCCTAACTGTTTCCGTTTCAAATCCCAATCCCAAAAAGACGTCATAAACGACCACGCCACCTATGACGTCATTTTTGGGACTAGGATGGTCCAGAACCGGAAACTTTCCACTACTATCAGTCATGACGAAGAATTGGGCAGTCTGAACTCTTTTAACTTCTCTGCGGATTTTGTCAGTTGGTTCTTCTCATACTTGTTGAATATCTAATGTGTTTTTAACTCTTTTGTACTTCAATAGGTTATTTTGCCTCATTTAGGCTCGTGTTTAGGGCTAAAGCACCGTGATATTTGATCTCCGTTTCTTCTTACTCTTAATATCCAAACTAATCAGTTCATCTTTTAAGGAAGATGTGACTATGAAACCTTGCTATGCTTTTTGGCCCATTGGCAACTTCTACTGGAACATAGTTAACGGAGATTGTGCTCGAGTTAGCGTTGCCCAACTCTTGGTGTTGTGACCACTCGTGAAAGTCATAGTCGTCACACTTTCTATATATTTGATTTAACGAGGAAGGTCTCCAACTGTGATAAATTATTTGAAGCTCCGTGCAGACGCCAAAATTGTTCACGCTTGATTGAGGATTGTTCTGTCGAGATTAGGTTTATATTTAATTTTTTTTATTCCAACTGGAGGTAAAGTTTTCTCAAACTCCAACCAATTAGTTCTTATATTTCTGTGACACTTTAAAACACTTGAATCTGAAAAATAACTTAGACTGGTATAAATTCTATGTATATTTAAGAAAAGTGATAGCTGGAATAAACCAATTCTGTAATCCACATTATATTGCAGTATATCGTGTAAGATTAATTTTGGTTTATATATCAATACGACATTTTTTGTGACAAATAATATTTGTAATTTGTGGATAAAAGAAACGACAAACCATTGCGTCCGTGCAGTGAATGCTGGTAATTTAAAACAAATTTCATTTAACAGTCATTGCCGCAAGACACCCTGATACACCTCTTTAAAATGAATTAAAGTTTTCCCAAATTATCAGTTTATAATTGAACAAGCTAAAACAATTACTATAAATATCTCAATTACAACGACAATAACCGCAGAAACAACATTAGATAATGAAAATCACGTTAAGTATTAAAAACAACAGTTTGAAAACTTAATTGCCCACAGATAATTGCTGTAAATGAATGTTATAATACGTACGTGGTAATTCTATCACCTAAATCATAACAATCGTATGTCTAAAGACATTAAGAAGAGACGTAAAAGAACAATGTAATAAATGGAAGCAGTTAAACAATTATTGTAACTGACAACCGTAGAAAAGCAACAACACCAACAGAAAACTGTCTTAAGTCATTTATTTTTATTTCAATAGAAATGTCCAGAAAATTAAAAACGAGTATTAAGAAAATAAGTTCGCTTCAAACTAAATCTTCTAGTTCTGATCACCGTAGGAGTAACACCAGGAACGCCCCTTTGGTTGCTTAAGAAATACCTAGAAAAATAAGGAAATATATCTCCTCCACTGCACGAATTTAAAAGCTATCATTAGTAGAAAAACAGTTGAGGCCGCTTGCACTACATATTAATATTTTAAATTGCAATAAAATTATTTTAATTTAACGCTTTTGATTTAAATAAAGATGACAACAACAAAACGGAATTGCTATCATTTATTAATCTACAGCGAAGACGTACCTACAGAAAGAAGCGGTACACAAACTCAAGACATAAAAAATCTACACATGAGTAAACATCTTTTACTTTTCCACAAGACCATCTCACAGTAAAATGTTTTTTTTATTGCCGTGTGCGTCGCGATGACGAATAATCAAACCGATTACTTACTTGTTGAATTGCATTCAAAGTCAGCGGGTGTGCGATATAAGTACGTGTGCCAGTGAATTTTTATTATATTTCGATTAAAAAAAATTTACTTTAAAAATTCGAAATGAAACTCAAATTGTGGAAGAAAAATTATAGTGATTTAATGTTACTGTGGTTGATCGTGTACGGTGTGCTTGATGTGACCGGAAAACATGTTAAACGGAATGTACTTATCGATAATTTACATTCGGGTATTAAATATGCAGGAAAAATATTAGGTACGAGTCACAAAAAACGATATTGTGAACCATATTATCAGGTTAATTTATTTATTAGGTATTGATACTGCATCCGATGTTGCCGAACTAGTGTCGCGTGCATTCGCCACCACAATGAATAAAAAGCCAGCGTATCAATCGACAAATCAACCGAATTCCGAAAATCGTAATGATTTATACGAAAAGCAGGCGACCGCTGAACAACCCACCTTTATGACAGGACTATTTCGATTGATGGGAATGGATTCGTCTAAATTGGGCGCGCTCGCCATAAACGGATTAATTTTTATTGCCCAAATGGTAAGAGATGGTATCAATACGATAAGTGAAACTATTATGACCACTATGTCAGGTTGGTACGGTGTTTTAGATTTTGTTAATACAAAAGTGAATAAAAAGACAACAAAATGTAAAACGCCAGAGTGTTTTCAAGCACCACCAGTTCCTAATCCGCTGTTTGAAGTTTAGTGGATTAAAGTGATTAATCAATTTGTTAATTTTAGATTATGTAAATATTGTACAAATTTTTTATAATTTGGAAATATAAAATATTTTCTAGACACGATTTTAACCAAAATGTTTCCTTTTTCAAGTATCTGTGATTTAAAATTCTCACTTTAACAATATACACACATCTTTTTAATTACCTAATTATAGTGATCTTCAATTTTATTGTAATTCGCAATTTGGCTCGTAGATATAATTTGGTGTTGTGCTCTATAAAGTTCTTTGTTGTGTACTTCTAAAGTACACCAGGCTTCAGTGAATTTATTTAATGATTAAAATTATCTTTCAAATTGGTTTTTAAAATTCTTTAGAAGTAGTTTAACTACATGCTTAAGTATCGTTACCGATAAGGGTTTAGTGTATTTCGGATGGTTACAAAATAGTTCAGAACGAGAAGAAAAGGGTTATGACGTTTTTGAATGGAGAATCATTTTAGTGGCTTAATCTCGTCGCATCTAAAACAAAAAAAAATTGGTCCTGCTTCTGTTTCGATAGTTAGTACTTCTTGTAGATCCTTTGTATAACAGATCCAAGAACTGTGTTTCCAGCCGTCGACAACATTTTGTAGATTGGATAGGTACTAAGAAAAACTTGTTAAAATTATTGTGCGGCGGTTGCACTTTCTAATAATAGAGCTGCAAGTCACGGGACGAGTGGAACACACCACACAACCTACCTATAGTTGTCTATGGAAAGTTCCACTTCCGGTAAACTGATTTTCACCTAATTTCATTGAGATTTTGTAATTGATGAAAAAGTATACAACTTAATAACGGGTGGCCCATCTAACTTTTGCAATTTAATTTAGCTCTAAATCAAAGACGCATGATATTTTTCCAAACGGTTTGTTTTATTAGAAAGAGTATACATTGCCATTAAGTATGGAATACAATTTAATTCAATTGACTTCCACGGCTGGCTTTACAGTACTCCATTCTGTCAACGCAATTTTTCAGAACATTTTCGAATGTATGGGCTCCTATCTCATCAATCGCAACTTCGATTTGATCTTTCAAGTCTTGGATAGTCTCTACTCTCTATATGGATGGTTAGCGTAACACTTATCCTTAACGGCTCCTCACAAGAAAAATTCAAACGGAGTCAAATCGTAGCGGTATCTTAGCAAATTGACATCTTCGTTACGGCTGATTATTCGATCTCTGAAGACAGTGACAAAATACCGATTGTTGTCTTTGCTGTGTGACAAGTTGCGCCATCTTGTTAAAACTAAATGGCGCGTGTGTATTTTTCTTGTATTCTGGGTAACAAAAACTGGTTTATCTTGTCTCGGTAATACTTCCCGTTGACTGTAACGGCGGCTCCTTCCTCATTCTCGCAAAAATGAACCAATGATGCAGCTGCTCCAAAATCCACACCAAACAGTCACTCGTAGTGAATGCAACTGCTTCTCCATAGTTACGCGTGGATTTTTTGAGTCCAAATGAGATAATTTTGTTTGTTAGCGTAGCCTCCGAGATAAAAGATGATTTTTCGGTAAAAGTATCATTTTCTTCCAAGCGTTCCATTGCCCAATTAGCGAACCGAAAACGTTGCAGATGGTCATCTGCTCCTATACACTAATTGAACTTTATACGACTTTGTATCAAGATTTTTATGCAAAATTCTCGTCACAGAACTAATATCTTCTTTAAGAGACACAATGGTATGACCCGGGATACATATTTCGTCCGAAGTAGCTGTGCTGCACTAGGTTCAGCTGGCGAATATCATATTCTGTCAATATGTTGAATATACTTTGGGCTTTTGGGTCTCCTTGTCGTACCATTTACGTTATTTCAAAAGCCTCTGACAGCTTACCATCGAAGAGCACCTTACTTTTCGAGTCATCCAATAATATTTTGCACGTGGTTATCAATTTTGTTGGAATGCTTAAATGTGGCAATGCACTCCAACAATTCTCATTCAGCCATGTTTCTAGGTTCAGAAGTAATTTTACCTAGATTTTTTGTCGAAGCATTTGTTTTTATTTTTGGCGTCGAGTCTATTATGTTCCACTGTTGTTCCCAAGATTATGGTAGTGGTTGGTTGTTAAGGGTTTCCGATATGCAAAATTCAATGGTGGCTCGGGTAACTTGATTGTTCAATGCTTCGTTATTCTAACATGAGACTCGTTTGAAAGTGGCCCGAATCGATGTTGGTGCTGCTTTTGGTTCTAATATGGCTCATCTCCAGGTATTATCTGGTACAAGATGTAGGGAGTCTGGCCGATAGCACCTTGATGAATGCTGTCTGCATTTCAAATTTGTGCTTTGAAGTTACCATAAACAATCTTTATATCGACTTGGGGAATTTTGTTTAACACACTTTTGAGGTGATCGTAGAAAGTGTCCGGTCGTTTATGAGTCTTAAATAAGTTACGTTTGTCAGAGAGTGAACCCGTGGCGCCTTTGATCGACGATATTGCTGCCGATAAGTCTTGTTTGTTGTGGTGTAATTAGATTAAGATTGTACTGAGATGCCTAATCGAAAAGTTGGTGGAGGCTGTCCGGACGGAATAATCTGCCTACATTCTATGTTCAAATATTTAATTGTTATCCTTATTCCGTGACTGTTCTAGATGCCAGTTAATTATTCGAGACTTTTGTTGAACTATCGTAACAAAACTTTTTTAAAGTTGGATTGTTAGCCCAAACAAAACCTTCTGTAGAAGGATCAGCGTCACACACATTTACCCTACGATTCTTACGGTGTAGTTACCGAAGAGCTCCGCGAGATAAAGATAAATCCTGCAGTAATCCCTCTGTCGGCACTTTAACCTGACCACTATAAGACAGTGTGATCTTTATAAAACCAACAAAACATCATTTGGGTTAAAATCAATTTTCTCTAAAAAATTTGGGCTCGTTCAAATGGAAGTCTGTACCATTGATATCTCAAGAATAGATTGCAAGTTCAATTTTATTTTATCCAATCTTCTTCTATTTTTAATTGAGAGAATTGGAAAGCTTTTGTTACGTCAAGAGGGTCAGGTACCTGCCGTAAAAACGCACCCAAAAAACTCCGAACACTGCTATATCGCTTTTTAGTTTTCTAATTATTTTGGGCATCAGACAATAGTTTTGACCAATTGAATGGCTTTTGAAAAATTATTCGCTTCATATGGAATATAATTTTGTTGCTGTATATAGTTGGAACGGTCTAAAATAATGCCATACAACTATAGTTGAGACTTCTTTATACTCAAAACTACCGCTATGGCGCTGGAAGCGTTTACATTTTTCTGATTCCTGTGTCATGTGCCATATCGTATCGATTTTTTTTTGTACCAGACGAACTGATGCCAAGGAATCTAAACCTGCACAAACCCACCATTTTGGCGCTAGTTGCAAATTATGCGCTTTAGTAAATGTCTTGTCTTTTAGTAAATTTCTAAAGCAGGTCTAGGTTTCACTGTGTGTATACAAATTTGATTATTGGCTCAGTTTTGACATAAAGTTGTTTTAACATTGGTAATATAAAACTTTTACTTTTTGATACGGCCAGGTTTTCGAACTATAGTAAAGGACAGTTTAAAAATCCATAAGTATGACCATTTTGTTATTCACTTAAACAAGTTTTTCTCGAAAACTTTCTAATTTCGGAACAGAAACCTAATTGATAAATTACCAAATGATATTGATAAATTACCACAAAAAAAATTTACAAATCCCTTGTATTGTCAAGAATCATCGTTTGAAAGCTTCATTATTTAGAAGAGTAATATCTTTTCCGAGTTACCGAAACTAAACTTTCTTTCTCTAGAATTCTAAAAATACGGCTGCGTCTGTTAGGGCACGACTTAGTTTCACCACACAAATGGCCAAAATAGAGCTAACCTACCGTTTTATTACAACCAAATGGTATATTTTCATAGTACCGAAAAAGTTTCATTCAAATACTTTTTTCCAGAAATACATCCTCAACTCAGATTAGTACCCATCATACAATATCGAGATCCATTCCAATTGGTCGAGAAATGTCTTATTTGACTATTTTCTAGAATCTCATCCGGATCTCATATAGCAATCGACTTAACTTTCATACGAATAGAGTTTCATTCCAACTTGTTAATTTATCTTAAAATCTACTTTCCAGAACCTCAATGGGAATTCATATTGAAATCCGATTTTCATAATTCAACATAAGTTTGACAATTGTTTCAATTCTATTAAAACAAAAATTTTCTCCTACCAAATTGTCAACTCATAATTGAGACCCATTTCCATAATCAATACAAATAGAGATCCATTTCAGATAGTTGAGGAACGTGATATTAAACGTCCGAGTTGTATCTCGATCTGTTTAGGAATGGCTGAGTTTCATTCAAATTCTCCATTTTGCAAAACGCATGAAGGACGGAAATAAAATAAAATGGAACTTATTTCATTATTTTGCAAAACAGAAACTCATTTTTTAACCCAAGTTGATGGATGAATGGCTGAGCTTTATTCTAATTGCCTGAATTTTAGGTTCCGATTTCCAGAACTCTTTAAAAATAACAAAATTTCCAAAACGAGATAGTAACTAAATACCACACAAATCACCTAAAGGAATTTTCATGAACATCAATCGAAACTCTCTAGTTACATCGTAAGTTGGGCATATGCCAAACGACCACCAAAAATCATTTAACAATTTTATTTCCATCGTGAGTGGTTAATAAATGGCACAGTTCCGTGTTAATTGGTCTTATTCCAGAATTTCCGACAAAAATTATTTTACTCGTATGATAGAATCCCACTCTAATCCATTTTACCAAAATTTCAAAATGTTGGAATAATAAATGGACTACTTAGTTCCATCCCAGTTGAACACTTTCCAAAACTTCCTCTATAAATCATAAACGAACTCTGTTTCCATCCTCAAAAACGAATTTCATTAAAAAATATTATTGAAAACAAAATTGATCAACAGAAATTTTAAGGAATCTTAAATTATTCCTAGCACTCGATAACCAAAGCTGCCTAATTAACTTGATTTTTGAATGAAATTAGACATGGTAAAGATTTTGAAAAGTGTGAAGATGAAATTAGACATGATAACGACTCTATTATTTTTAGACAAACTCGTAGAAACTTTCTTAATGGAAATTTCTAATTTGACTTCGTACTAGAATCGTAAAATATTTTTTCAATCAAGTATTGGGCGATGAGGGCGAAAGAGTGTAGCAATTCTGGTGAAATGTATTTAAACTTACCTACGATAGCCACCGGTTATTAAGGTGTAAGATCCAAACTAGATCTGCAGCCAAGCAGGCGCTGAATGTTCTGCTGTTCAACATATTTAGCATATTTAGAGTCTTTTTTTACGAGGAAAAGCCTCTTTCTCGTCCTCTCTCATTTATCTCTATCTTTCTCTCTTTCTTTCTCTCTCATTCTTTCTCACTCTCTCTCACACACTCTCTCTCTCTCTCTCTTTCTCTCTCTAGCTTCTTGGCTGATACCACTGGGTTTTCAGTACTAAGGAGAGTGCCTGGAGTATAGTCGAGGAGCTGACCATGCTAATTTTTTAGACAAAGTCTTGAAGTTATGATGCAGCTCCGCGAATAATGGGAAACTTGTGTCATTACTGCACTGAATCGGTGAGGTCTTTTTCAGAACTTTCAAAATCTGTGATTATATTAATTTCGGCTTAAATACCGGTTTAATTTTCTTAAAGTCTTTTGACTTGCCCAAGTTTATGTTCAATCAACGTTCTAACATGTTCACATCTACCACAACCTCCTTCAGAGATGAACAGATAAGTTTTGAATTAATGAGACACGAAAAAAAAATCTACGACAAACCGGAGCCACAAAGCAACGGAGTTTTAAAATCCACCATTATCTTACCTAATTTATTTTGAATTCATAGAATTCAATAATTTTTTATGTTTCCATTTTGCAGCTTTCCATTTTGCTATCCAAAACTCAAATAATCGAAACATTGTAGATAAATCTCAGATCAACCCAATATGTAAAGCAATATATTCAGATATTTTTTTTTCGCCTTGGAGATAAATAATTAGCTCACATAGCTCGGAAAATGTGCTGCGATGCGAGCTTTGTTTCTACCCTACAGATTTAAATAAAGAAAATAAATAAATCAGTGCATATGGGTGGCTTTGAAAAGTAAACCAAGGTGACCTCAAAACATAGCTCGCTTCGCTTAAAAAACATAGCTCAAGGGTGCAACGGGCCTTATACAGGATCGGTTTGCTCCGGGTTATTTTGGGTAAGGAATGAACCTCGGATTCTCCAACAGCTTCATTACTTGAGTCTGATTCTATTGTAATTCTTGATCTTTCAGTCATTGTCAACGGATATGAGTTTTAATCCTGTTTTCTTTTTTTTAGGTTTTAGGACTTGAATTTCTTTTTCTTTATCTTTGATTTTAAAACTCCGCCCCTTTGTGGCTCCGCTTATTCGTATATTATTTTTTCTTGTCGCAATAGTTATAAACTTGTCTGTTCATCTCTGAAGGAGGTTGTGGTAGACATGGACATATTGCTTCGCGTTTTAGCATGTCGGCACGTTGATTGAACATAGTCCACGGTGACTGTACACTAAACGAGTCAGCGGTGTCATAACCCATAGTCGTGATAGATTTCGTGAGTAAGAGCTAAGAGGACTTTGAAAATGATTTGAAACCTTTTTTATAGCTTTCTAAAATATGGAATTCCATTTAGACCATACAAAAGATAGCATGCAAATAGATTGAAAAGTAGCTGCATTCCATTTTGCAGAAACCCATTCGGAACCGATTTTGGAAGCGCGTTTTAATCATTAAAACCAAATTGCATTACGTTCAGGATAAAATTTTTGAAACCTCGAACTCGGTCGTAATCATAAGATAAATGAGAGATCTTAAATTCAGAAATCAGAAATTGTTAACTGGTTTCCCAACTGCATCACATTTTCATTATACAAACCAAGGCTGGAATAAGCCAAACCTGACTTTGAAATCATACAAAACAAGTTTTATTTCATTCAGTTGACACACAGCTTAGTTTCATTCAAACTGTTCATTTTCTAGAACCACTTCCAGAACTCGTATTGGAATCCGATCTTGATCATCGGAACCTCGTGGTATCCAAGTGGGCTGAGAAATGATCTAGATTTGTTCGTTACCCAGAATTACAAACCAAATTTAGTCCCATTTTGATTCATAGGGTCATTTACTAAGCCAACTAAGGTGAAGACAAAATTTATGTCAATACCTCAATTTTTCTGACTTGTTGTTGCTATTTTCAATGTACATTTTTTAGCTTGATTTTTATTTTTGTTAATATACAACACTATATTCATGTCATTATATTCTATCCCAATTTTCAGATCAAGCCAAATAAAACAGATGAAATTCCTTTGTACAAAATTAAACTGGTGAAAAGTAAATGTTTATCAAAATCATTCAAACAGAAATATGCTTCAGACTGCAAACCCTAAGTAACTGCGACTCATTTAACATACACTTGGCGTGTTCATGCCGACCAAAATGATAAAAATTATTATATTTCTTGTGACCCTAAGTTCACTCCGTATAATTTTATGTCAAACGCGAGTGAACAACCAAATCGAAAAATAATTATAAATTGATTCTGCACGTCAAAACATTGTTGACGCTGTCATAACAAAAATTTACTATTTACTAATGCCTAAGTGTATTTCACAATAGTTTAATACTTCACATCTTTTCTTAGCTAATCAAACAAATCCGGGGAGTACACATAGTAATTCACTCATTTAAACATTCATTCAATTATAATTTACGACAGAGATTTGCAGATAATTGATTGCTCTAAAAACTTTCACAAATTGATTTTAGATGCATCTTTAGATGTCATGGCATTTATATGTGTAAAAGAAATCATATTCTCGCCCAATTCGTGAATACACGAATAATTTTAACCACACAACGTCGCACCTAATAAATCATTCAAGGCGGCCGCATGAAATGTCTCTCGACTCTCGAGCCAAGCCAACAAAGTTAAAACTTAAAAATGTGTGATCTCAAAAAGACGGTACACAACATTTGCATTACAACAACAATTTGCATTATATCACTCATTTTTAACTTTGTTGCCTCAGCTCGAGAGTCGAGACACATTTCATGCGGCCGCCATCAGAGGAAATGAAATGGACATTAAAGATTGAACAAAAACACAGAAAAGAAACACAAATCATACACAAACAATATTTGCTGTTGAGTTTATTCCAGCCACTGATTTCAACTACATTGTTTTTAATGTATTATTGTTTAATACAAAAATATAACATTAAAGTTGAACAAAATGTTGTTCCTATCCATGTAAAATCATAGCGCAATAACATTAGAAATAAAATGTACATAAACTTTGACAGCCAGAATCGAAAATATTTTTGTTTTTTTTTTGGTGATAAATGAGTGCGTTTTATGACAAAAACTGATAAAAAATATCATGATATGTAATTTTTATCATTTTGGTCGGACTGAACACTAGGACTATAGAACAAAAGTCTACATACACCTGGTGTTTTGAATATATTTCGCAAACTACATTCGATTTCAAATTTTTTTTTTTAAATGTTTATTTTTTTATATATAAATTAATGTTATAAATCACATTTCAATTTTATAGTCACATATTCTGATAAATAAAAAATACATAAAAATTAATAGAACAAAAGGCTACATACAGTATTCAATTTTATTAATTAAAATTATATAATAAATACAGGTAATCATTTATTTAATATCGGGTAGGTTCTCCATCACCATTAATCACTGCCTGGAGACGGCGACCCATAGATAATATTAAATTGCTGGTTATTTCGGGAGTAATTTCCGCCCAAGCTTTTCTCAGTGCATTTTTAAGTGTTTCCTTGTTGGAGATCTTATGTTTTCGTAACCTCCATTCTACTTCATCGCAAATATGTTCAATTTGGTTCAAATCTGGCGACTGGGGTCGTGAATGGAGCTGTTTGGGTACATTATACAGTAACTATTCCTTTACAACGTGATCTGTATGTTTCGGATCATTGTTGTGTTGAAAGATCCAAGACCTTTGGAGCCAGTCACGGCCTTCACTCCCCAAACTATAACACTACCTCCTCCATGTTTAGTGGTATGTATTATATTTTTGGTTTACTAATCAGTGTTCGCTTTACGCCATATTTTTCTCCTACCATCAGATCCGAATAAGTTGAATTTAGTTTCTTCTGTAAATAAAACACTATTCCAGGATACGATGCCTTAAACCTCAGTTCTTTGTTCTTGGTAGAAATTAGCAGTTTTTTCGTGGACTGTTGCTATTGTTTCCAGAACGTTTGAGTGCTGTACCAGTAGTTTTTGAACAAACGTCCTTTCCTGATGTATTGGCGATTCGACCGACCATTTTTTTGCATCCTATTGCAGGATGTTGTACCTCTATTTTCAAAATTGACCACACATTTCTTTTGGATAGCTTCTTTAGGCGGCTACATCTGGGTTTATTAAGTATAGACCCTCCCTCTTCATAGTGTTTAATTATTGTTTGGGCCGTAGCAGGACTGAGTTTCACAGTTTCAGCAATTTCGCTCAATTTTTTTATGTCGGCTGCTAAAAAGTATTCGTTAAACATTTAGGAGCAATCTCTCGAGTTCATCAAAAGTTTTCATATAGTGTAAATTCCTCATCACAGGTGAGCATAGGGAAGAGGTAACATTTTTTGTATCACTAAACCCCCTATGTTTTTTCTCGGCTGCTAGAAAGTATTCGTTCAATATTTGGGAGCAATCGCTCGAGTTCATCAAAACTTTTCATATAGTGTAAATTACTCCTCGCAGGTGAGCATAAGGAAGGGGTAACATTTTTTATATCACTAAACCCTCTCTGTTTTTTCTCGGCTGCTAAAAAGTATTCGTTCAGAATTTGGGACCAATCGTTCGAGTTCACCAAAACTTTTCATATATTGAAAATTCCTCCTTACATGTGAGCATGGGCAAAGAGTATCATTTTTTGAACCCCCTATGTTTTTTCTCGGCTGCTAAAAAGTATCCTTGCAAAATTTGGGAGCAATCGCTCGAGTGGATCAAACGTTTTTGCGGAACAAATATAGTTACATACATACTTTTCTTCTTTATATATCCCTATTCATTCACCCAAAAAAAAAATGGCTCAATTAAAGTCCAATCCACACAAATGTGTGAGTAAAAATCATAATATGTAATGGAGTTTTTGATAAAAAATTTCACTGGTTGTGAAGTACAACCAACACAATTGTGTGGATAGTTATAGTGTTTTTGTTCGAACGAAAATAAGTTTGATACACAAATATGAAAGTTGGTTCAAAACACATACAAAAATAAATTTTTGACATGGTACTTTTGCCGGACCCACACAATTGTGTTAGTAAAACACAACAGAGATATATAGATTTATTTGAACTATTTTACACTCTCATGTGTCACATAGAGTATGATATAGAACTAGATTACATTATTTTCTTAATTACTTGGGCTTAGAGCCCAAATTTTAATAAAACTTCATAAATATTAAGTTCATCCAGTTTTTTTACCACCAAAATGGTCACCAAAACCTTTAACAATATTTAAAAATATGTAGATATTAATACACTGACGTGTTTAGATAACATTGGCAGTCAATATGTTATAACCAGCACTTTTTTGCTCGAAAAGCTCTATAAACAAAATTTATTCACCTCAAAATTATATTTTTTCTTTTTCTTTTGCATACCAAAAGATCGGTAAGATGTTGATGAATCCACAAAAGTCTAGTGAAGGCGCAAACCAACCAAATGTCGATAATGCAGAACGCGGCAAAACAAAAGCATCAAAACGTAATTTAAGCTTAAATACACCAATGGATTGGATCTTGAATAGTCCCAATGAACAGCTTAACAAATTGTTGCAACAAGTTCGTGATAAAAATTTACCACAAAATTTAATCAACATGGTTGATAACTTGGAAAGTAAACAAGGTGATGGTGAATGTATTAAGCTTATGTTGTGTAAAAGTGCACCATTCGTATGGGGAATGCAACGCGCAATTCACGATCGTATAGATGGGACTGCCGATGAAAAGCCATCAGACGATGCGGCCGCAGATAAAAACATTAAGAATCATACAAATAAACGGGCGTTGCTAATGTTCAAATATATTCCAGATTTAAATGAATTTAAGATACACGGTGATGCGTGTGAACATCGCTACAAAAATTGTAAACTTTACGATTAATTATTTAAACATTTTAATGTTTTTATTTTATTTATGTGACTCGTGTGTGCCGCTGCACTAAGTAATTTATAATATGTAGTTTTAGGCATTCTTTGTAGAAGTTATGTAGTGGTAGGTAATAATAAAGAATTTCGAATTAAACATTTTTAGCACAATGTTAACAACATAAAAATAATCATAAAAATGTTGGTGTTTACAGTTAGGTATGAATAAAGAAATCAATGTGCCCCGCGCGCATACGAAAAGAATTTATGTTGAGTTAAGACGGTAAGGCAGTATTATTTATTAATAGAATGCAATCGACTTTGTGAAGTGAGAGTATTATAAGTAAGTAGAGTCATACAGGGTGGTAACATATATTTAGATTTACGCTGTTTGTAATATTTTTTAATTCCAATGAACGAATTAAATCCTATATGCGTGGCTTTGTGAAGGAATGGTCAATCGTCTGCGATTGACGACAAAGTGAATGCAAATACGATGAATACTTAGAGTCATCCAAAACAATCTTTACATCGTGTTGGGGAATTTAGTTGGAAACACCTTCGACGTCATCGAAGAAAGTGGTTTTAGCATGTTCTGATTTCACATCCGTTAGGGCATGTATACGTTCTCTAATGAGTACTCTGATCCAGTTGTTTATGGATCTTAAATCTGTCGTAAATTGGATTTGGAAACGATTTGGGATCATTGCTGATCAGAAACCAACTTCAAACTATTGCCTATCGAAGCTCTTGCTTTGACATATAGTAAATCCATTTCAACTCTAATCGACCGGATTAGTCCAGTTTTTCGTAGTGCAATTAAATCAAGCTTCCACTGAGATGCCTGATCGACGAGTTGGTGGTGGCTCTACAGGCGGCGTCGTAAGCAGTATATATTCCATGTTCCAAATTTCAATTTTTTTCCTTATTTCGAGTCCGCGGTAGGACGTTAGCGTTAGTGCAAATAATAATCATATAGTAATATTAACAACAGCACGATTAAATGCTACAAGCTGGCGTCTAAATGTTGTTCGTCGTTTCAGTTATTAGTTCCAGAGTTAATTTTTCCAGAAAATTTCGATTTTTTACCAAAATGTATAAAAGCCATTCCTTGTCTTACGAAGTTGTCGCTCTAATCGAAATCTATTTCAATAGAAGCTACCTCAACAAAGAAATATTTCTCTTGGGCCTCGAGGTCTACCCTAATGCTCGTTATATTACTTCTGCAGAAGGCCGCGGTGTGCTGCGGTGGAGGTGTGCTTATTACGGTTCTCTCAAGTTTCCAGAGTTGTGAACTGGCGACCTTGAATTATTTGGGTGATTAAGTATTGGTCCAAAAAAATCCATGTATTCCGTTTCCAAAAAACCTGATTACTACCAAAGATTGATTGATGCTATTATTTATGTATTCGACACCCTTACAGTTGAGGACACCCTTACAGTTGATGTACATGATGACTTCATTTCCTAGGTGACTTCAACTTGCCGTACATCAATTGGATTCCAGGTGAGGATGATTGTATCGCATTGCAGTTGATGTATCAGTTTTCGGTATTTTGTGTGATCTTTGGAAATGCCCTAAATAGTCGAACCTTCTCGAACGACCTATATTCACTCAGCTTTATGAGTTCTGTAAGCCAATAATAAATATATGACACATGGCTTTCAAAGGGGTACATCAACAGTGACCGTTTGGATTTCTTTAGTTTCTAGAAATATGCTCTTGAAACGGTCATCACGCCACAAATTTAAGTAGTAAATACAGATCCCTTTCCGGCTCGTAGTTCATCATGGATCATCCCCTACTTAGTTGGTCGTGAATACATAGTTCTTTTCAGATCTGCTTTACCTGTGAGTTCTTACTTTGATCCCTTTAATTTCATTGTTTGTTTTGAACGTTGGCGTAGTATTCTTGATTTCAGACTACACATTGCTTAAAAACGATCTAGACTGATTTGAGATGTGTTGCTGTAATCTGGAACTGAACGCAGTTAAGTGTGAGGAAATATCGTTTTCTAAAAAACACAATAACTCCGTTGATAACGGGTCCGTAGAAGCAAAAGCATATGTGATTTGGGTATTAACCTCGATAAGAAAGTTGCTTTTAGAAATCCCTTCAGCCATGTATAATTAAGAAAGCAAATTCAACTTTAGGTTTCACTAGGTTGATCAGTAAGTGTTGTCGTTCGATAAGAAAAATACGATTTTATGGTTTGAAATACATTTTATTATTCAATATAATCTCCCTGATCTTCATTACACTTGTAGTGCCAGTGATCTTCTAATGTATGGATTCCATCCCTGAAGTGACAATTAGGAAGTTTGTCAAGATACGCTTCAATGGCTGCTATTACCTCTTCATTCGATGAAAATCGTTTCCCACACATGAATTTTTGGTGGTGGAGGTGTGAAAACAGCCAGAAGTCAGAGGGATGATAAAACTGGCAAACAGGTTTGTGAGCTTTGTGAGAGGGTGAGTTGTCTTGATGAAAAATTATTTTTTTCTTTTGTAAACCAGATCTTTTCTCACGAAATTTTACATCCAGCTGGTCCAAAACGTTACAATAATAATTTGAGTTTATTGTTTTACCAGTTTGGAGGTAATCCAGGAACAAAATTCTTTTTGCATCGAAAAAAATCGTTGCTAACACCTTCTTGGCCGATTTGAGGACCTTAACTCACTTCGGAGCAGAAGTACAGGGTTTACACCACACCTTAGCCTCTTGTTTTGATTCAGGGTCATGGTGGTAGACCCATAAGTTTAATCCATAGTGATGAAACGACACACAAAATCTTTGTTTCCTTTCTACAACGATAAATGTTGCTGAGAAAGTCGCATTCGAATGTGTTTTTGTTTCATTGTTAACGAATGCGACATCCATTGTACACACAGCTTTATGAAACCAAAAACTTCAGTCAAATTATTGCTCACACCGCCTAATGAGATCGCTAGGTCTATTCCTAACTCTCTCTTGGTTAATCGGAGATCTTCAAATAGCATGTGCAGTATTTTTGCTACGAATTCTGGTGTTGATGTACTTTTTGAATGTCCTTTGAGTGGATCATCTTTAAGAGTTAAACGACCACGTTTAAATTCAGCAACCCATTTTTCTACTGTTCTAATTGAAGGTGAAGAGTCCTTACATACTTTTAAGAATCGTTCATGAATTTGATTTGGTGCTACACCTTCCAAAAATAAGAATTTTATCACTGCACGATATTTAATTTTTTTCATCGTAAGAAAATACTGTGACACGTCAACTTTGAACTGCTGTTAATATACGAATGAGTTGACAGATCTACATCAAACTCACATGTGTCCGGAAAAAATAGTACCATTTTTAGCAAAATAAAACGACGAATCTAATAGCGCGCTATCACTTGTCGAACGACAAGACTTACTGTTCAACCTAGTATAAAAAGTTTTTGAAATAGTTTCGTGATGCACTCCTTTCATCCTAACTGTAGTCTGCTTTCCATGCTGTACATATAAATAGGGTTTAATCAGTTCTAGAAGGTCTTGTGCATTTTGTCTTAAACTGAACTTTTTGCAGATGCAATTGGAACAGATTATCTGGGGAATTATTATCGCAACAATCAACCATGTAACGAACACCTTCACTAACTGGTTAAGTATATAGTTTGTTAAACCACAATCTGGCGTAGCATAAAGTTTATCAAAGTACACAATTAATATAAAAATATATAATGTGTTACATAAAACCAATATCAGAGTTTTTTGGCTTAAGGTAGGATTTTATAAGTGTTAAACCTTCATCTTCACTTATCTTTCGTACTTCAATCATCATTTTATACACTTTATTAATTTCTACAAACAATCCTTACTATTCAAAATATTTGCCAGAAACGGAAAATCTTCTTTGAGATCTCCTTCCCCAAAAGTATATAGATTGCACCTACATGCTGAGAACAATTTGAAAGGTAGTTTTTCGAACCTCGTCGATGTAGCGACTGTAAATCTGCAAAAATTTAGCTGTGTTCCGCCTCAATTCGTATTAAAACGAATTTTAAACTTCCTCTGTTGTTTATTTTCTTAATATACTTGTGACTTATAAAATTGTTTTTGACGTTAATTTAAATAATTCTATTTTTTTTTATTACATGTGTGATATAACATAACGGTCTGCGTGTTATAAATCCATTCATGTGAGTAAATAAAAAGTTTCTTTTTTTTCATTTTGTTATTGTACCCCGATAAAGTTAATTTTCTTAAACCCATTAGTTGTAATGGTTGAACAGAATTGAACCGGTTCGAACTGTTCGATTAGATTTTCTAATTCGTCTTTATTTGTAATTATTATATGATTGTTAAGTAACAAATTTAATTTATGGTCTAAATATTAAATTTGTGACCGAAAGAAATTTAATTAATTAGCATTAATTTAGATTAAGTAAATAAAGAACATTTTATTTAAAAATTCTCATAAAATTGTTTGTCCCATTTTGTTCTATCGCCCGCGTCGCATTACGTTAGATAATTGACCCAAATCTTTGATTGTTTAAATATTCAAAAGATGTGTTATATTGCAGAAGGTCACAATTATGTTTTTTATGTAAACTGAAGCGAAGTCTTCCTAACAAGAGTTTTTTTGGTAAATTTGAAATTAAGCCTTTTAGGCCTGAATTTTTTCTATGTAAGTTAAAAATTATTTGAGATATCTTAATATTATTTGACACATCATGCAGACGGAGATTCTTACTCAAGTGTTGCAGAAAAAACTACTAAATTAAGTACTAAACTCCAAGTCCTTCTGTACGGACAATGAGTTTCAAAGGATTAAACATGGTTGAATTTTCGATCAAATTTCTACATAATTGTGGCTCTATCTTACGAATGACGTGTTCGATATTGGTTTTGAGACCTGCGATTGATTGTAAATTATTCTCATAGAGTTTATATTTTACATAGCTTCACAAAAAATAATCTATTGGTGTTAGATCACACGACCTTGGTAACCGACTATCACCCTTCCTTGAAATTAATCATCCAACTCCTTTCTCAATAAGCCGGTTGTTTCATTATTGCTGTATGATATGAAGCGCCGTCTTGTTGAAAACTACAAGTCGTTAATATGCATTTAACAAATATTGGCCATAAAATATTTGTTATTATGTCTATGATGCGAACATAGCAGTGACAGAAACAGCGTTACCAGCTTCATTTTCAACATAATGCGAATGAATGATCGCTCCGGCCCATAGAGCACACCGTACGATTGGGATAGACGATTTTGCCTACTAAAAATTACGCGAATTTTGAGAAATGTTATTTCAACAGATCCACCGGATTTGAATTATTTTAATTCGATTTTGTAGTGGAATTGAATTCATTTTACTACTATTAATTTCTCTCACACTATTCAAAAAAAGTTCTTTTTTCGGATCTTTCATCGCCTCACTGATTTTATCGATCTAAAATATTTTGTTTTAGATTGTTAAACTTTTGATCATTATCGAGGTAATTGGACATTTTCAACCGATCTGCGTTTAAATTGGGCTACGATATTGCGTCGTTTCGCTTAAATCGACGTTTGATTCGAAACATATTCCAAATTTCAGTCGATACGCCGTGCTTCCAAAACGTAATTTTCTTATTATTCATGCTTTCAACATGATGTTTTAAGGACCGTTAATCAAATCCAATCTAATTTTATCATTTATCAGCTTTATTGATTTTCTTGATGACAATTTTTTGTCGAAGTTTGAATTTATAAGGCTCTGATCACTAACGTAATTCTCTTTTTAAATTTTTCTTTGGAAACTATTTAACGAAATTTACTATAGCAAATTGACACCCTCAAAATCGAAATTTCTATAAATGATGTTTCCTGCATATAAAGGTCACTTTTAAGTTGTTTTACCTAATAATAATGTTTAACTTCCATCAAAGAATTACATCAAAGAAAAAGTTCTAGTACGAAGTTTCACCCCGATCAGTTGAGTCTTCTGGACTGGAACCAACAACATTTAGTCTGCTCGACACCACACACGTACGAGGTCACAACTGTCATGTTTACTTACTATTTACAAAAAAGTGTTTTGTAAAAAATCTTCATTTCCCCTTGAAATTGGAAAACTGATTTGAACCGATACTTTTTTACTTCATAATCGTTTTCCTAGTAAAAGACATACCTACTTTTCAAAATATTTCCAAAAAACGAAAAAGCTCATACGGAAGTGGTCAATTCCGGTAGACCGACTTTAACAAAAAAAACATTGCGATTTCCTAATCTATGAAACGAGCATAACTTTGAAGTTTCATTTAGATCAGTCAAACCACCTGTGCTGTAGAGAAGCAACAGACATTTAGTCTGCAAGGATTCACATACGCACGCAGAGAGATTAGCGAATAGTAAATCTCTCGATATCAAACTGTTTCATGACTAAGTAAATGGAAGCAAAGAATTTCTATAATAAGAAGTGAATACACGTACCAAAAAGTCGAGACATCCACTTTTTTTTATAACTCCACGAATTTCCGAAAAACCACATGCCGGACGTTTTTATAATCAAAAATACCCCGAGAAACGAACCAATCGTGATTTCTATGATAAAATAAATACGCTATCTATTTTAAATGTAGAAACTATTTTTGTTCGAGATCACGTGACCTCGATTTTTTTTTTGATTTTTTTGGTTTATTTGTTTCGGTATATTGTATGTAAAACGAAAACTGTGGCACACAAAAAACGAAAAACAACAATAACAAATATTGATATTCGTTCTCGTGTACTAATGTAAAAATTACACATATATTATTTTTCCATTTTTTTCGAAAATTTTGTTTTGTTTTTGCTCGAATATTTATATGTAAAACAAAAACATATAGGTATGTATAAATATACTATGTACATGTGCATTTCGGAATATGTATTGCAAGTTGGATCTATTATATAAAATGCGGTGGAGGTAAAGTTAGTAAAGGAATATTTTAATTCTGTAGTTTTTAGTTTCGAAATGGTATGGTGGTGCCTGTGAATGATCCGTTAGGATAGCAACTTATTATATATGGAGAACGACGAGAATAAAAAGACGACGATAAACAAGTTTTGCGTTGTCTCATCGAATGGCTTTTAAATTTTAAAAGGACAACTATCTATATAGATGTAATAAAAATATGGAAAATAATTTATGTTGTTATATTTAATTGAATTCTGTTACGAAATTATGAAATTATAATGTATTGAATATGCAGAGCTACGGCTCAAAATTTTAATTGTGAATTTCACTAGTTTCTCTTTTCAAATTTGTTTGGATATTTGTTCGGGCATATAGAGTGGGAGGAAAGAAACGACGCTTGCTCCTCTGTCTCTGGAATATGAAATTTCTATACAAAAAAATTCTAGCTTTCCCTGCTCTTTCCCTGCCTAGTGAAAAATTCACTGTTTAGCGGACTTTACATGGCCATCAATAATGTTATTACCTAAAACATCATTACCTAAAAATGTTGCATTTCAATTGCAATTTTATAACTTTTTAATTTTACACAACTTGCTAATGAAGTAGGATTGGGCATGATTTGTAAGATTCAGAAATAAAGAAAATGTAGTGGAGATCCGACTTTTTAAAGTAATGATGGTTTGAGAAATGACATTATCATTGAAATGTTTAATTCTATAAATATTTAAAAATCAGAGATTAAGTGACTAGTACACATACATAACCAATTTAAATTTGCGGTTCTTTACATCAATGCCTCCTAAACTACAGGCCTCTTATTAGCAACTACTCTCATTTTTCGCACATGACGTCAATTTATGTCTAAACCGAGACTGCGCAATAATAATATTAAGATATTTACACTAACAAAACAACTAGAGAAAGCAACAAAAACGTCGACATAGCATGTCGTCATCATTTGGTGTAAGCGGCCTGTAGTTTAGGAGGCATTGATTACATGGAGAGAGCAAAGATGGATGCCCACATATTGTTGGAATTCGCGATCCGGAGACACGCAAAACAGAAGAACGTTGTGCGTTAATTACTAAAATTGTAAAAGTCATGGAACTAGCCAATGGGTTAAAGTTGGAAATATGAACTAAATAACTGTATTTATTCTATTTAGGTAAGAAGATAGTATGAATCTGCAATAATAGTTTATAGCACGGAGTACTAATGGTCGATATGAGACCTAATAGTTTCATGTTAAATATTGGGTTATAGGCCCCAAGATATTATAATATAGACGCCACTGCGACTTTGCGACACAAATGTATGAACCAAGCGAGGGGTAATTGATCTCCAGAAAAACTGCCACTAAGGAGAACAATTAATTTTCGAAGAATGATCGGAAACTTGGATCATAAATGTTGTGGATTGTGAAACCTAGCAGACAAGAACAAGAATTCAGATAAGTATTGATTGCAGCCTTAGTGATACCAAATAACGAAGATAGATAATTAATTATAGATTTATTCCTGTGAGAATCACTTGTCTGTGAACAAGTTAAAAAAACCAAGAAAGAATTAATTATCACGGGGTCTTCACTAGGCAAAATCTCTGAGACTCTCATGATATTTTATGAATGTGTATGTTTTTTTTTTCAATGTATTGATAAATAATTATCAAACAAACATCATAACTGGACATTTTAGTCTCATAATAATTTCTTCAAATGTCAAAAAATCCGTAAATATTGTCAACCAATTTATAGATTTTTATGTTAAAACAGTATAGCATTGACAATTTCACTGACATTTCTTAAAAATTTCATGACAATTTTTTCGTGAAATAGTCTCCTGATAACTTGCTGAGTGTTTCAAAATTTGTATAACATACTTACACATACATTCATAAATTTAGTCTCATGATAGAAAATCTCAGCGATTTTGCATAGTAAAGACTCCTGGTATAATAAAATGCAAAGAGAGCATACTCGTAGTTAAATGCGATTAGAAAAATACTGTCGGAAAAACGATGAGGCTGAACAGAAGAGTGTGACAGGAAGAATTACACCATTCGGTTTCAATCAAATAAGATTAATGATTTGTAATAATTAGGCATCTCATCATGCCATGGCATCTGAAGTTGTGTATACTATTAACCACTGGTTCAAATTGTCCTAATTCGTTGAAAATTGATGAAAAATTAGGAACAATTATTGTTATTAACTCCATATTCAACGTGATCCAATCTCATCGTCTTTGTTTTTGAGAAAAAACGTGTTTTATGGGTTTTGAATTGGAAGAGATCAAACTTTGATATTTTGAATAAAAACGATTTTCTCTCATATTTCAAAGAATTTATTTATGATTTATCTTTTGGTATTTTTTTTTTGCGAAACGATATTTTTAAAGTTTTATTACATTCTTATTTTTTAAATATTTATAGAATTAAACATTTCAATGATAATGTCATTTCTCAAACCATCATTACTTAAAAAAGTCGGATTTCCACTACATTTTCTTTATTTCTGAATCTTACAAATCATGCCCAATCTTACTTCATTAGCAAGTTGTGTAAAATTAAAATGTTATAAAATTGCAATTGAAATGCAACATGTTTAGGTTATGATGTTTTAGGTAATAACATTATTGATGACCATGTAAAGTCCGCTAAACAGTGAATTTTTCATTAGGCAGGGAAAGAGCAGGGAAAGCTAGAATTTTTTTGTATAGAAATTTCATATTCCAGAGACAGAGGAGCAAGCGTCGTTTCTTTCCTCCCACTCTATATGCCCGAACAAATATCCAAACAAATTTGAAAAGCGAAACTAGTGAAATTCACAATTAAAATTTTGAGCCGTAGCTCTGCATATTCAATACATTATAATTTCATAATTCGTAACAGAATTCAATTAAATATAACAACATAAATTATTTTCCATATTTTTATTACATCTATATAGATAGTTGTCCTTTTAAAATTTAAAAGCCATTCGATGAGACAACGCAAAACTTGTTTATCGTCGTCTTTTTATTCTCGTCGTTCTCCATATATAATAAGTTGCTATCCTAACGGATCATTCACAGGCACCACCATACCATTTCGAAACTAAAAACTACAGAATTAAAATATTCCTTTACTAACTTTACCTCCACCGCATTTTATATAATAGATCCAACTTGCAATACATATTCCGAAATGCACATGTACATAGTATATTTATACATACCTATATGTTTTTGTTTTACATATAAATATTCGAGCAAAAACAAAACAAAATTTTTGAAAAAAATGGAAAAATAATATATGTGTAATTTTTACATTAGTACACGAGAACGAATATCAATATTTGTTATTGTTGTTTTTCGTTTTTTGTGTGCCACAGTTTTCGTTTTACATACAATATACCGAAACAAATAAACCAAAAAAATCAAAAAAAAAATCGAGGTCACGTGATCTCGAACAAAAATAGTTTCTACATTTAAAATAGATAGTGTATTTATTTTATCATAGAAATCACGATTGGTTCGTTTCTCGGGGTATTTTTGATTATAAAAACGTCCGGCATGTGGTTTTCGGAAATTCGTGGAGTTATAAAAAAAAGTGGATGTCTCGACTTTTTGGTACGTGTATTCACTTCTTATTATAGAAATTCTTTGCTTCCATTTACTTAGTCATGAAACAGTTTGATATCGAGAGATTTACTATTCGCTAATCTCTCTGCGTGCGTATGTGAATCCTTGCAGACTAAATGTCTGTTGCTTCTCTACAGCACAGGTGGTTTGACTGATCTAAATGAAACTTCAAAGTTATGCTCGTTTCATAGATTAGGAAATCGCAATGTTTTTTTTGTTAAAGTCGGTCTACCGGAATTGACCACTTCCGTATGAGCTTTTTCGTTTTTTGGAAATATTTTGAAAAGTAAGTATGTCTTTTACTAGGAAAACGATTATGAAGTAAAAAAGTATCGGTTCAAATCAGTTTTCCAATTTCAAGGGGAAATGAAGATTTTTTACAAAACACTTTTTTGTAAATAGTAAGTAAACATGACAGTTGTGACCTCGTACGTGTGTGGTGTCGAGCAGACTAAATGTTGTTGGTTCCAGTCCAGAAGAATCAACTGATCGGGGTGAAACTTCGTACTAGAACTTTTTCCACAAATTAGGCGATCCCTGTGATTCTTTTTCGAAATCGGTTCACCGGAAGTGGCGAGTCCCATAATAGCTGTTCGTATTTTGCTAATACAGTACAAACTCGATAACTGCAACCAATTAAATTCAACCCGAGTTGCAAAAACCGATAAATTGTAAATATCGGGTCTTTAGTTTTAGAATGATATAAAATAAAAAATTCTTAGGTTTTTAAATAGTAACGGTAGATATATTTATTCAAAACATAAATCTCAGATACATAACTTCATTTAAAGTAAAAGAATTCCTAGAGAAACATTGCACAGAATAATTAATTAAGAATGAAATACATATGTATGTAACTAATTTTGAAGATGTTTATCATGGTTTAAAAGCCGAGGGAATTTTGCTTTGTGCCTTAGAACTAGCTGATTTATCTACTGCTATATTTTTGAGTTTCCTCAATACTAAAACATCATCAGCAGGAATTGCGTTTATCTCAGCCCAATCTAAACAAATTTTAAAAAAAATTACCGGATTGATCGTGGTTAACAGGAACGTTAAAACTATAATGTCTTATAAAACTATATTTTCTCGACTTCATTGATGTTTATAGGTAAAACATTTTCAGTTATTCATTCGTTAATTTCTTGGTCAGAAAATGCATCGTTAGGTAAAGTTTTATGTATAATAAATTCAATATAGGTTGGAAATTTGTAGCTCATTCATTGTTTATTCTATGTCAAACATTTCAATTAGTGGGATGTCATCTCGGAATCATAACCATCAGTTGATGGAAATAATAGCTTCCAACACTAAGGGATTGTGATTGGTTCGAGATTTTGCCGGTCTTAAAATCGTGATCACTGACGGCAGGATCAAGGCGGTATAGTTTGGTGGAAGACGCATTACTTGTATTCGAATATCAAAGCTGATTAGATCCCCAATTTTCGTGCCAATATAAGGGTCTTTCCCAGACCTGTTTGTTTCAGAAATGAACGAACATAAGACATTAATATTTTTTAATTTATGTTAAATGCTATAGAAAAATCTTCGAAATTCTTACCTCCGTGACAAAGAATTTTTCAAACCATTATTTGAATAACACCGAAGTCATCCATGCATTTGTCTTCAACCTGTATATAACCGGATTATTTATACAATTTTTAAAAGCTCTTGGTCGGTTAGCTTTGCCAATAACAAACGATTTTAGCTTGTGGCTGCCGATTGCACTAATATACGACTTTCCGAACTGGTTCAGATTTTTTTTCTATATGAACGAACGTTTTATTTGGAAGAATCCTCCAAAATAAACCCGATTCATTCGCATTGTATACTTGGTCAGGAGTTAAATTCAAACGTTGGATTTTATCACGTAATTTGGCTTTAAAACTGTCGACACCGGTCGGGTTTTTGATAATTCTTCTCCAGTAATTTTAAGAAGTCTTCCATGTCGTTTCTTGAAGCCTGCAAACCAACACGTGCTATAGCTTTAAATTCACCGGTGTGTTGTTCTTGAATCTCAACATGTAAGGTTTTAGCCATTCTCTTCAAAATAACAGCAGAGATTGGAATATGCCGACCCCGCAGAATCAGACCTCATGAGGTAATTCACAAAGTTTCATTGCTCTAATTTTGGACAACGATTTGAATTGCGGATTGGCATATTTTATAGTTCCACTTTCGTTTTTTTAATCCGTGATGTTGTTGATTTATGACATTTATTCTCGGCAAACTACTGAAAATACACTTTTATCTAATTTTGAGAGAATGTTGCACTTTTGTTTTAGATTTAAACGCATTTTATTTTTATTTTAAATACAATTTTTTGTTAAAAACAAGTCTATGGAGATAATTATGAATGATTGAAACAAAGACAAAGTGTTTTATTGTTTTATTTTTGAATCATTATTAATACGGTTAACTCGTTCTAGAAGGTTATGAATATGTACGAGAGAATACTCTATACTTACATGTACTAAGCTAGTTTTCCTTATTTAAAGTTTTCCCATAAATTAGTGCAGCTTCTAGAGAACCTTTTACAATTCTTGCAGTAAAGATTAAATTTTCAACAAAGGTACAAGTGCTTAGCAGGATCACGTTGGTTTATTTTAGGTAATTTCGTATAAAAACACACAATTGATACAAAATCGTAAAATCAAAATATTGACCAATCCAAAGTTTAGTGAAAGATATATTTTGATTTGTTTAATATTAAGATTTTAAACTTAAATTCGGCCAAAACACTACAGGTTATTGTATCGACATGACTACCTTAAAGTTTTTTAAATGCTTATAAAATTGACGTGTGAAAGAGATATGAGTACGTTGGTGTATAATGTAAGGTATTTCGAGACTAAAATTTATTTTGATTTAATAGATAATTATCGCTTCCGGTAATTTTATGATTAATATAGGTACATTATAAAGATGTATGTACTTACATAGGTGCTCGTAGATGGCATGAAAAGAACTTTCATATTTGTAAAGTATTAAGCAGTAAATCGAAAATAATTTGCTACGGTGTTAAGAATGTTTATACATATATAAAATTGAGGTTAATTAGTATTTCCAATATTTTGTGGGATACATTTTATTATTATTCTAAAGCAGAAATGTATCAAAGATGCAAATTCCATGAAATAATAAGTTAACCGTATTGTATCTCTCAGTATTATTCTAGGAATTTCCATTCTCTTTAATAGTTGAAAATGTTAATCTTTTACGTACTTTAAATATTGTTTTTGGTATAGTTTGGGGCCAATGACATTCTAACACATTCGCTTACAAGGTATTCTTATGCGTTTTTACTTATTTTCGTTTTTTAGAAATTTTGTTTACTTCCAAAAGTGAGTCATTTCATTCTTTCGTGCAAAACAGCTTCTTTGTAAAAGAAAACTGCACCTATTGAAAAACTGCAAATTGTTAATATTTTCCATTATGTCCGGGATTAAGATAAGAATTAAAAACGGTATAACGATTCGAGGCGAACAATATTACATTACAAGCTTTATTAAACCTTATTCTGTAATATAACTGCCCTGTTTATTACCCTATTTTCCTGCTAATATAAAAGAGAGTTTAATAACATGCTCCATAATTGATATTTAAATTTATATCAAGTCGAAACCAGTATTTTGTAGATTGGCGTGTCAAATATGTCTGTAAATAATACAGTAAATAAATTATTACAGCAATTGTGGTCGGATAAACTGAGGCTAAAAAGGCAGAAGCTTTACCTATGCTTCACATACGTGCTGGATCTAAATATAAATTTTTTCACTGTTTGTATCAAACAATATTAAGATTTAATGCTTAACGTCTGGTACTTACAAGAAACAGCAGAAAAATACTAAACTTTCAGGCTCAATTTTCAATCATGTTTTAAGCCAATTTCGTTGTATTTAACAAAAACAGATAAAAACTGCATAATACACGGTTCAAGGTGACATGCTGGCGTAATAAATGATTACATGTAGCACAATATAATTATTTAAATTGTCATTACCTTTGAAGTTATTGTGCTTGGATTTTACCCAAAATACTTTCTTTAAACTACGAAAGACGTAGCGAAAGCGTAGTCTATATATTAGATTCCTCCGACTGTAATTTAGCCATTAGAGTCAAATGCATAACATTTTATAATATCCCCGTGGATATTATAAAATGCACGGGTTTTATAATATCCACGGGGCATACCACCAATTTTATTGACTAAAATGCGCAAATGTCAGTAAATCCGAAAAAACAATAAAAAAAAAATTTGAAATTGTTATTTTTATCATAAATTTTAATTCTTTATTTGGCTTAATATGGTTTAGAACGCCTTTAAATTGATGTGTTAGTAAACTGCTTGAAAAACTTTTTATGGGTAGTTATTGTTTTAATTTTATAAATCAGTTAGGGTTTTCGTTTTAGAAAAAGTGGTCAGAATTTTATGTCACATAATCGTTGATCGATTCTATCACTTTGTAGGGTGACTGAGTGAAGGCGACATAAGCGTGTGAGTCTTGTCAGAAATCTCATTTTGCAAATATCACGGTTTTCTTATTTGGTCAAATAGTAGTTGATTGTGCAATTTTGTGCGTCTAACGGTAAAATTTGTGCATAATGTATTTTGGGAGATAATGTGGGATTTCTGACGTGATTATCACACCAGAAATCACAAAGATGCGGTTAATTAAAAGCACATGTTTTGCTTTAATCTAATTCTGCCAAACTGTGCATGTCAAAATCATTTTAGTTCTCCTCCAGAATTGGTGGGGATTTTTCGTAGAACGGCTATATCTGCCTATTTACATGCCATATGTACCACATCTATTGAAGTAGATCAACTATGTAAGAAAATGTCATAGTTTTCTAGTCACAATGTTTAGATTAGACGACTATAACCTGATAAGACTAGAATTCACTGGTGGTATGCTCCAAAGCAGAATTGGGTCTAGAAAATTTTGATATTCAACCCCATATTTACAATATAAATTTTCGAAATGCGTTTTATGAATGATTTTGGAAATCCCACCTTTTATTAATGAAATCACTTAAAATAGTTGAAATTAACGTTCAAGGCATTCATTAACGTTCTCCAATATGCAATGCCATACAGCCCCCGGAGAACTATCGCTAGTTCGTGAGGCAAGCGCGTAGCAAATGCTGCACCTCTACCTTTCGACGATTATAGCACGGATGTTTTACCGAACCTTAGCATCGTACAAAACGCGATATGGTACAAAACGCGATATTTCAAAACGTGATATTTGAAGACGCGATATGGTACAAAACGGGGTACGAGAAAATTTCTTAGAATATAAGTTTCTACAAATCTAGATTGTTTTGAAATTGATACCGCCACCAGGTGATGAGTTTTTATTCCGAATATAATAGTTAAGAATTTAAAATTCTCCGTTTATATTAACCTCACTAACTAGCTTTATTCAAAATTTTAGGTTGATATCATGAATGTCGAGCGTTCTAAGTATTATTATTTCTTTATTTAGTTTACAAAAATTTTGTGAACTAAACACCCCATTTTAAGCTAATAGCTTATTTTTAACAGAATGTAAGTTCATCCAAATCCAATTTATTGTCGTTATTATTGCGCTTTATCACGAGTATGATTATCGATTCTGCAATCTCGGATTATTTAGTGACACCAAGCAGCACGGTCCTTCCTCCAGTTTAATAGAAAGTGGCGACTTCGATGAACGATTATATTTTGTTATTCATTTTAGTGCGACCATCACTGATATTATTTTGGCAGTCCCAATATTTTAAATTGCATCGTTTTAATTTATGCTAATCTAATTACTTATAAATTAATACAAAATTTTATAAAAAATTAAAAATAATTTAAAATACGGACAAAATACAAACGCCTGATCGACATAAAAGTCTAGTCCAACCCATAAGCTTCATCACGTCACAGATGTCTCCATCCACAGCGTTCTACCTCCTCTTACAATTTAGCATTTTCTGCAATAGATTTTTAGAAGCATCATGCTCTGCTCCTGCAAACCGTGGGCATTCGTAAAATTTATGCTCTACATTCTCCAGTACTTCAGTACATGTTGAACAATAAAGTCTCATGTTTGTACTTAAATACATACTCTCGGCAGCAGCAAAGCGCCTATTAATAACTGTGAAAGATAGTAGTCGGCTACCCCAACTTCGATCGATCCAAACGTTAGTTTGAGGAATCAGGTGAAGAACCCATCTACCTTTGCAAGATAGGCTCCATCTGGTTTGCCACTAGGTTTTTCTCGGGGAAGCTTCTTCCTTTGTAAAACACTCACATCAACTGCCACGTTCTTCTTACAACATTTTACGCTCTTCTCACGCTGAAACGTCCGAAAGGTGCAGATCACCTTTATAGCTCTAAGGTGATAGATGGGGTTTAGCTTATGCCGAAACTGCTATCAATATGGTGATAACTAGATACTGAACCACTGGTTGCAGGGTAATAGTACATTTGAATTTTTGACTTATAGATGGCTAATGTGTAAGAATCACAACAATCAGTTTCGAACAAATGAGAGTATTGATTTGAAAAAATCAGTCTTCTCATCAGGTCGCGACGACTGATGTTGAATTATTACATTGGAATATTGTCTATATATATAGAACATACCATGTAGTTGTACTACTAGCGAGTTACTGCATAGCGTACGAAATTTGATTCTTTCACATTTCCATCTATATTCTATTTTAACAACTAACTTTTCGCATTCACGAATTTTATTATATATTTTTACTTTGGTGTTAGCAATTGTAATGGTGTTATTGTGATTGTTCTGTATATTGGTATATTTCAGCACTCTCGAATTTAATTCACAAATCGTAGGAAATTCTTCCATTTAGCGTCACTATCTGTGTGACAAACGAATATGATAATCGACACTTACTTATACACAATCAACTTCCCAACCACCCCATACTTTCTTTCCTTTAACGCTGGATCGCGGAATGCGAAAAGTTAGTTGTTAAAATAGAATATAGATGGAAATGTGAAAGAATCAAATTTCGTACGCTATGCAGTAATTCGCTAGTAGTACAACTACATGGTATGTTCTATATATATAGACAATATTCCAATGTAATAATTCAACATCAGTCGTCGCGACCTGATGAGAAGACTGTTTTTTCAAATCAATAGTCTCATTTGTTCGAAACTGATTGTTGTGATTCTTACACATTAGCTAGCAATCTATAAGTCAAAAATTCAAATTTATCCGCGATCCAGCGTTAAAGGAAAGAAAGTATGGGGTGGTTGGGAAGTTGATTGTGTATAAATAAGTGTCGATTATCATATTCGTTTGTCACACAGATAGTGACGCTAAATGGAAGAATTTCCTACGATTTGTGAATTAAATTCGAGAGTGCTGAAATATACCAATATACAGAACAATACAATAACACCATTACAATTGCTAAAACCAAAGTAAAAATATATAATAGTACATTCTTCTACATCCATAGTTACGATCTACTTCACCATTCTGCTAGAGATCACCACAGCTTCCTCGTGCTTAGCCACCACTATATACGATCGCGATATGATCTGTAAAGCTGATGACATTAGCTTAACACGCTATCATACAAATTGCTCCACAGCAGCACATATCCATGTGGTTAAAAGTGTATTCTACTGGGCCATTGTTTGTTTTATAGATGTGAGGATCCTGTTATGGAAATAGTACATGATAATGTCTAGTTACGCTATTTCGCTGGACGAAACGTGCTGTTATTGCGGGAACAACGAAGTTACTCTATTGCGCATCATAGCTGGGCAAGCAGGAGGGTTGAGATTAGTACATTTCTCGTTTTGTATTACCGTTTGTTATGGTTGACCCTACCGCGTTCTATCGCCTTCTTCTCACAGTATAACTAAAACATTTCCGCTTGCTCAGCTTTATAGAAATTTTGACCTCTAATCTAGCACAGTCTAATACTCTTCTAGGAATTGTTGTATCACCGGCATTTCCAATCATGACTTTCATAATTTGAGATGCTTAATTTTCGGCCGTTCCGAAGACGTTTTGTTTGTTAGCATATTCTCGGTTAGCCTTCTGAGTAACAACGCAAAGTCCGATTATTATAACTTGGTGGTATATGTGTATTACTCACTCACTTTCCACGAAAATAATCTACTATAGGAATGCTGCTACAAATCCACGTTTGAACAATTATTGATGTGCCATTACCTCTGCGGAATGCTGGTGTGCTGCCCGAATTTAACAGTACAATTTGTATAGTAAGCATTAAAGACCCTGCGATAAGCACAGAGTGGCAATGTAAATACCGTCGATGTTCACACTTACGAAGCTACGTTCCTTCCAGCTAGTGCTTTGGAATGTCCGTACTGGCCCTTTTTAACGCCTTGTAGTATTTCAGACATCTGAAACCACCCGTGAAATGGTTGGTGGCGTTGTCATCTTCCTCTAGACATATCTGGGCACCTCGGCTCTTCTTTACATGTCCTCGCAATGTAATGTACCCATCGCACGTCGACTTCAGGGTACTATATCACACAAACGGCTATTACTTTGTCTTGGTTTGCCATTTGAAAAGAAGTTTCACTATCTACGAAAAGCACATACAGCCATGCTCGTTAATAGATTTCTAGACCGAATTTAGGGCACTATATGTCGGACAAACGGCCAATAAAATATTTTTTTTTGCTTTTATACGTTTCAAATGTGTTTTCATTATCCACTTATAAATATTGGTATGTTGATTGTAGGCAATAGAATTTCTCTGTTTCTGTTGATATCGCCTTGTGTAAATGTGGGTTCATTTACTATATAAATCGCATAAAATGTTACTCTACTTATTTAAATATATAAAAATGAATGAACGGCCGATCCGATTTGGCTTATTGGTTTTTTGTTGTTCACAATTGCCAGGAGATGGTTCTTATGAAAGAAGATGTTGAGAAAATCCACTGGAAAAGTCGGAAAATCGAAAAATGATGTTTTGTACGGGCGCGGGTATCCGATCGCGATGGATGGCCTTTAAGAAGGGAAAAATTGGAAAATCTGAGTGGAAAACTCTGAAACTTCCGGAAAAACCCGAAGAATATTGAATTTTTTTTTGTCTATAAAATTTTGAATTTTTAGCACGTTTTGATGATTTTGGGCGCTGTAAAGCGTGAAAAGTCGATGCAAAGCTTGAAAAATCTCAGAAAATCGTGAAAAAATTGATAAAACACAAAGTTAACGAGATAAATAAGAGATGGCGCTGAGCTGTGATCATTAATGCCACAGCAAAGTAGATGACGTTGTACGTTTACTTATAGGCGTTGTGCAATTTGACAGATGTCCTTTTTGCATTGTTGGCTTTCTGGGCATCCAACAGTTGGGAACATGTTGAGCAAAATTGAAACCAACGTTATTGAAAATGTTTATTACTTTGAAATTTTTAAATTAAATTGACGATGATTTGACCTCCCCTCATAGGGACCTGAAAGCGCCTGCTGTTAAATTGGCTGCTATTAAATAGGAAATTTGAGTATTAATTCACTGTTTTATGTTATTCGAATTGTATCCATTCCATCCATAAATGGTACCATTATTACAATCATATGAAGTTCGGAGTGATTTTTACGATTTCGATAATTTTTTCCTGAAATTGTAATCATTGTAATTTTTAGGAGTTGATTTTTGATTAAAATAGAACGAATACACAGTAATTCCAAAAGAATGCACGGTGTCCGTGAGAATGAAACGCAAGAGCAACGCGAAGAATTAAATGGACTGAGACGTGCTCATATCGGCACCAGCACAGGTTCGTCAAAACGTAACTCAAATCACGCTGCTTTCAATAATGACTCTACAATCGCCTACAAAGATCTTCGTTGCGTTGATATTTTTGCATAGTCTGCCATGTCCAGACATTGCCAACCATTGAAGTTCCAAGCAGAAACGCCAGGGCTATGTTTTGCCGATTGCAAAGTTATTTTGCTGGGTTTGACTGCACCACAGGAGCCATTGAGTACTTATCTCTATGGAGATACAACGCTATCCAGACATTTTCTCGCACACACGCAACAGTACAATCAATAATTTTACATGACGTCATTTGGAACCGATGTCGTTGTTCGTCCGCTACAATCCCGGGTAAAGGGTAGGGTAATGACGTACCCACGTGTTCACCATTTCGATAATGTTCAACGATTGTACTCATCATATTCAAAATTGCCCTCTATTTAAAGATTCAAGGGCAAACCTCATCGAAGTAGAGCATTGATGCCACCAGCGAATGTAGAACCCAAGTTCCTTCAAATTTATTTTGTTAGAAATCCCGCATTTGAATTAAGTTATCATCGTGCGCTTTCTAATGCGTTAAAACGAGAGATAATCGGAGCATTTCATTTTTTTTGCAGGAACACAATGCGCTGGTTGGTTTGCTTAAAACTGCTTTGGAGAAATTGTCTTCCGATGATCACAAATTACTCATCAAAGCAGACACAAGACGAAGCGGAGGCCATGTACGTCAGTATACAAAACTCCTACTATCGACGAAGTCACAGTTGTGATTATTGGTGAAAATGTGGAATCGCAGCGTGTATACGAAACACATCGATCATATGATGCACTTCACTATCCAATGATGTTTTGTCATGGAGAGGATGGCTACTTCCAGATAAAGATTGTCAATCTGCTCACCGGTTAGTTATTGAGCTGTCGATTGTACTTGCATTGCTATACAAATATCATATTCATTTTGCAGGTGAAGAAACGAATAAGATGGTCAGTTCCAAGCATTTTTATACTTATCGGTTGATGATGCGACAAGGCGAGGACAATCATCTTTTGAGATATCGTCGATTCTTTCAACAGTAATGCGTCGATATGTATGTCAAGATGGAAACGGAACGTTTAAATTTCATCCGCTTCAATCAATCAGAACTACGTTCCGAACAGTACATATATTTGCGCCACGCCATCGGCGGAAATGCAACCAACGTCGGTCAATTGACCATTCTTCCAGCGACATATGTTGGCAGCCCACGGCATATGCATGAATATGCGCAGGATGCTATGACGTATGTGCGGCATTATGGATGTCCAGATTTGTTCATCACGTTCACATGTAATCCGAAATGGCTCGAAGTTACCGGTAATCTACTGCCAGGACAAATTTAGCGCGATCGCCCCACGTGTGTTTAAACAAAAACTCAGGACGCTAATGACCTATATGAAGTTGGCCCAAAATTGTAGCCCAAAAAATGGCGGATTTAAAAGCTGGCAACACTGTCGTGAACAAATGAAACTATCGTGATAAAAAACATTAAGATACAAAAACGATAAATCTTTAAAAAACTTGTTGTGGTTCCTTATGTATTTGAAGTTGAGCCAAAAATTTTAACCCCAAAACTATTAAGTTACTGTAAAATATACGAAAAATTATTGCATCAAGTATCTGCCAAATATTTTGTATTTTCGATATGTTAAATCACAACTTATACTGTTACCACAGCAAAACCGCCATATTTTAATTTCAGCCCAAAAATAAATATGTCGTAAAACTATCAAACCCGCATGACAGATAAATCAATTCAATTTAATCAAAAATTTACGAAATAAATAATACATTTTAGGTCCGTAGCATAGTTTATTTTGAGATCTTAACTTTTGACTATAATTAGAATTTATGTTAAAGTATACATCAGAGCATTAGACGACATAAACATTTGTTGGGGAATCGGAGGTCTAAGGGGCCCCCTTATCATTATTCTGAAGATTGTATTATTCAAAGAAATATGTAATTGATTTTAATTCTGTATTGGTTTAATTTGAGTATGACCCCAGAATATGAATAGCTGAACGGAATATGAATAGCTGAAGGCCCCATATACAGGGGTCATACTTAAACTAATCCAATACAGAATTGAAATCAACTACATATTTCGTTGAATGGTACTATCATCGGAATAATGACTATGGGGGTTTAAGAGCTCCGATTCCCCAACAAGTGTTTTTGACGAATAATGCTCTGATTTATATCCTTAAATTTAAATGCCATTCTTATTCATGTGTCGTACTCAAATTAATCAGATACTGGATTAAAATTAAATTGCATATTTCGTTTTATTTTACTTTTTTGGGTTGACAGTAATATTTTTCTTTAATGATTATTATTTTTGGGCTGACATTAAAACATGGCAGTTTTTCTACCGTAGACAGAATAATTTTTGGTGAGTTATAGAAAATAAAATCTTTTTAAACATTTTTGGGCTGACACTTGCCTATAGTCAAAGTCTGTATATTTTAGCATTGCCATCGATTTTTTTGGGTTAGAATTTGGGTCAACTTCACATACATACTCTAATGGACTTCATCGTTAAGCAGATGGTTTTCGGACAACCACGTTGTTGGATGTACTCAGCAGAGTGGCAAAAGCGTGGATGACCACATACACATATTCTGCTATGGTTAATTGAGTAAATCAGTCCAGATCAAATCGATTCAATCATCAGCGCCAGAATACCAGATCCAGAAGTCGATCGAGAGTTGTTCGCGGTAGTCGCAACAAACATGATTCACGGTACGTGCGGAGATCACAATCCAGATACACCGTGTATGGCCGATGGAAAATACATAAAACTATATCCGCGTCCGTTGCGAGCATACACAATTAGTGGAAACGATGGTTATAGTAAAATGGTACGAACAGGTAAAACCTTTCTGATTTCATTGTTTTTGGTCGCAATTTGCTCGAGATCTCAAATAGCGTTAGCTGTTGCATCATCGGGAATTTAGCCACATTGCTGGACGGCACATTCTGACTGACAAGCCAGTGTGCTCAATTGCCAAGAACACGGCGATGACCAGGGTATTGCAAAAATGTAAAGTCATCATCTGGGACGAATGTACAACGGCACATTAACAATCATTGGAAGCGTTCAATTAAACGATGAAGGATTTACAAAGTGGTTCAAGATGTTTTGGTGGAGCGATGATACTGCTGGCAGGGGGTTTTCGTCAAACGCTACCTGGTTATTCCGAGATCAACAGCTATGTGAAGAAGTTGCAGTTGACCACGAACATGAGAATCGCGTTACAGAACGATTCATCAACTGCTGATTTTTCAAAACAACTGTTGGCGCTTGGCAATGGTCAAATTGCTGTTGATGTTTCGACCGGATTGATTTCGTTTCCCTCGATATTTTGCATGTTCACGGTGTCGAAGGAAGAGCTTATCACGATAGTGTTTCAGGACATCTGCCGGAAGTATAAAGGGTTTTCCAATAAGAGGTTTCATTTTGATATTAAAAAAACGAGTATTTTTTGAACAGAAATCAATGAATGTTTATTTCATTGTAAAGAGGAAGGTATGCCATTAACATTTGAAAACGATATCAGCCAATTGGCCTCCACGGCTACGCTTGCAGCACCATATCATGAAATTTTCCACAACCAATTCGCACATTTGCGTCTGTATGTCCTCGATAACTTCACTAATTTCATCTTTAAGGTCTTGAATCGATTGTGAAGCATTGGCATAGAGACCTTATCTTTCACGTGGTCTCCAAAGAAAAAAGTCTAAACGTGTTAAACACAAGATCTCGGTTGGCAACTGTGATCACCTCTTCGAGAAATAACACGGTTAGGAAACTTTTCTTGCAAAATTGCGATTGTTTCGTTGATTGTGTGGCATGTAGCGCCGCCTTGCTGAAAATAAGTCTCGTCCACATCAATATCTTACAATTCTGGCCATAAAAATCATTAATCATAGCTCGGTAGTGCAATCCATTCATCGTAACAGTTGCATCAGCCTCATTTTTCAATAAGTAAGGTCCAATCACACCGTCATTCTTGGATTTTCTGAGCCCCAAATCCGACAAGTCTGCTTATTACAGTAGCCTCCGATTTGATAATGGGTAGCATCATTTTGATGCATTTGAAGATGCATTCGAAGGACCCAATCAGCAAAAATAGGACGTTTATGGTGATCGACTGGCTAAAGTTGTTGTGTTAACTCAACATTAAAAAGCCTTAAGACCTAAGTGTTTATGCAAAATACGGTGTAATGTCGTTTGTGGAATGTCTAATTCCAAAGATCGACGAGGAATCGACAAACTGGGGTTTTCGTCAACACTACGAACTACAGCAGCAATATTCTCAGTTGTTCTTGAGCGACGCACACCTCTAAATTTTCCAACATCTCAAATTTTTCCACCAGTTCCACTATTGCTTTAGTTTTGCGAACTGTGACTGTAAAATTTTTTTCATTTTGTTGTGAATTTTAACATTCAATGCGTTGTTGAAGCGCGTATCGTACCATTTTTAGTAATGGCATAGTTTTTACTTGTCAAATGTCAAAAGATGGCAGCCGCCCAAATAGCAGACTATTCAAAATGAAACCTCTTATTGGAAAACCGTATATAAATCATGATTGGCCCTAGTGAACGAGCGATTTTAGCAGCAAAGAAAACGAATGTAGACAGTCTGAATTACCTGATTCAAACCAAGTCGCTGGGGAAATGCATTGTTACAAATCCGTTGACTGTATGACCAAACAAGGCGAGGCAACCAACTATCCGATCACCGCATGACTTGATGCTCAATTTCGGATCTGTTATTACAGATCATGCTGCGCAAACATCCAAGATTATGAAACGGAACGCGATTGGCAGTGAAGAAACTGATGAACAACGTAATTCAAGTGATGATCATCAAGGACAAATTCAAAGAAGAGGAATTTCTAATTCCGAGAATTCATCTGATTCCAACTGACATCCCGTTCGACTTCAAACGCACTCAGTTCCGAGAAAAAAAAATCCAAAAAATAACTCAATTTTCGATAGATGCTTGAGTTGGAATCGACATTTCATTCTCTTTTTAATACATTAGTGTTGAATTCGATGAAAAAGTGAATGGAATGTCCAGTCAACTCAGTCGTCTATTGAGAATTGAGTTGAGTTGTTTGATTTTGTCTCTCATCAACATCAATTTTCGTGAAGGACAAAAGTATTTGCTCGGTACGAAGTAATTTTGCGCGGAACGAGATTCGCCGGGTTAGCTAGTGAATTATAAATATCTGATGATTTTTATATGATAGTTATGAATGTTTTATTTTGGCAGTTATTATTTCTTCTTGCATTCATGGTGTGACCTAACGTGACATATTTTTAGGGATGACTCGGTAAAAAATTTATTGCGATAAAATCTATTGAGATTTTTATTCTTGCTGATATAAAAAAAATCACGATAGTGAATTTTCGCTATGATAAAGGGTTTTTTGAAGTTGCGGTGAGCGCTAGAGAACGATGCTAACCGATTACTTTTGAACGATATGGAGGTAGACGACATGTGTATCCAGCATTCTGCTCATCGACCCACCCAAATTGAATCGAATTTTCATATATATATAAAACGTTAGTGATAACTAGGGCAACCAAAAATATGCACTAAAAAAATTGTTTTAAGCACTTAAAATATGCTTTAAAAGTATGGTTTTATGCATTAAAAATATGCTCTAAAAAATTATACAAAAATGCAAAAAGCACCATGTTAAAAAAATAATAAAATCACATGCTCATGTTTTTATTTCATTTTATTTTTTGTTTTAATTCAAAGTTCATTTACAAAACTAGTACCCCTATTCCCCTAGTCGCATCACTTTAAGTGACGTGACTACTCATTTTTCTGGTTACTAGATCATTAAATCGAAATTTACAAAATAATTGTTCAATAAAGTCGTTCTGGTTGTTTTTTTAAATCTTAGTATGCTGCTTTATAAAAATTTCCTAACGACTGCTATCACTCCAAATGACAATTTCTATCACTTGAAATTTTGACGTGACAAATAAATAAATAAAAATTCAAACTAATGAAGCCAACTAAGATTTAAAAAATTTTCATTGAGAGTTTTACACAAAATTATTTATTAAATTTTGATTTTAAAATCTAGTAACCAGGAAGATCCATAGTGACGTCGCATGAAATGATACGTCTAAGAGAATTGAGCTGTAGATTCCAAAAATTATTAAAAGAATAAAACATCAAATTAAAAAAAAAAAAGTTAAGTAAAAAAGTGTATTTTTACATTTTTTAATTTAAATTTTCATTACAATAAATCACAAATATCTGGCTTAAATTTTCAAAAAGAAAGCTTTGTCTATTTGAACGGAAAACACTTTTATACATTGAGAAGCTTCTTTCCACATCAACAGAAGTAGTTGGTGCAAATTTAAAAGATGGAATTTCTTCAATAGTATATGTTTCTGGTGCGCTGCCCATGGAAGCTGTGACAATATTAGCAGAAATACTACTTAATACAGCAAACCCGTAATTCTTGTCGATTACGCTGGTAAATTTTCGTTTGATAGCGTCAGCTGCTTCTCCTTGTACATTGTTTATTTATTTTGCAGCATCAGAAACAATTTTAATTTGGTCAACAAGCGGAAGACCGGAAGTCTCCTACTTAGTGATTGATGTCTCAAGAAAACAGTAATTCGCTGCAATAAAGATTATATCAGCCTTTACTGAGGGGTCAAATAATAATTCCTTTGAGATTTTGATTGAGGCTGCCTCCTCGTCCTCCAATGCGTTAAATACACAAATTAAACTTTCAAAATTATTTGAATAATATCTCACAGCTGCAAGCCATGTTCCCCATTGTGTTGTTAATGGTTGCGGAGGAAGTGCGATGCCGGGTGCTATTTCTTTAAAAATCTCTATTCTTGATGGAGCTTTTAAGAAAACTTTTTTAATATTGGATATTAAACGATCCACCTTAGGATAAAATCCACGAATATATTCACATACACGATGAAAACCGTACACATGTTAAATGTGTAATTTTTGGGTAAAAAATTTGAATTGCCCGAGCTGCTTTTGTCATATAGGGTGCTGCATCTGATAAAAAAAGTAAAATCTTATCTTTATCAAAATTTTCGCCTAAAATTTTGACTGACTCGTCAAAAAGCCGGGCTATAGTGGTGTGATTTGCTTTTTCAAGGAGAGCTGTGTTTAACAAAAAATTTTGTTTGGAGAGTGTCTGGTCGGGGTGCATAATACCGACGATAACATTAGCCACATACCTAACAGCTTCATCGGTGGTTTCGTCAATGGTTATCCATACAAAATGGTTTTTTATATTACGTCTAATGTTTTCAACGGTTGTTTTATATAAACCGTTTGCATAATTTGTACGTAAAGTGGTTTCTGAAAAGTACCACTTTTACCCCAATTGTAGAAGTCGTCTCACGTCATTTTAGACGACTATAGTCACGTCACTTCATTTTTGCTATTATCGAAGTCGTCTGCTACGACTCTAGTCGCATGATACGACAACAGTCACCTAATTTTTTCAAGTGACAAGAATATTTTATGCGAGGTTCATTAATGAAACACATTTATGATTTTTTTGTAATACAATTTATATTCATTTTGAAATATTTTACTGTTTTAGTAAATATATAAAATAAATTTATCATTCAATAATCGAAAGGTTTTGTTGAAAATTTGGAATTTTTAATTACGATGGAAAACATCATGGATATTTTGCCTTAATCATAAATTACTGTATGGTTTCTGGAAATTAATTTAATAATTAAATAATTAGATTTTAGTTACCTATTATCAATTTACGTGGTTTTTACAATAAAATATTCGTAAATATTTTGATTTTTGACGTCGAATGGTTTGTCAAATTTGAGGAAATTATTAGTGCTGCCCGATATTTCTATTGTAGTGCGTGTCGTTTAAAACGACTTCAACAATACCAATTTTGGCACGACGTGACACGACTGTAGTCACGTCACTTGAAGTGAGACGACTTCGACAATTGGGGTGTTTATGGTCTATATTTCTCCAAGAATATTTGAATATTAGTATTGCGCATTTTGTATAACGGGATTTCTGCTCCAATAAACGCCAAACACAAATGTTTAGCAAATTGGTCATCTTTGTTAACGGTCGAACATTCACCAAAAAGCTGTTGAGTAGATTTTTTAGTTAAATCCCGCTCCTTGAGTTGGATATGTTTAGCAGCTGCTAAGTGCTGTTTCACCATGAAAGTAGTATCTGCGGATACCACTCTATTACATACTTTGCAGAACAAAATTTTACCATCAGTTTTAAAATCGTTATACTCAGCCACATAATTTTTTAATTTGTTTGAAAGGGATTGTTTCACTTTCGGCATGTCCTAAGAAATAATTTTATATATACATTTCGGTATTATAAAAATAAACTGGCTTCGAATTTTTTATATTTATTCGTGTACTTACTCGGTATTTTCCTCAAAAATTTTATTCAAATAAATTTAAAAATTCAAAAAAAAATTCGTGCCTTATTGATTTTATTTTCAATAAACAAATAAAATAACCGCGTCGGTACTTTCCCGTGAAACTGAGATATACAATGTATTATACCATTAAGACTGACACAAATATTGGCATAAAATAGAGAAAAAGTACCACATGGTGAGCATTTGAAACAAAAAATACCCTAGAGGCAAATAAAACCTTTTAATAAATACTATGTAATTTCTGCTAGTGTCGCTAGTAAGCTTAAACAGAATATGTAAAATTTTGAAATTGAACTTAAGGCAATAAAAATATTTTTGTGAGAACAATATTTTTAAAAATATAACCAAAATATGCTTTTATTTTTAAAAATATGCTTTTTTAGGTGAAATATGCAAAAATATGCACTTTTGGTAAAATATGTAAAAATATGCACTAACAAGTAGGCTTTAAAATGCTAAGTTTTTCATGAAACGGATTTGTATGTTGCTCTTTCCAAAATTCGTGCACTGGAAAAAAATATGTAATTGCATATTTTTGGTTGCCCTAGTGATAACGTATGATTTTTCGGAATGGCATTGAAAACTGTCATATTAGAATTTTAGTGTTGCCATTGCATTTTGTCGTTTTGGGATATTTTTCGGGTTAAAATCGCAGACATCATTTTTATGAACGCCATTACTATTCGTTTTGACATATTAAATTTCTCTGATGTTCAGTTAGTGTCGGTTCGAATTGGGCAAATTTTCAAAATAGTTATGGCCCTGCAGACCTCTAGCTGTCATCTCATAAATATTCGTGCATTACTTTAAATTTATTATATTTGTATCACCCAAAAGTATTTCAAAATAAGGTGTTGAACACTAAATTAGAAGGGTTCCAACAATAAATTAATTTCAAATACTAAATTTTTAGAAGATTTAGTTGTTCTATGTTGAAGTTATATAATTATAACTTATTTTAACCGTTCGGCATCAGCTCTTCTATGCTGATGTATAATGCGGGACAGCACTTTTTATTACTAATCACTTATGTATTTTTGATTAATAAATTTACACATTTTATTTAATTAATTATACATGCTTTTTATTTTTATCAATTAATAAATTTTTCATTTTAACAAATTAAATATTTAAGAGTTAGCAGAAATATAACTTTATACAATTTGTGTCTTAACTATTTCTCCTGTTTTTATTATATGGAATCTATTACCATATGCTATGAAAATTTATAATAAACTCTTGTGTTGAAAATTTAAAACAAAACTTATATACTAATTTTTCTGGTATACAACCTGGCTAAGGACTCTATGTTTCAGCAGTTCAACTAAGGCCAGATTGTATACCAGTTATAACAATTATACCATTTAAACTTCTCCACAAAACGCATCCATTACACCATTTCGAATTGTCACAAATTAGACATTTCTTACCCGATAATATGTCAAAACAAACAACAACAACAACTCAAACAACAAGGTAAATAATTTAATTATAAAAAATAAAACTTAATGGAAATAATTACAAAGTTTAATAAATTTATTTTTATATTAATATTTACATAGATATGCGACAACGAGAAAATGATACACCCACATACACTCCCCTTCCAGTGGAATTTAAGAAAATTGGTAAGTATTAAATTTCACGATACGAAGTCTGTGGTTTCTTAATTTTTAAATCGAACTGGTAGTTTAATTACACGACCATGCCTTGATAACACCTCTCTTGGTTCACTACTAACTTGCACATGCTGATCGAAAACTACTTTCTTTTTAGCTTTTGGAGTTTCTGAATTAACCACCTCATCAGCTTTCCCATCAACATCCCATGACAGATTAGTCGCTAATGGCTGATTGCTGAACAACTCATCATTATTTTCGGAATAACAAGGTTTGAGTCTATCTATCGAAATATTAACTTTTTTACCTTTAATTTCTAGCTCAAAAAATTTTGTATCCCTGTTTGAAATTTTAAAAGGACCGGTATATGGAGGCTGAAGTGCTCTTTTGACTGCATCGGTACGTATAAACACATGAGAGCAATCCTCCAATTTTTTGTTAATGAAAAATTTCTCCTTTGAATGTCGAGATGCGTTTACCGGTTTTAATTCTTCAAAATGTTTTTTTAGATTACTCACGAATTCGGACTGTGGAATCGAAGTATTTGGAGGTTCCATAAACTGCCCAGGAACTCTAACCGCACTTCCATACACCAACTCTACAGGAGTAGATTGTAACTCTTCATTAAACGAGGTACGTAAACCTAATAAAACGAGTGGTAAAATGTCCGTCCAATCCGTTCTGTTATGACACATAATCGCTGCTTTTAATGTCCTATGCCAACGCTCAATCATACCGTTGCACTTAGGATTATACGCTGTAGTACGTCTTCTTTCAAATCCTAATAAATGTGACAATTCTGTAAACAGATTCGCTTCGAACTGCGAACCTTGATCTGTTACGACAAAATTTGGAACACCAAACCTAGCTATCCAATTTGAATAAAAAGCATTTGCCACCGTATTTGCCATGATATCTGGTATTGGAATTGCCTCCGCCCAGCGAGTATACCTATCAATCATGGTTAAGCAGTATTTATGATTATTGGATATGGGTAATGGTCCAACTAGATCAATATGCACTTCTGACAACCTTTCCTTTGTCACTTCGAAATTACCTATTGGTGCTTGTGTGTGTCTTGATACTTTGGATATTTGACACGCCAAACATGCTTGTGCCAATTCCTTAATATCCTTTTTTAATGACGGCCACACTACATGTTTAGACACTAATTTGACCGAAGCTTTTATTCCCGGGTGCGACAGATTGTGTAGCGACTCAAATACCTTCCTCCTCCATTCTCTTGGTATGAAAGGTCTTGCTTGTCCCGTCGATATGTCACAGTAAATGAAATGTTCTGTATTGAAAGCTAACGGTCGTCTTACTAAATTTAGTCCAGAGTTCTCGTCTTGTAGTATGTCATTCAGTTCCGAGTCTTGTAATTGATCTGTAGCTAGTTTGTTATAGTCAATAGTCTCGTGAATGTCAATTAGCTCAACTCTAGATAATGCATCAGCTACAACGTTGTCTGTACCCGTTATATGTCTCAGGTCCGTTGTAAATTGTCCAATAAAGTCTAGTTGACGTCTTTGTCTTGGTGATGCTTTGTCTAAATTTTGTTTAAATGCGTAAATGAGGGGTTTGTGGTCCGTAATGAGGATGAAATTTCGTCCCTCGAGAAAGAATCGGAAGTATTTTACACCTAAATAGGCCGCTAACAACTCCCGATCGTAGGTACTGTATTTTTTTTGTGTTTCGGTTAACCTGACAGAATAAAAACCCAGTGGTTGCCAAACTTCATCAATTAATTGTTGCATAACTGCCCCTACTGCTGTATCGGAAGCATCTACCATAATTGATAACTTTGCTGACATGTCTGGATGAGCTAGAAGGGTGGCATCACTTAACTTGAATTTACATTTTTCAAACGCTAATTTCGACTCTTCTGTCCAAACGATTGGTATTTTACTATTCTTTTTGTAACCTTTTAAAAAGTCATTTAAAATGGCCTGGTCATGTGCTGCAGAAGGAATAAATCTTCTGTAGAAATTAATCATTCCTAGAAAACGTTTTAATTGCTGGACAATGACTGGCTGCGGAAAATTACGAATTATTTCTACTCTATCTGGAGATGGTAAAATTCCTTTCCTATTTACGAAATGTCCCAAAAAAGCAATTTCTTCTTGCGCGAATACACATTTATCCATTTTAATAACTAGCCCATTTTCGGCTAAACGTTGGAAAACTTGTTCAACATGACATAAATGCTCATCCAATGAAGCGGATGCAATTAAAATGTCGTCTAGATACACGAAACAGAATGACAGTCCCCTTAAACCCGAATGCATTAATCGTTGGAACGATTGTGCTGCATTCCGAAGACCGAATGTCATTCTATTGAATTCGTAAAGACCGAATGGTGTTGCTATAGCTGTTTTGTGTACATCTCGTGGTTCAATTGGGATTTGGTGGTAAGCACGTACCAAATCAATAGTTGAGAATACCGTACAACCAGCAAGTTGAAACGAGAAGTCCTGAAGATGCGGTACTGGATAATTATCGGGAATGGTCACATTATTCAACGCCCTGTAATCCCCACAGGGTCTCCACTCACCGTTTTTCTTAGGTACCAAATGCAGAGGACTGGCCCACTCACTTTTGCTAGGTCGACAAATTCCTTGCTCCATCATACTTTCGAAGTGTTCCCTCGCTATTTGTAACTTATCGGGAGCCAAACGCCTTGTTTTGCACATAACTGGTTGCCCGTTTGTTTCCAAACAGTGTGTAACATTATGCTTAGGTGTATTCATATTGCCTGTTTCCCGAGTAATTATTTCATATTTTTTTAACAATTCGTTGATTTCTGGATTAATTTTGCTTTTATCTAACAGGGCTAACGAAGGACTTGAATTACTTGTAATGGATCCAACTGAATATAAATTTGTAACCGGATCAATTAATTTACCCTTTCTAATATCAACTACTAAACCTGTTGCTTTTAAAAAATCTGCCCCGATTATTGGCATAGACACATCAGCAACTATGAAGGACCATTTGAACACCCTACGTAAACCGATATTTAGTGAAATTGTCTTCGTTCCGTAGGCCTTAATTTTGGTACCATTGGCTGCATATAAGTGAAAATCGGGTTCATTAACCTTTTTGTTACTGAAATTTGCTGGCAAAACGGAAACGTCTGCGCCAGTGTCTACCAAAAATTTTCTTTTAGAATTTTGATCCAAAATAAGTAGACGATTTGCACAAATTTCATCAACACACGTCTCAAAATGCTGACTAGAATTTAGTTTTTTGACTTTTGAGAATTTACAACAATAAACTTATCGTGAAAACGACAACCTGAAACACACTTCGTTGCCTTATCTTTAAAACGTCGATGATAGAAACATTCGGTTTCATCATACGTTCGTTCTCTAGATTTTGACGAATTTCTAGCTGTGTTATGCGGACTACGAGTTCTTCGTGTTGTGCTACGTAAGGCGGATACTTCCATTATAATATCCTTACGGAACTTACACAACATCTCATGCAACTCTTCTTTTGTCGACGATGATTCTTTTTGCTGGCTTGTGTATGATTTGTCACTTATTTCCATTACGTGCTGCTGTGACATGGTTTCAATTAATGCGTCCGCTCGTTCTGCCAACTTTTCTAATGAAACGTCATTTTCAAACGGGACTAATACCAACTGTACCTGCTGCGGTAACCTTTGCAACCATAATCGCTTAACCGTGCCTTCTTCAAAATGCTCTCCTGCATTCATATGCATTTGCTCCAGCAATTGTGATGGTTTCTGGTCTTCTAACCTTAGTCCGTGCAACAAATTATTTAATTTTGATCGTTCTGATTCTCCTAAAACTTTAATTACTTCCTGCTTAAAAAACGTATAAGGTTGTTTTCCCTTATTTTTTATAATAAGATTGGCAAATTTATTATGCAACCTAGCATCTAATGCACCAACCGCATGTGAATACCTCGTAGTCTCTGTAACGATGTTTGCTACCTGGAACTGCTGTTCCAAAATAGCAAACCAGACCTCGGGATTCTGTGCATATAAAGGTTGGGGTGGCTTAAAAGCTACATGTGCAATCTCTTTTTGCGAAATATTTTTTGCCGTTTTACTTTCGTTATCTACAATATTTTCACTACCAGAGTTGCCACTAGAAGATGCTTCCGAAGCATGGGAATCTTTCAACTGTGCATTTAGAACGATTCGAACCTGATCTTGCACTAGTGAACACAATTGTTCACGAGTCAACGTGATCATTTCGTTACTAGAAAATAAAAGATTTTGCCTATCAGAGGAGTGTACATAGGTGGAATTCGTTTCCTCATCGTCGGTATTGATACCACGCACAACGAAACGAAAAAAGAAACTTAAAAGTAGAAAAAAGGATGAACAAACAAAAAAAACGCAAGAAATACTGAACATTGTGATTATTTGAATAATTTTAATTTTTTATTTATTTTTTAAATAATTTTTAAATATTTTTTAATTTAATTTTTTTTTTTTTAAAAATAATTTTTATTTTTGTAATTTTTAGACGACGCAAAAAAATGGTGCAAAAATGGAGTACGTTTTATAAAGAATAAATAAATGGTACTTACAATTTTAAATTTATCGTCTTATTATACGGGATGATTGGAAAAACTCCCGGCTGCTTACAAACAATGTTTCCTCTTTGAAGCGGATTTTATTTAATACAGCTATGTTTAACGGGTGATCCGGTGAATGCCTGTTGCTGCTTCGCCAAACCAATGCTCCCTTCTAATTTGCGGTTGATTTATTAGTTGCTCGTTTATCTGGTGAATACATAGACGGCAAACTGCTTCCTCGGAACATATAATATTTTTTTAAAATTTTAGTTATCCAAAAATTTTACGGATGACTTGTAGTATTTTGCGTTGGCTAATAAGTATTAGCTGCTGCCCCCGGTGGAACTATAACATCACGTCGGGGTCACCAATTTAGAAGATTTAGTTGTTCTATGTTGAAGTTATATAATTATAACTTATTTTAACCGTTCGGCATCAGCTCTTCTATGCTGATGTATAATGCGGGACAGCACTTTTTATTACTAATCACTTATGTATTTTTGATTAATAAATTTACACATTTTATTTAATTAATTATACATGCTTTTTATTTTTATCAATTAATAAATTTTTCATTTTAACAAATTAAATATTTAAGAGTTAGCAGAAATATAACTTTATACAATTTGTGTCTTAACTATTTCTCCTGTTTTTATTATATGGAATCTATTACCATATGCTATGAAAATTTATAATAAACTCTTGTGTTGAAAATTTAAAACAAAACTTATATACTAATTTTTCTGGTATACAACCTGGCTAAGGACTCTATGTTTCAGCAGTTCAACTAAGGCCAGATTGTATACCAGTTATAACAATTATACCATTTAAACTTCTCCACAAAACGCATCCATTACACCATTTCGAATTGTCACAAATTAGACATTTCTTACCCGATAATATGTCAAAACAAACAACAACAACAACTCAAACAACAAGGTAAATAATTTAATTATAAAAAATAAAACTTAATGGAAATAATTACAAAGTTTAATAAATTTATTTTTATATTAATATTTACATAGATATGCGACAACGAGAAAATGATACACCCACAAATTAAATAATCGTGTGTTACAAAAATTTTTGTTGCTTTAGCCGTAAGATAAATCCAACAAATCAGAACAACAATTAAAATTTATAAGAGAATCAATGAGATGTATTACGTATATATGTAAAATAATTGACCCACATTGCTTATGTTACTTTTTACACATGTAATTGTAAATTATTAAATCATGGTTGTTTAATTTAAACATGCACTGTTTAAAGACGTCTTCATAAAGTTAAAAATAGCTTAAGAACATTTTTTTTATTATTATGGTATTAAAGTTGAAATTATATATTATTTATTTATTACCTAATTACAAAAGCATTTACAGAATAACCCTGATTTGGATCGTAACTATTTAGGCTAAACACTGCTGAACTGACTTAATGTTTAAAGAAAACGAATCGTAATAATCAACTTCCTGCTTTCCGTTGAAGGTCATTTAAGCATCAAATTGGTGACATTATTTCAATGTCTTCATATTTGTTATGTGCCATTAAATTGATTTATGGCAGTTGTGGCTAAATACAATTTTTACGTGCACCTTTATAAAGAAATTTGCTTTTTAGGTCAATAAGAGAGTTTTGGTTATAAGTAAACTGGTTATAATGAGTTTGGATTTAAGATTTTATTTATAAACAACTAAAGCAAGCTGGAATGTTATTGATCTTGAGTTGGTTGCAAAAATATTTTATTCATCAATATACAGTATGTTTTTGTAAAGAAAGTGTATTGAGGTTTTTGTTTATCTTAACCACGCGTATGATAAGTAAGTAATAAGTATATCGGGGTTGAACCACAAGTACATGGATATGTATCAGACCAGAACCTCGATATAAAATACAATGCCATGTGCAAAATTCAAGTTCATGCCAATTCAATTGTTAATCATATCAATTTTGACCTGACCTGAATAATACAGAAAAATGTCTATAGCACACAAAAATCTCTCATGGCTTAGAGTTGAAGTATATTTCACATTAATTGTGTTGTCTGTAGTATAGGTACAAAGAACATTTTGTAACATTAATATTAAGAAAACGAAGTATATAATACAGCAAAAAAATTATGCTAAAGATAGGAGAAAGTAAGAACATCCGCGTATATTTAACCCGCGAGAGATATATCCAATTTTTCCCAGAACGCTAAAATGAATCATGTCTCGTAGTGCAATCTTATAAGTAGGTACATAATATAACGCTACCTCTCTCTCTCTCTCTGGCACTATATCCCATCAAGGGATTTGGCCGCCTCAAATGAGGTTTCATAATCAAATTTTCATTTCGGATAATGAGTGATTAATTCATTGATCCTAAACCAGCCGTGAAATTTTTTCCTTGTCACCACCGGGAATCGAACCCGGGACCTCCGGTCGCTGGAGCAAGCATGCTACCCACTTTGCCACCGGGGCGGCAACATATAACGCTACCACAATTCTATAAATATATTAAAGACATAAAATCTTTAGGTTTGCTAAATATGGTTATACACTTATAAGCTACTTTTTACAGTAACACGACACTTATTTGCAAAGAAAACATAAAATACATAATTTTTAAATAACTTAATTTCTCAAAAATGTATTCAATGAAAGTAATTTACGCTGTTGCATCAAATGATTCATTCATCGCGATTTATGTTTCACTTTTGTAATCTTTAATTTAATGAAGATACAATTTTATAGTGTTTGATTTAAAAACAGAAAAAAAAATTCACTTCTTATTACGCTTCTTGCTTAAATCTTAAAACATTTACAATACAATTACGAATATTAGATTATAACACATTAATGTCATATGCTTGCTGGGTTTGTACGATTGATAGATGAACAACTTGGTAATTGGGTCGAGGTTTAATCGTTCGGAACGGATGTTAAGCCAGCCAGGATTGTCTCCCAGAAAAATTAAAAAATCATGAAACAACACTAAAATTGCAATGATAGGCCAGATTTTAATTTACAAAGACAAATTCATCGTTTTCGATATTCTGTTCTAAATCAGGACTGTGATTAGACCGGAATTAATTTGACTTCAAATAATTTTTGGAAAATGATCTGGACCAGATTTGCTGCAAATTTAATCAAGAATCGATTTGCTTTAAGAGATTTTTAAGTAACGAGTTTTATACCGATCACTTAACCTGTTTTTTAACTGTTTAAAAAAATAAAAGTTTATTAAAAATAATCGTTATTTCCGTGGTTTGTTACAAATTTAATTAAGAATGCGTCAAAAATGAAAAAGCCATGAGGAGCCAAATTTCACTCAGACCTCCCAATTTATGGAAACAATTAAGTTTGCATATTTATCCAAACCAGTTTTTCTCTCAGTTGTAGATAGGACAAAGACAAACAGAATCCACGACGAAAACAACTTTATCGGGCTTCGGTAGTATAGTGAATAGTACACCTGCAGAAATCTTGTGGTCGAAAATTTTCATGATTATATACTCACTTTTACTAACCGGTTTAGTTCTATTGTGATTACAGAACCCGTGGTTTTGCTTCAATCAAATTTGATATTTTCAGAGTAACAACCGAACTTCATAATATTCACCTGAGGAAGGTCCATCCAATTCCTATTTTCATCATTAATCTGAGCTCCGGCCCCTTCGGTTGAGCAATAGCATAGTTCTATTTTGGAACAAGCCACAACATAACGGCGAAACCGAAGCTCCTCAAATCAAATTTTCCAAAATAAAAACCCATTGCAGTCGTTTCCTTACACTCAAAAATATCCTCTGTCAATTTTTTTTTTTCAAATTCGTTCGAGCTGTTTTTTAATAGGAGCATGGGTTCCATTTGAAAATCTCTTAAACAAATTTTCATGAATTTAGAACTAATCACAATCGACTCTTAGTATTCGAAACCCATTTCTCAATTTTTTACAAAATCGTGCGAATCGAAAAAATAATTAATTAAAAAAAAACGGGCCACATAAAAAGGGGACCAAGTTCAAAACGTTAATTAGATAGTAAATGCTCTAAATCAATATTTTTACTCACAATAACCAACGTTTTCAAAAGGACGCGATTAGGGCAACCATACAACCGTAACGCGAAAAACATAACATGGTGCAACATTCCGCAATATGATACAACATAACGCTAGATATCTAATTAACGAATAATACAAGACCCAACCTGATGCAACATAGTACAAAATCAACATCTCGCAACATGTCACATTTATGCAGCATATACATACCTGCGGACCCGATTGCGGCTCAATTCTGCAGTTTTGAGTTGAAGTTAGTCTTTGCTCAAAATATTAGTCTATTTCGTACGTCATTTTGATTGTCAAATTTTTTGTAATTTTTTGTATTTTATTAACACGCCATATAAATATTTCTCAGTAGGCGTAAATTTTTTTTATAAATTTGACGTTTCAATTTTCGGACTGAAGAATTTTGTCTGAGTAACACTTTTAATTTTTTTTATTATAATTCAAACGACTGCGGTTGATAATCATGTCGGAATGGAGAGAGATAGGTAAAAGTGATTGATCAAGCGACTGGCTGATAAACATGTCGGAATGGAGAGAAAAAGTTAAAAGTGATTATGGCGAATATTGTTACAGGTGATTTTTCTATAAAATGACCTGAATTCTTTATTTCTATACCTATATATAAATATTTAACCTTAGGACGAAGTCAATCAAATTTACACAGGAAACAATTTTAACTGCTTAATGACCAGTGCGTAGTTACAATTCGTATGCTAGTGAAGTTTATCCAAACTAATCCAAAAAATACAACAACAACAAACTTATTGTAATAGGATTGGTGAAAGTAAACATTCAGGCGAATTTACATTGTGTAATTTAGACTAGATGTGATTTTTTAATGTGCCTTAGATACATTCCAAAGTCATTCTAGGTATTTTCTAATCATTTAGCATGAGCTTCAGTGACATTGGTACATTGTCTAAGCCCAAACGAGTGTCTCTAGTAAATTATTTGATTTTCTAATGGGTCTGACAGGGTGTCCCATGAGATTTAAAAATGTGATTTTTTTAATGTGCCTTAGGTACATTCCAAAGTCATTCTAAATATTTTCTAACCATTTAGCATGAACTGCAGTGACATTGGTACATTGTCTAAACCCAAACCAGTGTCCCTAGTAAATTATTTGATTTTCTAATGGGTCTGACAGGGTGTCCCATGAGATTTAAAAATGTGATTTTTTAATGTGCCCTAGGTACATTCCAAAGAATCTAGATGACGTGATCATCATAGAATTGTAATCACTTCGTAACATTCGGGTACCATTTTTACCAGACACAACTAATGGTAACCCCGAATCACATGCAGCAATACAAAATAGTGGCGTATGTTGCCGAATATGCTTGCCGTGATCGGTTTTTCTAAATCTGTAGAAAATTCCGTTCAAGCATACTGTATTCGATGAATGAGGACGATGGAGTTGGTTGAATTTGTATATTAACCGATGGTGGCTAGTCCAGTTGATGGTCAGGGTGTCAGCAAACATCTGTTGCCATTCAGAATTATTGTAATTTTCGTTTCGCTTTTACGTTGCTTCCGTAAATTTCCTATCTCTGTTTTGTGGTCGGCCAGTGTATTTTGACCTAAGACTACTTGTAAATGCGTTTGAAGAGCAAATATTGTCTAAAATTATAAAATTATACATTAAACTGTTACTGAAGTATTTATTTAAAAAACCATTACCGTATAATCAATTTTACTAGTGTCGTTTGTTACACAATTATCTCTTGCGGTCATCATATTGATCTTCGATTATTAATATCAGTTTTTAGATCATTCTTGATTCGGAACAGAATAATTTGTATGAAATCTAGGAATTTCATACAAATTATTCTCAAAGTTGACTACATCCTTCTCCAGTATTTGAGCTTGAACAAAATTCACTTGGCCCATTATATACCAGTCCGCAACACTTTCTGCTACCGTATCGATAGCTGGTTTCACATCTTCGACCAATAATGATTTTAACCGTTTGCCGTAAATTTTTATTTTTTCCAAAGCATGGAATTGTTCATCATTATAAGTTAGTGAACGAGTAGCTCGATGACGAAGTAAATGTTGCCAGGAATCACGCAATCGCTCAATTGAGGTTTTCGATTTTTCTTTTGCTCAGGTTCGGCCCGGACAACGATTATTCTGATGTCATTTTGCAATTTTCGCGTTAGCATCACATCAGTTACAGTTACTGACTTCGAATAGTTGCCGCACAGGATTCACAACCTTATCAAATCCACTCTTAATTTTACCACCTCTTTTAAAAGTAATTTAGATTTATTGTTATATTCATCCTGTTTTACAGACATATATCACACTGTTTTACACATAAACATAATACATAATAATTATTTATTAATATTATTAGTATAATTATTATATAACAGTATTATATAAAATTAATAATTTATTAAAATTTTTGGTTTTACATCACAAATATAAAACTGTCAAATACATCTATATTTTCTGTCAAATATATAACAAAATAAAGATGGCGGCTTACAATGAGCACAAAATTTAGTTCCTTTTGTAGTTTTTGGTTGACAATCTTGAGGAAACCATAGCTCAAAATAAAAAATATTTCAATTCGATTGCGTTAAGAATGGGCGGGGCATAAAGCAATTTACGCAATTTGATTGGTTTAAACTGCGGGAACGATTGCGACAATCGTTGTATCCGCAAGTATGTATTCAGCATTAGTACTCGCAAGTGTTCCTGATGCTACTCATAAATACTAAATCAAAATATTTGTTTTCTTATGTTTTACTTCTAACTAAAAAAATTGCGTTATACTCACCAGTACTTACAAGTACATTGCTAACGCCAATAGAACACGGCTAATATCAACAATATGTAACTGCAAGCAACATGGCGCATGGTGAATATGATGCAACATGACGCAATATCCCTTAACGTAGTGCCACATCCCACAACATTGTGCAATATCACAACAAGTTGCAAAATCATGTAACGGCTAATTAGTAGTGATAATAAATAAATTATCCAGAAACTAGAACTTCTTGTAATGGTTTCCTTTCATTCGAAAAATCTGTCTCGCAAAATTTTATCAAATTCGTTCAAGCTTTCAAGGCGGCAGCATAATTTACAAACAACAATAATTTACAACAACAATTTTCATTATATATCACACATTTTTAACTTTTTTGGCTCGGCCCGAGTCGAGTAAATTTCATGCGGCGACTATCGATGTTACAAGAAGGCTTCATACGAACATGACTCAACGTAGTGGAACATTGCAAGGCACCCCCCTCAAGGTGCAAAATTGAGCAACATGGTGCAATTGAAGCAAAATAATGCAAAATCTTACAACATAGTGCAACAAAACGTGACATCGTGCAACATTATGCAATATGCCGCAACAAGTTACAACATCATGCAATATGGTGCAGCATCACGCAACATGGTGCAACATGCCGATTTGACTTCTAAAAGAATAATACAGACATTAGAACTCCTTGTATAATCGGTTAAAACAAATACAATTGTAAAAGAAGGCTCAAGCTCATAAACCCCATGACAAGGATCATCGAAATTGATTCCTGCCACCCGAAAATCCTACCTAGAGCCAAATAATTTTTCAAATAAATGGGGCTCTACCGAAGGACTTCCTAACCGGATTTTCTCAAAAGTAGGACTTATTGCAATCAATTCCTGGCATCAGAAACCACTTATTCCCGCAATTTTTATCAAAATAAATAGAGCCGAAAAAAATGGACATTGGCTCTACAAATTTGGACTCATCACAATCGCTTTTTGCACTCGAAAACGCTTCTCCAGCATTTTATAAAAATCATAAGAAATAAAAAAAACAAAAAGAAAGAGAGCCGAGCCTTACCAGACGACCTTGAACAGATTTTTCAGTAATTATCATCCATTACAACCGATTTCTGCACCCAAAATCCATTGCTCACCAATTTTTATAAAAATCGTGCGAACCGAAAAAAATTAAAGAAATATACACGGGGCCACCATTTGATTCTCTGAACGAGTTTTCCGGAAAACCCTGGACCAACTGGAATCGATCCCTGGTGACGCGTACCTGGTGTAATCTGGAGGTTCAATATTCGGTCATTCTTCGCAGCATTACCGATCGTATTTCGGCAATACCGCATCGAATGTTGATTTCCAATTCTTCAAGAGTTCTGACTTAGCAGCCTAGACAAGAGTGACTTCACATACCCCCAAAGGGAATAGTCCAGCGGTGTTAAATCACACGGTGGTCAGTTCACGGGTTCATTTCTCTAGATTCTTTGAGATTAGTTATAGGTTAGGTTAGGTTAGTTTTCAGTGGTACCTATTGCACACTTAAACCAATTTTGCCCCATTGCGATACCACAGGATCCGACAATTCTTCCTAAATCACGCTTCCTTGTGATTAAGATCTTGAAGCGTTTCAAGCTCAGCTCAGGCAATACTTGCTTCGCTAACCTACCAGTCGGACTGATGAGCCACCTGGCATTTGCCAAGGCAACTGCTTGCCTATGGCTTGTTGATTTCGGCACAGACATAGGCTTTCCTACACATTTTCTCCATGGTTCCAGTTGTAGAGTCGTACCATACCTTGCTAGTTCGTCTGCCCTGAAATTTCCCTCAATATCAGAATGGCCCGCAACCCAGGCCAACTGTATATTGAAATGTTCACCATCTCGTTAAGAGACGCCAGGGAAACTGAAACCAGTGAAAGAATGGCCGCCCGACTATCCACAGAAATAGTGGTATCAGTCAACGATAATACACTATACTTCAACCAGTTCATGACCTCTTTAATCGCTATAACTTCAGCCTGGTACACGCTGCAGCAATCAGGGAGGCGAAAGAATATAGACTCACATTTAATTCATCTAGGAACACACCATCGAACTTGGACCCGTCGGTGAAGAATTTAACTACTCCGGTGTCCACGATGAGACCACTCTTCCAATCCTCCCTAGAGAGAAAAATCATTTTAAAACGCTTGCAAAAGCACAAAAGGTGTGTTGTATAATCCCAATTCACCAATTGATGCCTCACAGAATTGACTATAAGTGAGTGCCTTTTGTGCAGGCACTTTCACCCCGTAACCGCTGATAGCGCGGCGTCCGTATTGACCACCATTTGCTGATCGATAATATACAACGGGAGAAGGTACAGTATGACCTCTAAGGCACTAGTGGCTGTCGTTTTCAGCACTCCACTCATCCGCAAACAGGCTGCCGTCTGCACCTTCGCCATCATGTTCCTGTATGATAATTTCTCTGAAGCCGGCCACCATACACTCACACAATACAGCAGCTCTTGTTTCAAACCCCATTTCCTTCCAATGGCATTTTTGCAAGAGTATAGAGTGCCGCAGTGGCCTTCTTCACTCTTTCTATCGTATTTGGTTTCCAACTAAGCTTGCTGTCCAGAAGAAACGTTTTATCAGTAAAGGCTAGCATGGTACCCTTCAAAGTTGCCATTTAAGTCAACTGGAACCACTTCCGGAATTGTATACCACCTAGTAAAAAGGACCAGTTTTGTTTTAGATGGGTTGTTTCCTAATCCACATCTGCTGCCCCAACCAGCAGTGATTGATTGTACCCAGGTTCTTTTCCGTGAAGCAACCATGGCTATTCCTTCCCCCTCCAGTTCCAATAGTAGTTAGTTGATTACTACATTCCAAGCAAGGGAAAGAGGACACCTCCCTAAGATGTTCTCGGAACAACCCGTCTTCTGACAGAGACTTGCCCCATCCTCAGGGACATCCAGCGGCCTTTCCATGATTTGCAGCAGAAATAATGACAGAAATATTGGTCGTTAGTCTTTAGGGTTGCGGGTTGCGGGGCGAGCTTCTACCCACTTTTGGGATGAAAATCATCCTAGCCTCCCTCAACTTCTTTGAGATGTACCCCAGCTTCACACACCTTTTGAGATAACCTCCAGACAGAGGAGCAAAGCCCCTGAGTTCTTCTGAATTTCTCCTGGTACAATCCCATCCAGACCAGTTGACTTAGGGGTATATCCTCTATCCGGTCACAAGTTAATTATTTGCGACCAAAAATATGGTTACTAGATTTATTTTGAAATGTTAATTGACACATTTTTTTTAAATTTAAATTTATTTTGCGATTGTAAAGTAGAAATCCACGAAAAGACTACTACGCCTTTTCCGAGGTCACAGTATTTTTATGTATTTCTACTTAACAATCGCAAAACAAATTTAAATTTAAAAAATATGTAAGAATTGGCATGGCAAAATAAATCTAGTAACCAAATTTCTGGTCGCAAATAATTAACTTGCGACCGGATAGAGGATAAAACCCCTTAAATGGCTTAAAACTTTTAATAGTCCATTTGAGCTTCCGTATATATTCAGGATATACTCTCTACACAACAGTTGGATCCCGCAGTCATCCATAGAAACGCAGTCATCCAAAGGCCCCACAATCGACGCATCCTCACTTCTCGGGAAGTGAGTTTCCATTAAAATATCAAGACTCTTGAAGACTCAAGAGTATCTTCACTAGAAGCCGCCTATTCGCCATCCGGTTTAATCAGATAGAATGGAACAGCTGGGCTGATAGAGAAAATATTTCTTAAGCGCTATGTTTCCGAGACCCCTTCCATTCTATCACAGAAGAGCTTCCTTTGCACCTTCCTCGTTTCCTTTTTATATTGTCAGAGGCATTTCTTATAGAAGTCCCAGACTTGATTTTTTCTCGATATTTTCGCTCTATTGAAAAACTTTTCGGCATTTCGGAAGTGCCGAGCGAGGTCCACTAAACAGTTATGAGATGGAATGCTTCCCTACATTATACGCGCCATACTGTCATCCTGCGATTTATGAAGACGTACTGAATTGTAATTTGAAGATTGAGCTTAAACGTTAGGTACCGATGGTCAGAGAAGGAATGCCCCTTTGCCACTCTTCGAGATTAAGTATAAAAAGTTAGGAAAATTCTATACGGGAAATATAATCGATTTTTTAGCGCTACTTGACAGAGCACGGAGAGTACTCGAAGGCAATTATGTGGGTGAGTTTTTAATCGTATCATAATACAAATTTTGCCTATATATTTTCTTGCGATCAAATTTTTCAACAAAAAGAAATAAAAATGGTAATCCATATGATACATACAAACATGAATTAAACTTTGTTTACATTGGATGATGGTGGTGTGATGGTCTCGAAAGAGTAAATTTTCTTATAAATAGAAGTATCACACGAGTTTTTGAGCTGATCCTTAAACACCTGCCACAATTCGGCTGGAGTCAACCGGAACTATAAAACATGTTGATCGTCGTAGGGGTAACAAAGCCAAATGCGTTTTTAAAACACATTTACTAAAGCTACTAAACTCAGTAAAGTTTAACATTGTATTTGGACAGGTTTACTGAATAAATCATTTTAATGGTTTTAAATAGAATTTAAATTGAAATTGCTAATTGTGTAACAAATTTATTTGAACTGATTTCAGTGGTAATCAATAATAACACTATAATTAACATCTCCATAAAACAATATTATAAAAATAATACCGTTAATTTTTATTGTTTATAATTACGAGTATATTAATGTATTTAAAACGCATAATACAGTGTTACGCTTGAACAATTTACTAAATAATCACCATATAAAATTAATAATTAGATCTGTTTCGTCTGCTCTCATCACATCGCCTTTATCATCATCACCGTATAGAAGCATACCACACTTAAAAAATAATAAAAATTCTATAACATTTCAGAAATCTAAAATCTAAACACGTTAATTAAAAATTACATATTATTTTTACTTAATTTGAATTGCCGTTATTTTAAAATTATCTCATGAGATGATTTATGTATTGATGTTCTACAAGAGAGATGAAACTCATCGTTTTACCATTTTACGTGTGCATATCGTAACGTAATCCGACGTGGAAGATGAATTAATTTATTTCGTTATTAAAACATCTCTAGAACTTAACTTTTTTGTGTAAACAATTTCAACTTCTTATTTAACAATAAAACAATTGAATGTAATCAAATAATACATGTGTGAAATAATAAAGTTTTCAGTTATGTTATACATAATGTATAAATTATGCCGAGTATAGCCTGGTTAAATACAGTTTGGTTAGATGATTTGCAAATTCGTTTTTATAAAAAACAGTAAATTCTAAGATACATATGTTAAAAAAAATGTATAGGTACCTACCGGTACATTCTCTTAAGATGCTAGATGTTATTGTTTATTTTACTAATTTTGACATTGTCACTTGTCTTCTAATGCACAATACATTGGGCCATAGTTGGTTTGTCTGTGGAGAGTATGGTTCCGGCTGACTTTATATGGTCTCCGGCTGAAGCGTTACATGTTTCACAACTATTTAAGTGCATTGTGCTCATGGTTTCAGCTGGCTTTAAATGGTTCTGGCTGGATTAATATGGGTTTCGGCTGACAAATCAGATAATGCCAATGATGCACGACGCATTTTACTTCCTGTGCCATAATTAGTTTTCTGTAGAGGATATGATTCCGGCTGATTTTATAAGGTTCCGCCTGAAATTATGAGGTTCCAGTTGAAAAATCTTACAATCTTACAGTGCACAATCATGCACAATACATTTTGCTTCATGTGCCATATAGTTGATCTGGCTTTAGAGCATTTATAACTAAACTCCTAAATGTTGCTTAAACAAAAATAGCGAGCATCTCGGAATAAATTAAAAAAAATCATGTATGTAAAATATATTATTATTATTATTTTTTTTAATAGATTTATTTATTTATTTACGCAATATTACAACTGATTCAAAGATCATCTAGTAATTTATCTATCTTAAATTAAGTTCTTCGATTAAGATGAGTAACCTATTGGTTACTCATTTTATAATACTTTCTTTTTCTAAAACAAACTGCCCAGCTCCAGCGGTTTCTGCCTTTGGAGTCTCCTCACTCTGTTAGTGGTGTCCAACATACAATGGATATCTGCGTTTTCGTGTAGAGATAAGCGCTGTACGTGTTTCCTTGCTTGGTTCTTTATTTCATCGGTGACGTATTCCATCTTCAAGTCTCTATGGAGGTTGTCATTCCTAATGTGCCATGTAGCATTCACAATCCCTCGTAGCGCTTAATTTTGGAAGCATTGTATCATTTGTACATTGGTCTTCTTGGCACAACCCCAAAGCTGGATACCATAGGTCCATATTGGTTTTAGCATTTGCCTGTATAGAAGCAATTTGTTGTGTATTGAGAGCTCAGAGTTTCTACCCATGAGCCAGTACATTTTTCTATATTTGATGTTTAACTCTTCTTGATGTGTTCTATCCATCTTAGCTTAGCATCGAGGGTCATGCCAAGGTATTTAGCTGTATTTGCATATGGAATTTGGTTTGAGTTGAGAACCACGGGAATACAGTTTACATTTTGATTTGTGAAGTATAAGTGTACTGATTTGGCTTCATTTAATGAGATGCGCCATTTTTTAGTCCAGTTGCTCACCGTATTAACTGCATTTTGAAGTTTGCTTGTTGCTTCCGGAATATCTTTTCCAACTGCTAGAATAACTGTATGTCTGCAAATGTTGCTACTGTGGTACCTTCAATATTCGGTAAGTCTATCGTATAAAGAATAAACAGAATAGGTCCAAGTACGGTACCTTTGTGGTATACCCGCTGATATTCTTTTTATTTCAGAGTACTTATTTTCAAATTTGATTCTAAAGTGTCGATCAGCTATGTACGATTTAAGAAAAAATATAGTAAAATATATAACAAGTAACAAATTTATATCCATTCATCAAATTAATTCAGAAACTAAATTTTCAAACAAAAATTAAAATTAGTTAAATTAAATTAATGTTTTTTTTTCATTTCAGAAAATTTTACTTCAATCAATATTTTATTAAAAGGTCATATATAAATAATAAGCAATATAACGAATGTTTTAAAAAAATTAAAAGACCCGTAGAAAATGGTTTTTGGAAAGGTTTTGATGTGTACTTTATGCTAAAATAGCCAAGTGATCGCCAAAACCTTATAAATAACAGGCATTATTTAGCACGATTGTTACAAACAAACTACAACAAAAAATTTTATTATAAAAAAATCAAAAGACCCTAATTCGGGGCCATATGTTTGCGGCCAATGTTCGGCCATATAGATAACAGGCCAGACTGAAAGTTCCAAGTGATCGATCCTAGTGGTCGCCCATAAAACTAACATGTATTATTTGGAACGATTCTTGCACAAATTTTTGAACGAATAGTTTGTTTAAAAAAAAAAAAATGGTGTGCTAGTTGACAGCCTCCATGTGGCGCATCCTGGGCAATGTATTGTAGATCGAACGGTTGTGGTATCCAATCCCTACGTAGTAGAGAAACAGTATAGCAGATAGTCAACAAAAAGATGAGATATCGGGTATAAACAATAACATACTCCAGGGCCTAGATTCCGACGAATTGACACTTTTTCGAGACAATTTTAATTAGTACAAAATTTTGTCACAAAAATTTTGCGATTCTCATCAAATGAGACATGGCATTTTATAGTAATTACTAGCAGTTGCTGCTTTACTATTATTTTCTAGTTTATGACAATTTTCGTTCTCAATCCCAGCTACATATGTTAAAAATTATATAATAAGTAAGTATATGATTATTTTTTGTAGTTTGATATTAAACCAATAAAATAAATTAATTTCATAAAATAAAAACATAATACTCACACATATTTTTATTAAAATTATTGTTTTATACAAAGTCACGTAAATCGAAATCAATGACAATATTACAAAAATTGTAAGATTTATTTATGTGACATTTTGAAAAGATCAATAGATCAGCATCGCGTTTTAGAACTCACATAATATTGTCATTTTATTGCAGTTGTATTTTTAGTACAAAGTCACAAAAAATTGCCATTTGTCACTTGTCACTTGATCAGAATCTACCCCCAGGTGGGTCAGAACTTAGATTCTAAATTCCACCCCGATTTATCGGGCTGCTCCACGGTTTCTGGAGGGAGCAACGCAACATTGCAAAGGAAAAAGTCGGTAGGCAACCAGGCTGATCCTTTTCCCTAGTACTACTGGAAGCACAGAACAAGCGATAAATGAATGGTCCTTTGGTAAAAGAAGTACGGCACTTCCTAGAACACCACCAACCACTCCATCGCCAGAGATCACCACACTGGGTGAACTTAGCAATTTTTTTTTTTGGTTTTTTAACAATTTTCTTTATTTATTGAATCTTTCAAACATGAAAATTACAATAAGTTTTCAAATCTTAATAACTAAGGTAATTATGTAAATCTGCGGGAGCAGAATTTACTTCTTATCAATAAGTAAATTAATAATTTTATAATTTATGTTATTACAACAGCCATCGTTTTCTTCTTCAATCGCGAAGACGTAGGTATATCTTTTAGGTTTCGCGCCAGCAAATTCGGATGAGATACCAGTTTCCCTGCATAGCTGATCCGCATCTTTTGTAATTCGTCTTTGACAGTTAGGATGTTAAGGTCCTTATGTATATTTTTGTTTTTTACGAACCAGGGTGCTCCTGTAATCATTCTGAGAATTTTTGACTGTGTTCGTTGGATAATGTCGATATTCGAATTTGAGGTTGATTGCCATAATTGACACCCATACGACCAAATTGGTTTAATCATTGTGTTATACAGGAGAAGTTTGTATTCTAGGTCAATAGTTGAATATTTCCCCATCAACCAGTGCATCTTATCAATTTTTAATTTAATTTGATATGATCTCTTTTTATTTCAATATGTTTTCGCCAAGTCAACCGTCGATCTAGATGGACGCCTAAATATTTTGCTCCATTTGATTGAGGGATTTGTATTCCGTTCATTGTGACAGGCGGACAAGTAAACTTATTTAAAGTGAATGTTACGTGGGTCGATTTCTCTTCATGGACCTTTATCTTCCATTTCTTTAGCCATATTTCGATGTCATAAATATGTTGTTGCAGAATTTCGGACGCCGTTTGTGGGCTACATACGATTGCCGTATTATCTGCGAAAGTAGACGTCAGAGTTTGCGAAGACGTTGGTAGATCTGAAGTGAAAATTAAATATAACGTTGGGCCAAGCACACTACCTTGTGGTACTCCAGCCAGAATGTTTTTCTCGTTTGATTTTGAGGTGTTGTATTTGACATAATATCTGCGATTTGTCAAATACGACTTCATGAGTTGGTAAATTTCTGGCAATTTAAGATTAATTTTATGCAGCAGACCCTCGTGCCAAACTTTATCGAATGCTTGGGCAACATCCAAGAATACGGCGGAGCAGTATTTTTTCTCTTCGTATGCTGACCTTATTTCTGTAGCTACTCGGTGCACTTGCTCAATGGTTCCGTGCTCGGCTCTGAAACCAAACTGATGACTAGGGATGATATTTCTTAGTTCCGGTTTAATATTTTCGATAATAGTTTTTTCGAATACTTTCGAAACGATTCGTAGTAGGCTTATTGGTCTATATGACGAGACTTTGGTAGGATCCTTGCCAGGTTTTGGGATCATTTTTATAGTTGATAATTTCAAGCACTCAGGGATATATCCTGATTCGTAAATTGAATTAAATATTTGAGCCAGTCGATCAAAGGCACACTCAGGCAGTTGTTTAAGCATTTCACCTGTAATTCGATCATACCCAGGGGCTTTCTTTAATTGAATTTGATGTGCGACAATAAACTTTAACAGTGGTTTCTTTATCTTAAATTTCCTCACAGGCCTGATTGCTATATTTTCTGTTTGAACCACCGATAAGCCAAGGTTTGGAGTGAATACACTTTCAAAGTGATCAGCAAAGGCTTTAGCTTTTTCCTCGTCACTTATTGTAGCCCATTCATTGAATTGGCGGATTTGGTTGCTGAGGCCGTTTAAGGTGTTTAGTGGCCTTCCATAATGAATAGTTTGTGTCCGAATGGGGAGATAATTCTTTAAGATAATTTTGCATATAATCCATCTTGTTTTTTTGTAGTAGGTTTTGTAGTTGTCTTTTTGCCTGATTAAAGTTATGTTTAGCATCTGGCGATCGATTAACTTGCCAGATGCGTCTTAAGTATGTCTTGTATGTTTGCTCTTTGGTTTAGGCGAGGCCGCAATAGCTGCGTTGACTAGTACATCATTAAAGTTTTCCATAGCAATGTTTATATCGTTAGCCGTCTGCAATGTAGACGTTAGGTCGATATGTGAACTGATGTACATCTTAAATTTCAACCAGTTAGTGGAGGTGTTTGTTAGATAGTTAATCGTGGAACATGGCTTTTGGTCGGCCCAGTAATGTAGTAAGACCGGCGAGTGGTCAGAAGATAATTCTAAAAGTGGTTTAGCTTGGATTATTTCTCGGTGTATTTTTCTCGTGACTGCAAAATCAAGGACGTCAGCAATTTTTGACGATCTGTAGGCCAATAAGTTGGATGGCCACACGACGCAACGTCGTAGTGGTTTTCTTGAATAACATTCATTAATTGACGTCCCCTCGGAGTAGTCAATCTTGAACCCCAGTAGGTATGTTTCGCATTAAAATCGCCGGCGACCATAAAACGTTGACCCAGGGTTGCAAAAAATCTTTTGTAGATATCTGCCGAAACGTTAGTATTTGGAGGGCAATATATTGAAGCGATGACTAAGCTTTCTTTATCAAGGTTCACACATACATAGGTTGCTTGAATTTCCTCAGTGCTATATTCATTTAGAACATAATGGCAAATCCGCTTTTTATAATAGTAGCAGTTCCTCCTCGACTTCTGTCCAAGGGATGTTTTGTATCATAAACTTCGTAACCATTAATTCTGAAATTGTGTTTATCCGTTAAGTGGGTCTCAGAAACTAACATAAGATCAATTTCGTGTTTAGCTAGGAAATGTTCTAATTCGAGTTTGTGTTGGCTTATACCGTTTGCGTTCCAGTGGCATATCTTCAGATAATTTATCGGACATTCTAATTTCAGACATTCTAGTTTCTGGATCATAGTAGTTTGATTTTGCGCCATTGCTTGTTGTCTTTTGCATTGTTGTCATTAACTGCATCATCAGTTGCATGCAGTTATTCAGGGTAGGTTCAACATTTGAGGATTCGCCTTGAAGAACGCTTGCGTATGTTGGTTTGCTGGTTGGTGTTCTGGGCGAACGAGAATCATTTGGCGTATGCGGAGGTATATTATTCTGCGCATCTGCTGTAGTTTTATACTGCCTCCCGGGGAACTTAACAATGAGAAGGAAAATACCTCTTCTATGAAGCATAAGCCAATAGCTATCAAACCAACTTCTGAAGCCATGCCCAGTAATAAATAAGTTTGAAAAAATGGAAAAATTAATTGCGCAGCTGAACAATGAAGCTGCCGTGCTAAAAAAAGAAAACCTTATGCTAAAGGAAACAATAAATAAAAATAACAACGCAGGAAACTTAGCATTAATGAACAACTAATTTCAAGTACTCACAGATCAAGTCGAATATCACACTGATGAAGATGAGCTTGAAAGGGAAACCAATTGGATACTACAGAAATCCAAGAGAGCAAACAAGAAACCAAGCATTACATTATTTTGTCGTAAAAGAAAGCTGGGTTAGTACAACAACCCCTTTATTTTTCTTGAGGCTTCGGGTAAATTTAACACTAATTTCATCTCATTAGTTCTTTAATAATGTACAATGCAAATTGTTTTCGATAATTAATGTGAATTAATCCCGTTCTAATTTTGTAGAAGATCCGCAAGAGTTAGGCGCATCATTTCCAAGCTTCATGATTTGTACTTGAAATTTTGAAATGAATTGCGGAATATGTACTTGAATTTATCCAACAACAAAAATATATTAGGTTGTCATTAGCGTCATATTTGTTATAAGAAGCTATCTACCATTAGAAAATAAACATTACTCTTACTTCTTATGTCATAAAATAAAGTTCAAGAAAAATACCTAACTAATCAAAACTAAATAGATTCAACCCATTTCTAGCTACTGTAATAATTATTATTATCAAATTCTAAAATTTGTTATGCATTTTAAGTTCCAAAAGTCGTGGCTAAGTGATTTAATTAGCTCTTTTTATATTTTTGGTAAATAAAACCATTAAAAAAATACTAAAATATGTAGGTAAATGTGTCAAGTGTCAACAATTCAATAAAATATTTAAATAAACAATAATAATTCTAATACTCGATATCTATATTTGCATATCAGTCACTATTATATTAAATAACAATTACTACAACTTACGTATATTGAGTAATTTGTTACATGAAAGTGGGCAGGCAATTTATGCTAATTGGAATATAATTCAAATTGGTATAGAAGTCGCTTAGGCACACATTAAACTGTGTCGTACTCTTTCTATCTCTTTTAGCAATACGTTTAGGCAGTTTAGCAATATAAACGGAAATAACGAATATTTTTATGTGGAAGCGAATCTTGTTCGAAAGTGGATTAATAAAATTTATTAATCAAATTGTTAAAATCTAATCTGCACAAGAGAAATTAGATAATTTCATGATTAGTTTATTATGAGCTTTGGATAACAGATATTAGGCGGTGAATGAACTTAAACTGATTAATTGGATTTTAATTTATGAGGTCACGTTAAACGGCACTTACATAATAGGAGTTTACTTTCTCTTCTGATGCTTCCATATTTTGATAAATTTTTAACGCCACTTTTGCTTCTAAATTATGCTATTTATAATTTTCAGCTTGTAAATTTGGATGTTTTGTGACGCTTGATATACACCTTTTCACACTAAGCAGTAGAGAAATTGTAGTTTTTAAAATGATTAATGCATAAATAATTTAATATGCCAAATTTATTTTATTGTTGTAAAACTAGTTTTAATGTAAATAAGATGAGTCAGTTTAGATTATTAAATGAATCTGAAAACGTCATACCAACAAAGTTTTTAGCTTCACCTCTGACGAAAGGACATTGCAGTAGTTGCTGCACTACATGACCAATTTTGATCCAGATCAGTTCAAATTTTATATGGAAAACTTGATCTAAATTTTGTTTTGGATCACGAATTTTGCTTTGAAATCTAGTACGTGCCTCCACATATAACCGCATTTCTTGACGCAAGAAATACAAAACTTCCTGCCTTTTCGCTGTACCAATAAGCTTATAAGCAACTGCAGCTAGCTTCACTTGATTATATGACATTTCAAATTGTCAACTAGACTTTTGTGCCTGTCAACCTGACGTTTTGAATCGTTAACAAGGGTTTCTGTAACCGTTTCATATATACATACACATTTTCTACATTTAGGAAAATCGCAAAAACTTCCAATTCAATTCCAATTCGACTAAACGGGATGTTAATGATCGTCGACGTTCCAAACAACAAATTGAGTAGAAAGTTTTCATTTTGTAAAATAAGAAAAAAATTAGCTTTTTGAAATTTACCAGAAAGTAGAAACGAGCGCCCGATAGCCGCTCCGTATAAATATATGGAACTAAATAAATATTTACCTTAGTTTTTCTTTATTTTGGATACACGGTTGAATTAAAAAATGCAGTTGAGCCTTAAAACACTGATTGCAACAGTAAGTAGTAAGTAGCATTTGTTTTGTTAAAGAAAAATCACTGCTCGCAGGACACATCTATCGGGCGCTAATAATTGCTAACACGGCTAATAATTTCTTCGGATATGATTGTCACCAAAAGAGTACAAGTGGATTATAAAAAACTATATTAGAAACGGATATTACAGACAAATCGATTAGTCCTTAGCTTTCTTGAGATGTAAACTGAGACAAAAAAGCAATCTAAGATGTTAAGCGGAAAGTTCAAGTAAATTCGGTAGCAGTTTTGGTAAATGCTATAAATTATTTTCTGAAGCAGATAAGGAAGCGGGCATTTGTCTGCGACTAGCCCAACTAATTTTATAACAAAATCGCTTTGATTTCGATTGGCAGCCCTATTTAAACTACTTAATGGACATGTCTCATCCAACAGATCTCAGAGCTGGCTAGCATTCATTAAACTATCTACTCACAAATCCGAAGTAAAAATGACCATAGATACCTTACTATGTTTCTTTACATTTAATTGGCATATACACATTAATGAAATGCAATATTTAAGAAACGAAAATGCAATGAACAAGGGTCATAAGCATAAATATATTGGGAGTTCAAATTAATTCGATTCGTTTTCTTTATTTTAAAAATGCATTTATTTTAAAATAAAATGCACGAACAGATTAATTAAAATATTATCCATCGCTGCTTACGACTTATTCCCACCTCTCATTCAATTTTTGAATCTCATCTCGGAAAAAACGTTTCGTCTTTTGAGGGGATTCATGTTTGAAGCCAATTTTCAATTTCTTCGAAAGAAATGAACCTGTCACTGAACCTGACTGCCAAATCGTGTTGCATCCGTCTGAATAATCAGTAATCGAAAGGAATAACGTCCAGAGAATACGGCGGATGCGGTAAAATGTTAAGTGAGACATTTCCGCGTTTCCAAATTTTTTTACGACTTTATCATGCCTCTCCTCATACTCCGGTCATTTTTCCCATAATGCATGGCCCAAACGAATTAGTTATAGTCTGTACCGCTCGCACGTAATAGAATTGCTAGGTTGTAGTAGCTCGTAGTACACAACGCATTTTGGTCCCACCAGAGACATACCATAACTTTTGAACCATCGTCTTTGGTGTTGATGTTCAGGTCGATGGTATGGCCTGGCAAAGCATACTAATTTTTCCTCTTGGGATTATAGTAGAACATCCACTTCTAAAAAAAACCTGGCCCCTGTTTGCCTTTGAAGCAGCGCTAGCAAGAATAAAATCGCATTTCCACGTCTCTTGGTTTCAATTCATATAGGGGACCCAAATGCCTTGCTTTTGAATGATGCCCATAGATTTCGACCGTATAGAAACTGTTTGTGGGGTCACCCCAATATACCGGCCATCTCCTCTTGCGTTTGAGTTGGATCTTCATCGAGCAATGCCTCTAATTCATCGTCTACCATCTTTTGACTGTCCCAAGCGAGGCTTATCTTCAACACTGTAATCATAATATTTGAAGCGTCGAAATCATTCTCTACATGATTTAGCAGTTGGAACATTGTCACCGTAAACTTCCACAGTCATTTGATGTGCATCAGCTGCACTTTTCTCCAATTAAAATAAATTATTAACACTTCCTGCAAATGCTGTTTAGTTATCACAAAATCCGACAAAATCAACACCGTACAAAAACAAGTTTTGTATCAAACGATGAACACAATCTGACTGAAACAACAGAAATCAGCTGTCACTATAAAAAATGTATTATAGTCAGAGCCACTTTTTGAAAACGAACTGAATTAATTTGTATCCCCAATATATTGTAGGTACATACTTCAATATAATTACATATTAGCAAACTCAATATTCCTACTAATGCATAGGTAACCCTCCAAAAACACGGCTTCGAAGAACACGGATACCCCTTCTCTCGAATAACACGGTTTCAAACAACACGGTTTTCGTTGATTCTCTTTTATTTTGCTTTTGTTTACCATAACAAAAAAAAAATTACAACGTAACGGTTTTTTCTTTTCTTTTTTGTAGTCTCGAACAACACGGTTTCAAAGAACAAGGAACGAATTAATCGTGTTGTTGGAGAGTTTCCTGTATTTTGCTTAAGCTGTTTAAATTTCATTCTCATCCATTAATGGCGTTCATCTGCTCGTCTGCCGCATTTTATCGCGCTATGCGTTGCCGATCTTGATGCCAGAATAATTGCATTTGTTTGACACAATCACAACAGTTTCGAGATGTGGTCTCTTCAAAAGCTGTTTTCCGAGAGATTTAAGTCAGAGAGCTTCCTTAATTACAGATAAGTATTCGACCGCCAAGTAGTCCGCTTCCATTGTAGATACGGCAACTGTTAGTTGATTTTTGGAATATTGCTCCATATCGTTTTGTAGTAAAACGTGTAATGTATAATTTAATCCATCAAAATTACAAAAATTACAACAATTATTTTTTGTTTTTTAATAACTTAACTCTGGTTACATCTAGGTTTAAGTAGTAGCATTAGAATTAGTCATAACATATAATAGTTTAGTTGTATTACAGATTACAGTGGGTGTACTACGAAATCCCGGTTTTTAAAATCGTGGTTTTCAAAATCCAGGTCTTCAAAATCCCGGTTTCAAAATCCCGGTTTTCAAAATCCCGAGTTTCTTTTCTTTTAGTTCTAATTGCACAAAATATTTAATAAAATTTTGTAATTGCAAAATTTGGTACTTGCAACATTTAGTAATTGCTACATTTTGTAGTTGCAAGATTAATAAAAAAGCAATATTTTGTTAATGCAATTATTGTAGAAGCTAACGGCTTCGGTAACTCTCACGGGAACGGCCCTCAATCCAAATTCCGTCCATATTATCCATTTCCTAGAACTTTATCGCAAACTCATTTTTGAATTTTGTCAAAAAATCATTTAAGAGTTCCATTTTCCCACATGCCTAATTTTAAAAATTCAAACCGGTATTTCCTAAAAATTTTATATTGTACAAAACCAGGATTTAGAAAAAAACGGGATTTTGACAAACTGGGATTTTGAAAAACGGGATTTCGTTACACACCCATTACAGTAGATAGTGCAGTACATAACCGCTGCAATTGATCACGAGCAAACTGGAATATTCAGTATTAAGTTAGTCTTTTAAGACTTAGATAAGAGGTGGTAAGCGGTAGTTAACATGCGAAAGTGAGTAGCGGGAAAATTATAAGAGGTGTTCAAGTGAAATTAGTGGTGTGAACAACTAATTGTAAATGGTGAAAAGTGAATTATCAAATAATTGTAGAAATTGTTGTTGTTGTGTTTTACTGCTTATGGTCGCTAACGGAAAAATCATTGTGGGCATATTTCTAGTATTTTTGGGAATATTCCAGTAGTGGTTCGTGAATTATTCAAAGATTATTTCCGATAAATTCGACAATATTCTGTGTGAATAAGTGTTGTAACTGTTAAATTCTATAGCGGTATTAAATTCTATAGTGGTACGAACCGGATTTGACAGGACAAATTCGTACCAATTGTTGACAGCGATGGGATTGTGAATATCAGAAGATGGGTGTAGAAGATTGGCTGTTTCCCACTCTCTAAGCCAACTCTAATTTCCCCTCCGTTCTGATAACTGCTGCAATGGAGAGTGTAACAATTATGGTGGTGTACTGGTGTCATAGATACCACTTCCAGACCATACAAATTCTTTTAGTGCGAGTACATCTAATGTGTAAATCTTTGGCTGTTTCTAAAGGTTCTGGAGACCACTAGATCTTAAAAGGTTAAGCACGTTCCATGTTCCTATTTTTAAAGCGTTGTCCATGTACATTTTCCGACTCCTTTGTTTACGGTTCATAACAAAATTGATCTTGTTTCTGAGAGAAGGTTGTTAGCCTACTACTCAACCCGCTTGTTACGTAGTGATAAATCATTTTAAGGCAGCTAATTCTATCTTCAGCCGCCCATAACCTGGAGAACAAAAGTTGATATGGTATTGGTTTGCGTCGCCAATAACTCGCCGTGACCAGTAGTGTCCATGACAATAAGCAGAATATCCTCTTCTGGTCTCCAGTACACCTCCCGGTTAATTTAGAGATACGCATGAAGCACCACGTGAAGACATAAATCTAGGACTTTGCCCCCGATTTGAAGGACGCAGAAATAAAATTTCAGTTAAAGCAGCGTAATTTACACATGGGTAGTAATAAATTATTATTGCGACTACGTGAGGCTATGAAGAAGCAAGGGCTAGACGCGGATAATTATGAGTTCGAGGAGGTAATAGAGGAAACATTAGATGATAAACATTGATGGTGGGGACAGTTCTGAGCCAACTAGGGCAATTATTGGCTGTAATAACTCAACAAAGTAAACAAATAATACAAGATTTGACACAACAAAATCACCAAACGCAACATATGAGTTGACGTAACAAAGTAAAGAGATGAATCAAAAATTTGATCAACAGAGTAAAGAGACGCAAAAAGTAATGCTAAATGTGAAGCAAGATATGAATCAAAAGTTCAAACAAACTGTAGCGGAACTGATTGCTGCCTCAGCATAGGACATAGGACTAATCGAGACGAAAAAGATTCAGCAAAGGAAATTCTAGATATGGAAAATCAGCCGAGCCAGCTGCATATGTATGCAGAATCGACGTTTTATAGTAAACCATTTATAAGCTGCAAGAACCAGTAGAGTTGTTGTCCATAGTGAATGGGGCTGATAGCGGATCACCGGGTGGAGATGGTTTCGATGATTTTGCTGTTGGGATTATTTATAAGAGGAGAACGATTGTATACCTATAATGAAAATGATAATGGCAGAGGTGCTGAGAGGACAGAGAAAATCAAACTTGGATTTCAACGCAGGGATGATGTTGGTAAGTACGGCTTAAGGAAAAATGATTAACTCATTACAGGTGTGGCGATACCCCCCGATGATGCCTAAGAGCAATTTTGGCAGCTACATTTAGGCCATAACATGAATGAAGGCAAGCCAGAATAAATTGAGACTAATGGAATGGCTCAGTTAGGATCGGATGTGAGTTCGTTAGTTTGGACATTGAAAAGTAACGGGATTGCGGATGGCCCACCAGTTGTTACTGCTAAGGCGGCGAGAGTAATTGGAGACGGTGATTGACAATTCACGGGAAGGTTATCGAGCATGTTTAAATTTGAATTACCAGAAGCTTCTCATTATCTATCTATCTAATCTTTGTAAATTATGTAAATTATAATATATATTGTAAATTTAAAAAAATTAAATAAATAAATAAAAAAATTAAAATCTATCTAATCTATCTAATCTATCTAATCTATCTAATCTATCTAATCTATCTAATCTATCTAATCTATCTAATCTATCTAATCTATCTAATCTATCTAATCTATCTAATCTATCTAATCTATCTAATCTATCTAATCTATCTAATCTATCTAATCTATCTAATCTATCTAATCTATCTAATCTATCTAATCTATCTAATCTATCTAATCTATCTAATCTATCTAATCTATCTAATCTATCTAATCTATCTAATCTATCTAATCTATCTAATCTATCTAATCTATCTAATCTATCTAATCTATCTAATCTATCTAATCTATCTAATCTATCTAATCTATCTAATCTATCTAATCTATCTAATCTATCTAATCTATCTAATCTATCTAATCTATCTAATCTATCTAATCTATCTAATCTATCTAATCTATCTAATCTATCTAATCTATCTAATCTATCTAATCTATCAATTATATCAATCTATCAATCTATCAATCTAATCTATCTAATCTATCTAATCTATCTAATCTATCTAATCTACCTAATCTATCTAATCTATCTAATCTATCTAATCTATCTAATCTATCTAATCTATCTAATCTATCTAATCTATCTAATCTATCTAATCTATCTAATCTATCTAATCTATCTAATCTATCTAATCTATCTAATCTATCTAATCTATCTAATCTATCTAATCTATCTAATCTATCTAATCTATCTAATCTATCTAATCTATCTAATCTATCTAATCTATCTAATCTATCTAATCTATCTAATATAATCATATGAGGAATAAATGTCTCTATTTTCAAGGTTTAGGAAACGGCTTGAGCTTCTTTTTTAAAAAATGTTTCTCAACACAAACAACCTCTACTAAAATTGCTGAAAGTCGGTTTTCGAGCGCCGATAATCAAATCATCTTCGTATCTCGAGAGACATGCGAACGTGATACGGGTTGAAGTTGATATAGAGCAGTGCTAGAATGAGACGATTCAGACAAAGGTTATGGGGTTTATATGATGTAGGGCTCTATATAATGTGTTAGCAGATGGCATACATTCCCAAGACACATAGAATATTCCACGAAGAACGTGTGTATTAATTAATTCGAATTAAACACTTGAATGCTTATTTTAATTACACAACTTCAACTTTATTCACAACAACTTAATATAATATTCTTTAAGAACTAAAATATAAATTTTAATATAAAAAAATGTAAGAACTTAGACTGTAGTTTTTTTGTCTGTTCCTTGCTAAAAAACTTTTTTCGACTGTACATTTTTTATCAATCTCATTCTCTTTTTTTTCTAACAAAAACCAACAAACCAAAAAATGTACACATCCATTTTTTCCTTTCTGTATCGCATCGCCCAACAAGCTATAATGAAATGTATTATGAATGAATGACGCGCAACGCCACAAGGTTAAGGAACAGGATGAAGCAGAAGTGGAGAGCATCCAGAAAAGTGATCCAAAACGATGTAATTGTCAAATTGTACATGGCCGTAAATGCAACCTAACCGACTTACGATGGAGACTGCACAAAGATCGAATTGTACCAGAATGCAACATAACGAGTGCCAGAGATAAATCAGAGACGCAAGGAGACGAAGTGATGATGTGTGTTGAATAAAAGAAATCCTGGTTGGTGAACGAAAAGTTATGCATGTCAAAGGCTGAAGCGATATGACATAGGATGTGTCTATTCTGGTCGGACAGATTTAAGTAAGGAATAGTGTTACTAATTCTACTCTACACAGATTGCCGACCGAGTTTGCCGATTCAAGTGTTCCTGTAATACTGAATAAAAATTGGATATTAAAATGGCATTGCAAGTGGAGGGACGGGCATATAAAAATAGAGAAAGCAATAGCAAACGGCGGTGATTGTCATCATAGAAAATTCTGGAATTAACTAATTAATGCTCAATGGAACTGGGCCATTTTTAACCAATAATTGTCAAATTAGGATTCAGAATAGGATTTTAACGCAAATTTAACAAAAAGTTATAAGATTAAACCATTCTAAATTAAACTTGGCCATTTTTTACAAATCATGGCTGGAATGGGATTCTTCGAGGGACACCCTGCCGGCCCGTGGGCCCCAAATTCATAAAAAAAAAAAATCAAAATACCGGAATTTTAAAATGCTGGATTTTAAATAGCGAAATTTTGATTTCGGGAGTTTTAAAAGCAGGATGACGAGCATAACCCTACACGAGTAACACCATTGTTTAGGAAACTATTTTTCTATGTTTGCGTGTATTTCATGTATAAATGTGCGTTGATTAAAAATTTACCTAAATTTAAAATTCATTCATAAAAATAATTGATTGTATCTAAGATTTGTGTAGAAATATTACTTATAGTTTCGCCAATAATTGATATACCAGTTTCTTAATCCAACTTTTATAGAAACAAACAATTTGTTTTAATTACATCACTTCTACTGTAAATTTGTATTTATTAATTTATTTACAATTTCTGAAGCTATTTTGATTTTCTTTCCGATCAAAATTTCTTTTAAACAAAATATTATTTTATTACCAAAGAAGAATATACAAGAAAATACCATCGAAGACTTTTTTCTTCTGTATGCTTCCATACAATAAACTTAAGTATGCTTGTATGTATAATTAAATAAAATACGAAGAAGTTGTAAAAGAAAAAAAAGTGGTAGAGAAGTAGGTCAACATATATAAAGCCAAGTTCAAGGCAAATGCCGTTTCAAATACTATAAGCTTCTTGTTGTGTTAAGATCGAAGAACTTAACAAATAAAAAAATTAAATAATTTTTATAAAATATAATTTAATTTATAAAATAACATAAAATAATTTTGTGCCGTGAATAATTTTATACAGTGTTCTAGTGAATTATAAACGAACAAAACGAAAACGAGTGCAAATTTATAATATTTCTGTGGAGTAAATAAAAATTTTATAGGTGAGATTTTCTTTTACCTTTGATACTCTATAGTTTATCTTATCTACATTTTGTATAAGATGACCCTTTGGTGACAAAAGTTTTACAAAAGTTTATTCAACTTGGATTATGATTTACACCAAAAATTACTTTCGATTTTGTGAAATTATAAAATACACATGATTGAAATACGCGCCGTTTGAATTTACGTATAGAAAGAAAGTTTTATTGTAAGATTCATTAGATAGTTTTTGGACTTTATATTTATTACATAGACGTGAAAATACAAAACATTAAATTAAAAAAACTGAAAGTGATACTTAAACAAATTCGATAAGTCTTTATATTAGTGAATTAGTGTTTACCAGCAAAAAAATCATAAATGCACGTAAATTTAATAACTCGATTAGAATTCGTTTCTTTCTCCGTACAAAAGAAATCAAAATACCGGTTACGAATTAATAAAATATTATAATCAACATATACATATCACATCCCGTGCAATGTGCTGAGGTCAGTGATACGAAAGACGTACGACAATCTTATACATCTAACAGTGTTTAAAAATCTTAGTCGCGTGTAAATCCAATGACCTATTTCTTTTGGATTGCTTCTTATATTTAGAAAGATAGGATTCAAAAATCGTGTCATTATAAACGCGAGTGTTAATTAGTTATAGTTATCATGATCGTACATAAAATACCTGTTATATTATAACGGAGGAAATAGTGTTTTAAAATATAAGTTATACACTTAAGATTCTTTGCGATTAAAACAGTATTTACTTTGATTTAATGCTCTCGCGTATTATAAGTGTACACAATATATATTATACATGATTCGTAAATGTGTACGATGTATGTGCACGATGTGTTGTAAATGTGTACGATTACCATTCAACACTTAATGTATAGAAACTATCAAGTAAAAACTAAATAAACTGTCTGGAAAGAAATTGCGGTAATTTCCATGAAATATACTTTCACAAAATTCTATTTTGTGTATGAGGTACACATTCCTTATGTTGCGGTCTTAAACCAAACTAATATACGGCAATTTACTTTTAAGTGATAACATATCTCAATGTTTTTCATCAGAATTTTTATACAATCGACAGTAGGCTCAAGAAACTGATAAATAATAGAAATAAACGATACCTGCAAGGTAGCGCACTAACTAGAATTACAAAATCTAACTATACCACATAATATCATTTAAAAATTTAAACTGTGGCAACAAAAGTATTACAACTGTTTAAAATATGTAGTTAGTCTCACCGATCAAAGTTGAAAAGGCGAGTAGATTCAAAAACGTTTCTTACAAAATCGTTTACTTGGCTAGAGTAACGTTAACTATTTGTAGGAATTTGAAACTGCATATACACAATTTATACAAAAACTGTACATCCAAAAAAACTGATTACTTTGCTAATGCGTTTCGTACCAATTAAACTCTGGTATGGATTTCAAATTCCTCTCCATGAAAATGGTTTGTGAGACAAAACTTAATGTAAAGTAGAAAATTACAGTTTGTCCAAAAAACACGTGTCATACAAAAATCATTGGCTTTATAAATAAATGTTGACACACTTGTGTTGCATTTATTGGTAGAAGTATAGTTGTATTAAATATTTGTATTTTACATTGAATACGCTGAATTCACACAAACACATTTTGGGATAAATTTTGGTTTAATTTTTTTGGTTTTTAACAAATAACACTGTTTTTAATTTTCATTTCTCATAATGTCATGTCACCCAGTCACTCACCATTCCATGCCACTCCCATAAATTTATGGGAATGCCTTTTTTATCAAAACAGAAGGTTCAATCATAAATATTGGACCGGGTGCTCTAGCTGAACCAAACTGTTTATGTTGGGCATGTGGCTTAATCTCAAAATAAACTGTCAAAATGACATACAACAATGTGTAAGTTAATTAGGAATGTCAGTACATCCTAGTAATTATGTGCAAAAAGTGAATTCGTATTGAGAAACCGAAATTTCAAATCCCGAAAATATGTCACAAAAAGAAATTTAAAACAGAAATCTTGAAAATTAAAATACTAGAATTCCTTTGCAAATGGCTTATTATTGTGCATAATTATGACTAAATTTATAAAACTCCTCAAGTTAGTTGATTGGCTATCTCAACCAAAAGATATCGCGTCTGAAATTGGCAACACCCTCCGAATTTTAAATATAAATTCAAATTTACACAAATTTCTCTTTAGTTTAAACAATTTAAAATCTTATGAATTACGCCAAATTTATCTAAAGTTAAAATGTTTTAATAGTATGTTTCAGGAAACGATGAGTATTTTAATTTCCAAGTATTTTTGATTTTAGGTTTTTGTATGTCATCATCTCATTTTTTAGTAAATCAATACCAACCACAAGAAAGTTAATTTTATCCCGGAAGGGCTGTCTTCCTCAGTTTGGTATATTATATCGAATTCTTATTTAGCAAATTATGATGTTGGAATCATGGTTATGATGCCTGTCTCTATCTTTTAATTGATACACTGCCATCTACTGGTTAATAGTGGAAAATTCAAAATTCATCTGTCTTAGTTACTTAAATTAGACGAAATTTGAAGTGTTATCCTTATCAATAACGATTTTACTGAATTAATGTCTGATATTCAACTTTATCAATCACAGAATTATTATCTCTTTTTCGGGTGGGTGGTTGATCTTAATTATAGATATGCAGTATTAAATAAAATATTGCGCATAAAAACAGTACAATATTTCCTCTAAACCTCGCAATTGCTATTTAAAATGGAATATCATGTAAAGGATTTCTTGTGCCATCTACCAATGGCCGAAACGAACTAAAATCGAATGTTTCTATAGAAGTTTACTCACGAACAGATATGACATTCACAAATTGTTACTTAAACGCCCACGCGGTTTGTTTTGTGCTATCTATTTATGACAAGCACCAACTAAACATCAATTTAGTTAGACGACAATAAGTAAAAAAAAATTGGCGTGAGGCACTTGAACTCGCACTTGGAATTTAGTTTTTGGAAAATTGCTTACCATAAAGGCATTTTACTAGAATGAAAATTAATTCTATCACCATGGTAGTTAGTTGTACAATTTAAAATTAAAATTAAATAATTAAAAACATGCCGTCACAATCTTTAGCGAAACATCAACATGCTGATTTTCATACGAGTATTAACATTCCCGAAAAATTTTAAAATGAATTTTGGATCAAACTCGTTCTCATAATGATAATCACGAGCCCATTTCTCACTTTCTGATTTACATGAACTGTAGCATTTTCTAAAGCAGGAATAAAAAATAACTTGTTGCAGTTTTGAAAGCCACCCTCCAAGAAACAGCTCTGAAGGTCATCATGCGACGGCCATTCAGCTTATAAAGTGTTTGAAATTCTTCAAATTTATGAATTTTCTTTTTTCAGAAAAGTGTAATTTGGAAAGCAAATAAACTTCACGCCACAAACAAAAAATTTCGTTTCGAATGTTTTCCTTTGATAGAATCTTACATTAACTTCTTACCAATACCACCTGTTGTAATTAACATTGAATTATGACATTGATTTGCGAAGAGTGGAGACTCATAAATTATATCTATTCGACATGTTTTTGATACCATGTCGTACAATGTACCTTTCCACGAGGGTATTGCATATAGAACACTTCACGAAACAAAAAATGTGATTTAAATGAGTGGCCGCAATGATTAGAATGTTTCTAGATTGTTAAGAATTTCTCAAAAAATTGCATGTTTCAAATGGACCTTCGATTAAATGATCGTTTTTAATTATTATAATGTATAGTGCTGGAAGGGCAGAAAATCTGCCTAACTAAATCGTATATGCCATGAAAATGAGCTTATTTCATTTAAACTATTCGCAATTTTTCTTTTAATTTGGGTGTTTTAACTTTTCATTTTTGGCCATTTTCGTGATCATTTTAAAATTTATTATTCAAGTGATGTCTAAACCATCTGTGAACAACGTAATACAAAATATCTTTGATCATTAACATTTTAAGTCGATACTTGTGGAATTTTGGATTTGTTCTAAAAATAATCGGTTATCTTGGCCTATAGTAGCGCTGAAAACTATTGTTGCTTGTAAAAAAGGTCACGTGAAGCAGTTGAAAATTTTCCCCAATCCCGTCAAAATCAGCAACTCATATATGCAGCCATAGGCTATCTAATTTGGACCAAACGTGCGTGACATTGGATTTGGCTGTGACCTCCTCAGCATTTTTAAATTTTTGATAAACATGGTTATGTAATTTTTATAGGCATATGCTACAATTTTTAGTCTTCAATGTATCTGATGTGTCTGATGTTAATTTCGTTCGGGTGGCGATCGGTTCTTTAGGGTATCATACAAGAATCATTACAAAGATACCTGAAAAATTTTTGTTGTAAACCTAACTCTCATATCACATCGATTAAGATTTAACAGTTTCAAGAAAAAAGGAAAGTTTGGTAAAATCTACAAGAATTAGTGAAGTCGGCAAGATAAAGGGATACCTCTTTAGATAGATGCCTGAAATTTAGTTTGTTAATTTAATTGAACTATTAAGGTCTATCAACACCAGACCGATATATAAGTCAGCTGCTGGCTGTTAAATTAAATTTTTATTTTCTTCACTATATACTTAAAACAATTAGTGTATCTTGTTTACCAGTACTATAATATAATTGATATAAAGTAGATTATTATCTTTGATACATAATACGTATTTAAATTATAAAATTATTTGTTCTATATTTATGACGCAATTTTGAAATTATTAATGTTTACGTCTAACTTGAATCTTTCAATAACACAAATGTCAAGAGGCAATAATATCTAGATAATTGGAAACAATTTTAACATATTTTTTTTAACAATTTTAACAACTGTGGCGCAGAGAAGAGTCGTTTTCAACAATTCAAAAGAAACCCAGTATGACAACCTTATCAATTGTAGCTGAAATTCGACCGAATACAAAATGTTTCATTAAGCAGCATGTTACGCACTATCTTGGTATAATATGGAAAATTTTAAACAAGACTCATCATAACATTTTGAATTTTTAAACACCCCCATAAAAATAAAAATAAATTCTGTTCAACAAAAGAATAAGCAAATATACAGTATGTCAAGAAAGTAAAGGGAATTGGTAATTTAAAAGTCCGCTTTGCTCTCCAGATTGGAAAGAAAACTCATAGATTTTGCACCACGACAACGCACCACCTTTGTTAAAAAATTTCTGACCGAAAACTAAACAAATATCATTGAGCAATTATCGTATTCACCTGATATGGCCCGACTGAATTTTTTCTATTTTTCTTTCTTTTTCTCTTTTCTTTATTCGATATTTTTATTCATTATAAAAATCGGGAAACCCACTTGAGATGAACTGACAAAACAGTGATGCCAGCTTAGCGACAACACGAAAAATTGTGCAATCAGTGTAAGCGGACTTAATGACCAATTTCCGTTTCCTGCTTCACATACTGTATATTAAAATGTTCTCAAACTCTGAAGTTATTTAATTATTAAATGTGCCGTTATGGACAGCTCTGAGTTTTTCAAATTTATAACCGACTATTGACTAAATAAAATAATTAGTTATCTGCCGAAATTGGATAGTTAAAAACAATACCGAAATTTATAATGTTTTCTCTTTAAAACCCGTTACAACAACAACTAAATTAACGATTTTGAAGTCGGTTTCAAATTGAGTTTTGAATTTTGGGTGTATTTTCGGTATCGTGACAATTCGAATGAGTCGTGCAACCTTATCAATTGTGACCGAGATCTAACCGAATACAAAATATTTCCCTGGGCAAATTGTGATTGGTCACTTCGATATTTTTCTACGACTACTTCTACTCTTCTTCTACGTCACATACTAAAAAATGTTTAAATTAACGTGACGAGCTGTTTAAATATGCGTTAAGCAAAATTCTCTACGTTAGTATAATTCATCAATTTTTGAATGAGCGAAGTTATTAATTTCAAAACATAGTTCAAGCCAAAAAAACTACTTGAATAGTATGCTCTATTCTACTATTTAGTCAAATATTGGTGATGGTATAAGCCTTCAGCGCGTAGTTTATTAAAATGTATTTTATAAGTTACACTAAGGGATTATTGTTTTGAGAATAAAATACAAGAATTCAGAATATTGAGAAGAATTTGTGCATGATTTCGGAAAACTTCTAAAACGAAGAATTCAAGAATTCAAATTAAGAAAATAAAACACAAGTTTCAGAATTTAACACACGATTGCTGAATTCATTCAAAGCAAACAAATCTTAAAACCATAAAAGAAAATATAACAAACAACTCTCAAATCGTAATTTTCCATTATTCTGCGTTATGGCCAGAGTTTTCTTTAATATCCGTTTTGGTAAGGATACCAATACGTTTGAAAGTTTGATTTCCAATTAATAAAACTTTGTACGTTGTGACCAAACTACAAAAATATTGATGCCTTAGTAATTTATTATACTTGGCTGCGCATTCGTTAACCCTTTCGTAGCCTCAAATTTTATAGAATTTACAACAAAACAAGAAAAGAAAATATAAACTTCAGAATAAAATACACGATTTTAGAATATTTTCGAAGCGAACAATACTCAAAACAAGAAAGAAAAACATAAACTGAAAAATATAAATGGCATCAACGCAACTATGAAATTCATAAATATTTTGAAAATATAGTTTTGATTATAATTTTCTCAAATCAAATGAAATTGAATCAATATCGGATGTGTGAAATTCAGAAATTTTTTGTAACTATAATTTTACAAAACTCAATTTTGAACAACACATAACTTTCCCAACCCAAATCAAAATTTACCAAAATCAGATTTGTAAAATTTCAAGAAGAGAATTTTTTTATTAGATTTAAAAATTTATCAGAGCTGGTAAAATTTTTAGTTCAGAATTATGTTTAAATTAGAGATGATTCCATATTCAGATGAGCTCAAGTTATTGGAAAATTTTGACAAAACCAACGATATTTCGTGAGTTGTTTGTGCAATTTACATTTTCAGTCCGTTTTGGACCTGTCTGTATGTATGGTCAAAACCAATCTTATGAAATGGCATTTGAAAGATCTAGTTCCAAAGAGCAAATTTAAAAATACCACTTTAGTTCTTAAATCCACCGTTTTGGTACTGTCAATTAATTATACGTTTATAAGGGATTGAAAAATGTCACAAATTTCGCTGAAGCACGTTGTTACTCAAAACTAAAGAAATGGCGCTACAGATAGATACATTTTTCTCCACTTCAAAATTGTGATGTGGATTATTGTTCGAAAGGTCTTTAATTAAACAACACATTAGTGCATTTTAGATTGTCTATGGTGAATTTTTAAATTAATAATAAAAAAAATTTAAATAACGGGTCTGATTTTACACAAATTTGAACCAAACGACTAATCCATTAGCAACATTAACAAAAAAACGCATACCCATTAAGTGCAATAAATTTATTTATAAATACTTTTCACCCAGGTCACATGACCTGCAACTAGTAATATCATGTATAAATTAATATCGTCTATGTTTAACCCCGGAAGCAATTGAAAATAACAAATTAAAATATTTATCATTTCTCCATCTTAAATTACGTTCAAAACTCATTGTCTCTTATCTTACTATAAACAATTAAATTATCCATGTACAATTATGGAACGAAATTGCCAACAATATATTTTTATGACAACGTACTGATTAAGAAGAATGACTTAGTTACAACAATACATAAAAATGTTAAAAAAGAAAGTTTTACTCAAACTATTTATTTCCGTTAACTTGAAGCAAAACGACACAAAAATATTATTAAAACCATCAAAATATGTTGTGCGTCATAATACACTAATATGGAAATCACCTCATACACACCTTTATGAAATCAAAATCTTACTACTCTGTTTTAAGATAATCCGGTTAATATTAAATCCTTCTTGATGCGCGGGTAATAACTTTCTTTGAACCACGCTGATTCAATTACGTTACCCCAAAATGTTACACAATACAACTGGGCTGATTAAACATAATTAAAATTTCATGTTTTTGACCCGCCGTCTTACGAATTTGTATACGTACACATGTCGTCTTAAGTGTAATAACAAATAGTAAAAGACGACAGTATACTTTTCTACATATTATACCAATATAACGGTGGCCTGGTTTTTATAAATAAATATAAATATTTATCATAATTACTTATTAACGATTTGTTGAACCAATATGCTCATGTGTATTGACAATATTTATCGAGAAGAAATTCTTTAACCCATTTTTCGGTATATAACAATTTAAGAAATTTAGGTCGAGCGCAAAAAGAGACAATTTACTCTTTATGCTTTACACACGAATACGACTTCTTATAGACATTCTTACTTTCTGTTTGTCATAATCATTATTATTTGTTGTTTATTAATATTATTGTTGTTATTAAAAATAATAAGAATAGAAAATAAAATATTTACAAGTTGGTGTTCTACTTCTAATAGTCAAAAGAATTTTTGTAGATTCATTCAAAAGTAAATTTTTTTGTTTGTAGTGTATTTGGGTTAAGTAAAATTATCTGAAGTCATTCGTAGGCGACGAACCTGATTTTTGATTTTATGGAGAAAGAAATGAGTTTTTAATTTGTTTTTGTTGTAGTACGTCTTGAATGTTTAAAAAATATTTTAAAGAAAATAGAAATTAGGTAATTATGCTGTATGATATTGGGTATAAAGTTTGTGGTGTTTAGTGAAGGTCGAATATTTTAGACAGGTTGTAATGAGGTCATAAAGTTTCACGTTTGGTTTATACACATGAGCGTCTGAATTTTTATTTTATTTTTTTGTTTTTATTTATTACAGCTGATTTACAAGACATTTAATATAATTTATCTTGCATAATTTAATTACTCGTTTGGAAGGTTGTAGCCCTTAGACTAATTTGTTCTGACGAAATCTCTCTTTAGGTCTCTATGTAGATTGTCATTTTGTATGTACCACGGTATAGCAGCAAATTATTATGTAAAGTTAGCTCAGAATTTCTCCCTGTAAGATAGTCCATCTTCTTGTATTTAACGTTTCCCTCTTTTTTCTGCCTGAGTGACTCTGCCTAGATATTTTGTCCCGTCTTTGACTAGCTAATTTAATGCGATGTTCTGGTATCCAGTTGATATTTTTGTTGGTGCCGTCTTCGTGAACAGATTTTACATTGCAACTGTATAGTCGTTCTGCTGCAAACAGCACTCTTCCTTTCTCAGAAATTACTCGAGATTCCTAGTGGGATTTTGTTGCATTAAAATCATCTTGAATTATGCAACTTGATTCGAGTGATTTAAATAATGTACAATAGTCTTCCTTATTCAGCATATTTCTTGGAGAACAATATATTGACGATACAGTACTCGTATATTATTTATTGTTATTTATATGTGCAAGGTGACTACTTGCACCAATCCCTCGTCAATTATTAGATTTCTGCACTGCGATATTGGACCGCTGTTATTAAAAGTGAGCATAAATCGTGGAAACTCATTTTTGTTGATTTGATCTAAGTGTTTAGTTTCAATTTTTTTTCTTAATCATGTTTACGGCATTTCTTGTTTGATGGCCCTTTAGCTTGAGATCCTCAATAACATCGTCTTTTGCTCAGGTGAGGGAATACCTCTAGCCATAACTTTGATTAGATGATTATTCTTGTCTTCTTAAATAAACCATTGATGAGCCTTGGAATTAGACCTTGGAATTTATAGGTTTCAGAGTCTGCATCATTAATTTTTCAGACTCAATTATTTAGAGATACAACTGGTTGTTGTTCGGGATATATTCCGGTTTAAGGGCCAAGTTTCTCTTTCTGATTCTGCTTCATCATTAGATTTCATTAGATAGATTGCATGATATATTCCAGGTTTGAGTGTCCTCTGAAGTTCTGCACGTATTTGATTGGCATTTTGAATTCTTCATGTTCTAAGATTGTAAATTCGTCTTACTACTTAAGGGTAAATTCCTCTATTTCTCTGATGATTTTGAAAATGTTGGCCATCGTTCAAATCGGTTAAGCAATGATTTGCCCACCCCAGAATCCTGTGATCCAGCCTCTGCTCATGGAGGATTTAGCCTAGGGTATTACAATCCGTGTCTGAAAATTGAGATTAATATTTTGTGTTTCAAAATTTTACTTAAGAATTGTACTTACTGTTACGCGACAATTTTTAGAAAATTAACAGAAGTAAGAAGAAAAAGCAGAAATGGGTAGGTTGCATAAAATTACAATTAATAAATCGAAGTGGTAAATTACCATTGTATGAACTTTTTGAACGATTTTAAGAGCGGTTGTTGATTTTGGCTGACTACTTCTGACTTTACTATTTGTGCTTGTTGTACCGAGTTAAAAATCAGCCACTCGCCGATTAAAGGTTGCTGATAATGGCAAAACACCAACCATTAGGAATCCAATTCAATATTAGTAGGACTAGCCTAATTTTTCCCCATTTTCATAAGAATAATATTAATATTCAGAATATTCTTCAATTCTGGTTAAGGTTTCATCCTTTGAGCTGGCAACTGTCTTTAAGAGTAAAGAGTAATTTGAAGAAAGAACCTTCTAATGAATTATGGCGAGGTATAAGACATAAGATGTTCACTTCCATTATCACGTTCAAGAAATCGAAACCTTGGATTTGCCAGTTAGAAGTTTTGGCAACAGAACCCATTTTAGTCTCGAATGATCTGATATCCATCTTCTTCGCCAGTTTTTTAATAATACAGCTCCAATCATCACACATAGCAATTCATATATACAGCACATTTCTTAAAAACTACTTAAACGAGTTGAATACACGAGGACTCAAATGATTTTGTTGGTGCGATAATAATTATTATGTTTTTTAGTATAAAAAATACTTTTATCATGGTGAAAAAATTAATTAACCAAAATGTTCCAAGCTCTACAAAATATGCGTTACCCCATTACTAGAAAAAAATATTACAAAACAAAAATTTTATGACCTTAGTACTTTTTAATGGCTTGTTTTATAGTTATATGTGATTATCATTGTTTTGTGTTACGATCAGAAAATCTGAGTTTAAAGATTTGCGATTAGAGGGCACAGCTACCAAAACCTGAATATAGAAGATACACTTTTGAACAGGTAGCAGAACATTTTCAATCATTTTTGTTGTCTGCCACTAGTGGGCTTCAAACATACACTTCGTCCTATCAAATAATGTAAAAACAATTTTAACTGCTTTAAAACTGAATTTGGTATTAACATATCCCAGACGACTAATTACACGCCTAACAAAGAGACTTTTATCTCGATTTATCGTCAAATTTGCTCATATGAAAAAAACAACCAATAAATTTATTAATCGTAAATTTTCTTCAGAAAAATGAAAGCATGAGTTTATTATAATATATACGAGAGCAAGCGGTTCTATTCCAGTGTCAATTCTTGACTGTTTACTGATACTGATTTATTCTGTATAAATTTAAAAATTATTGCCGAAGCAATTTTTTTTTCCAAAAGTTTCCAAAATGAATGATAAGGTATTGTTTATTTTGGCACTCGGTAATGCAAATTCAAATAGATTTGGTGATATTTAAATTTAAAAATCATAAACCGTCATTTTATTTGCCATCATTTCCGGGGGTTAAAATGCAATAAAATAAACAGAAATTAATATTTTTCCAAAAGTTATTGCTTTATTGGTAAAAACAAACCTTCCGATTATTGTAGAATACAACTTCATTCAAGTGGCATGGGGCAGCAGGCATGACAGCATGATAGCAGGACATCCAGCAGTTTGACCAAACGATAACGGTCTCCAGCAGTTTGTTTAAAGGCCTGAATCGTTTGTGGATTGTCCGCGAAACAACGAACTTTCTAGGCACCCAACAAGAAATTGTGTAACGGCGTCAAATCGGAACTGCGTGGAGGCCAATTGTCATCACCAAAATGGCTGATTACACTACCCGATTACCAAATTTAGAGTGCAAAAGATTTAGTGAGAGGTGGTGCAAGAGCATGTCTTTATTTCTTTTCACAATAAATTGGTTATCATCAATGGTGCTCTCAGTGGCAAGTGGATGATCTCTGTTGTATCGTCTCATGAACTTTAAAAATAAATAAATAAAAGTAAAATAAAATAAATAAATTTTTTGGGTTCTAGAACTCCGCCAATGTAGGCCGTGCTAAATTCACTTTCTAACATGAAAACATATTCCATGTCTTATGTTTTGAAAAACGGCCATTTCTTGAGAAGTCTTGCTAACTGTTGATTTGAACTGAAATTTGATTATGTCTTAATCGATTTTATATTCGGTTTGTCAATTTTTGAATGGACCAAAAAATTTAAAAATTTAGTATTCCAAGCATCGAAGCCTAATTATATCCAAACCAATTAAAATGGCCGAGTTTCAAGTTGCCTAGTCGCTATTGACCATGTTCAAGAACTTTTCATAAAAATCAATTTTAATCCATAGTTTAGAAGAGCGGCATTTTTAAATACAGGATTTTGGCCTGCTCCCGTATTTAAAAAAAAAACGAAAGTCCAACAAACAGAAATCGTATATTTATTTTTTTTAAATCTTGTTCGGATCACGACAATCGTTCAATAAAAGTAGAGTTACAGTCGAAGTAGACGCACAATGTTTCTAACTTTATTTTGTGTCCCTCTAACTAGCAAAAGAACCGCTCAATTCAAATTTAACATTTGCCGACGTTAACATCAATTATCAATCCATAGTAATTCATGCTTTTTGTCTTCTAACCCCATTTAATAAAAATAAGCTACGCATAATTTTGTAGATTGGGCAAATCTGGATTTGGGTGGTAAAATTTGAATTTTTTTGATCATTTATTGAATCGGAAAAAATAATTAAATAAATAATCTGAAAATTACCCCTGGACCTCTTCAGATTCACCCACTATGAAAATCTATGATAGTGAGATAGATGACCAACTAGCTAAATCTCGAAAGCGGAACCATTTTATCATTAAGTAATCATAAAAATCGAAATTAAAACTCAAACTCTTCACAGAACGCTAAAAATATTATATAACCCGGCTTATTGCAATTTCCAGATTTATTATGGAGCGCGATGGCTGTCACGAAGAGGTTTAGATTCATAAGAAAGTTGAAATGAATTAATTACGCATCTCGTTTCTTTCAAAATATATCTTAACACATGTCCAATCAGTTTCTTATTTATTTCACTTCCGATTTTTACATTAAAGCTTTATAATACAGGTGGCTTTGATCAAAACACATTAGTTGATTGCGTTGCGTAACCAAAGTTATGAATAAAATGAGATTTGACTGAAATGCAATTATAATTTAGATTTCAGATTCTCTGTAAGAAAACTGTTAATTGTAAAGTACACCAAACATTGAAAAATAACCACTGCAATAATCTGTTGAAAATTTACCACTTTCCATATAACGTGTACAATTACATTAAAATTGTCATGTCACCTAAAACAACACAATAGACGCTTCGAACATTTCATAATAATTATAACGCTCATCTTCTGGATCACTCAAGCAACGCGTTAGGAATTCATATGAATAGAAAAGAAAATTACTTCCATTGTTTAGCATAACAAAATCATCACCATTTTATTTTCAAGAATTCCGAAACACACAAAACAAATTTCATTCCGTTAATGTTAAGTGCTGAGTGAAGTTCATTCAATTGTTTTTAATAAAATATTTTTTTTGTGTTCTAGAACATGTATCAATCAAAAGCAACAGGATGGTCATTATTGACGCTTGTCCTAAGTAGTCTAATACTAACAACAGTAGCTTATCCAAATGCCGCCAAATTACAACAGCAACAAATTGCAACACAACAACAGCAACCTGCCTATCCACAACCAAACTATGTGCCACTAAATGTAGAACAACAGAATGCACTACAAGAAGATAATCGTAAATTTGCTGAAAAACCAAATAGTGTAAAGAAAGTGGCGCTAGATGACATTGATGATGATCTGCAAACCAATCAAATTCAAGACAATGGATTTTCATGGTCAAATATGTTAGGTAGGTGCCTTTGTAAAATATATTAATAATAATTTGGTTGCAACTAAGGGCTTGCCAACAAAAACTATTTACAAACTATTTTAACTAACCAAAGACTGACGATAATATTTTACAAATATTTTAGGGACACTTATGGCAGGCCAAAATAGTTCATTCCAAACTATTGCAAGCAGTATATTACAAATGTTTTTCAATCCTGGTGCGGGTGTTGCAGGTCCAACAAAATCCGACGCAATTGATGCTGATGCAGGCGGTTATCAAACTTCACCCTGGGCTAATATTATCTCAATTGGTATGTAAAACCTAATCCTAATTCCAACATGTCAATTAATACCAAAAAAAAAAAAATTAAACAGGTTTAAGAATCTTCACAACACTACTCGGCGGAGGAGCAAACAATGATGGCATTGACAAAGTTGATAATGGAAATTCACCAATGCAGGTATATAACTAAATTATATAGATTTTTCAAATCACACCAAAAATAAAATCACCAAAATAAGATAATAATTAGATTAAATTGTAAATCCACTTGAAAATTAAACTCACAACTATTTGCTGTAGTTTATTCCTTTTTATATAAATATGGTGGAAAATTAATCTTATTAATAATAATAATAATAAATACTAGTTTACGATACACCAAATGAAATTATATAATTGTACAAATTATTAGATTTTAATTTAGATTAGAGATTATTATTATTTTAATATTTAAGAAGCGCTTTTCTATATTATGCTTTTTAATATAATTTTTTAATAATTAATTTTCACTGAAACATGTAGTACTGTTACAGATATATACGACTACAGATTTAGTACATTATACAACCATTTTAAATTTTACTGATAATTATACCTGCCGAAAGATGTCGCTCTTAATCCTAATATACAAATTACAAATAATCGCAGTCCAGATATTTTTATAGTCTGGGATTTCATTTTATAAATTTTGTCTTTTGTTTTGTTTTAAAACAAAACCAACTTATATTTTGCTTGTGAGCGTAATATTTATTTTCAATTGTTTTTGAACTTTTGTATACATTTTTCTTCTTTGAAACTTCAAATCGCACAGACAAATAGATTTCATGACACCTAATGTACATTACATAAATTGATTTTGAAACATAAAAATGACATTTAATATAAAATTTATAACAAAAATTGACACAAAAAAATAAATTTATTAAATACTTGGGTTCTATTGGATATCTTGGTTTCTTGCTTGCTATAGGGTATCCTAGCTGCCGTCTTATCAGGTGTACTTGGCACACGGGATCCAGAACAAGTAAATACAATGGCAAAACAAGCTGGCGAGGTAAGTGACGCGTTTCAGACTACTAGTGTAAATAAAACCAAAGTGTTGTTTGTTATTGTAATATTTTGAATGCGGTTATGGTTTTTGAAAATTTTACATACATGTTTATAAATACAAATTTTTTTTACTAACAATTTTTTTATAGTGTACATAAATATACAATTATTGCACTGCATGATAAATAAATTTGGTTTAGTTTAGTTTTTAATCGCTTGCGTGTTCAAAATTTAGCATTGCGCGACTTGTTCGGCAAAACAAGAAAATTCACTAAATAATTTCAAATTTTTGTTTTGTTTTACATTTTTAGTTCATCAGCATTGTAATCAATTTGTTAGATGCGTTGAAAACATCATTCTCACATCGTTCTCTTTCTGCACGCTCAGTAGGCAAAAAAGATTCAGTGAGTGATGCTGCCGTTGCTGGTATTTCAATGGTTAAATCATATGTCCGAACGTATCGCAATACAGACGATAAATGTATGCAAAAATATTTGTGCGAAGCAAATTCAGAGTGTACTAAAGATATTGGTGGATCAAGCATTTTCTGCCAACTTGGAACGTAAGTAGTTACAAAGCATAATTAAGCCACTCTAACGGTTAAAATATATAACTAATAATTATTATTTATATATTTTTTATTTTAAATTTAGATATGCAACAAGTTTCTTCTTAGAACGTACCGTTGGCGGTGCATTCGAAAACTTTTACGAAGCTGGTCGCAAAGGTCGCTCGGCAGGAGTCGACTGTCGACAAATGTATCTCGAATGTAACGAGGTTTAAAAATTGAAACACTGTTGATTAATTTAAATTATTTATTATGTTAATTAAAAATATTTTAGTATAGTTATTATTTTCAAAACAATTTAACTTTTCAAAAACTACCAAATTAATTTTGTCTGGGCTAATTAAATTACTGTTTCGATCATAATATTTATAGATAAATGGGGTTTAATATTATTTATTAATTTTTTAATTTATTAAATTAAAATGGATAAACTGATACTGCAAACAATATACAATGGGAAATTGCTGAAAGACAATAATTAACACAAATTATTTAAGTGATAAAAAAGGAAATTAAGAAGTCGTCTTTATAATAATAATTACGCGAATGATAACGACTTAATTTTCTTTTTTTTTTAAATTTTATATTTTTTTTAAAGTAATTGATTAGAAATTTTGTGTATATCGAGTGAATGAGAAAAAAACTTGTTGATGAGTTTAATGTGTGTTTAATTGCTGAATAATTATATTACATGTTGTGAGAATGTTGTTTACATTTTTTTTTTAATTATTTATTATTATTTATTTAAACATGATTTATTATTTTGAATTAGTAGATAATTAGAAGAAAAATATTATGTAGGTTATAGAAATTTTATTTTGAAAAATTTGAATGAATTTTTTATGGTTTTTTTATAATAAAAAAAGAGAATAAAAGATATTGAGAAAATAGAAATTGAAAACTAGTGTTTTAATATTGCTTAAGAGCTGGTTTTAAAGCGAAATAAATTGGATGTTATAATCGGCTGGTCCTACGATCTTTAGAAAGGGCAAGGAAGCTGTTATGAATTTAGTGGTCCACTATCCGTTGTAATTCGAAACATCAGAACCTACTAGGTGCATTAGACCTAGTTGACTCAACTTTCCCTGGAATATCATCGCATTCCCACTTTGTAATTATTCCTAGGTTTACAGCGTATAGATTCCGGTTTGATGAGAAGGAACGGAACGAGATTGTTTTTTATTTCTCTTTCTCGCTTACCTGAATTTTCAATTTTTTTTATCCTGTACTATACAAAATCTAGTTCCACTAACAATTTCACGCAACCGGAATCCATCTACAGAACGAGCACAACAGAATGTTAAGCTACAATTCAAGTACAGGATTAACTCTTATATTACTCCATTTGCCATTCAGCCTAAATCAATTTAAATTACTAACGTCAAATCAAAATGATTATAGCAGCATAATTTATAACTATGTAAAAATAAGTTATGTGCGTGAGTTAGATATTTACTTTATAAATAATAAACATCCATGATTTATAACAGCAGCCCACACCGTTAAAAAGTGATTATTGATTTTATTGCTTCAGCCCTCTACAATGGTTAAACTTAATTATTGTGAATCGTATTTCTTTATATTATCAATAACAACAAAATTTGATTACAGCACTCCACACCCATAAAATTGGAAATTAATAAATCTGATTTCATTGTTTTTCACAAAATGGCCACCATACAATTTATTACAGCAGGCCACGTCGTTAATAGTAATGAACTGAATAGTAGCAGAGCCACCTAGATATACGAGCGGTAAGAATCCGCTATTTTTTGTCGAAGGCTTTAAATAGAGGGAAAGCTTTTGTTTACTCGTAATTAAGATTACTGTCCAGAAAAGTAATCATGGAGTATTCCTTATATTCAAGGGATTTCTCGATAGGAGCAATAAGGGAGTGGAGAGCAAATTTCATAGATGTCCCCTTGCAATGTAGATGTTGAAATTTCGATAGCCTATTTGGCTCAATTAAATCCTACTTTGGGCTTCTATCCGTCTTTCCAAAAGTTTTAGTAGGGAAGAAGCTAAACTTAAAAGTGACAGGTCTTTGGAATTGCAATGAGGTATAAATATTATTTAAGGGGGGTTTGGAACCGGTAACGGTAGTTAATTATTTACAGTAGTATTTACGATATATGTGTCTGTTGGAAGCAAAACATGCTCTTCCACCAACATTTTTTTTTCTAGATAGATTCGGAATGTTAAATACTATCACCTAAAAACCAATATGTATTATAAAATATGTCTTATCACTTTGAAAAGTGGCATTCAAAATTGCTATTGGGATCAAAACATTATCTTATCCTGCAAAGAGTTTACAGCAAAACCTTATCTTATCCATCGAAAAAAAAGTTACAACATAATATGCCTTATCCTTTATGTTATTTTTTCCTACATTTTTATTTATGAAGCACAAATTACGTTATCCAATTTTATACCGTTGCAAAAAACAATTCTTCGTTTTCTACAATTTATCAGTATTAATCTAGGTGTTGTAAAATGTGGTTGCATTTATCGTAAAATTAATATTTTACCCTACTAAACACAGATATTGCCGTTGTCCTTTATAACGCCACAAAAAACTCTGTAGAAAATTCGAGCACAACTTGTGGAAAGTTTCTTTTAGAAAGTCCAGTTTACTATATTTTAGTGTTTGTGTACTAAATTTGATGCAAAAATTTAATTCGGTAACACACTCAGATAAAAAATATGATAAATACATGATTGCATTTACCATAATATAATATATCATTGTATGTTAAATACAATTATTTAAATGATTGATATGATAAAATCTACTATGATATTCTTGATCATTCTTCTTGATCTTCTTCATCATAACCATGATAATCGATCAAAAAAATTTTTTTTCCAGTGATCATCATTGTTATGATGAAGAAGATCAAGAAAAATGATCAAGAATATCATAGTATGATAAAATCAATCATTTAAATAATTCATCAAACAATGATGATATTATGGTAAATGCAATCATGTACAGGGTGGCGCACGAATCGTGCTACAAAAACAAAACGTAATAACTTTTTTTCTGTGTGACTAATCGGCTTTATTTTTTTTTATTGTATAGATAATTCAATTTTATTTTTATTTAACTAATTAGTTTTGAAAATGATAGACCGTAAATGACCTCCATGCTCATTCACGCATGTGCGACATCTGATCAGAAAATTATTCATTGCGCACTGAAGGGTTGAAGTCGGGATCGCCTCAATTATTGTTGTAATGGACTGCTTCAATTCAGTCAAATTCCTTGGTTTCGTTTTAAACACCTCTTGTTTGACATAACCCCATAAAAAAAAATCTGGTGCAGTGACATAAACAAGCAATTTATGAAGTTGTTGTCTTCTTCGGCCATTTCAATAATTTTCCGGCAAAATTCCAGGCGAATAGGCAAATCCAGAGGTTTTAATTTGCTTGTAATTTGGATTTTGTACGGAAACAAGTTTAAGTCATCATGAATTATCCGTTGTAATGACCGTCTGCTAACTCCAATTTGCGCCGATAACTCTCGAGTCGAAACACTTGGATTTGCCTGAATTGATGATGCTACAGCTGCGATTGTGGCTTCGACCCGAACATAGGGATCTCGATTGTACGGTCTACGTGCGATGCTTCCAGATTCAGCAAACATGCGTACCAACCTCATAATGGTCCATCTACTCGGGGGAGTGCCGCCAAACTCCCGCCTAAATTCCCTCTGGACGGAAATGATGGACTGCAAAGCATGGTAGCGCTGCACTATCCAAATCCTCGTTTCGGTATTCCAAGCATCCATTTTAGTAAATTTAAATAATAATCTGCAAAATAAAAAAAATAAAAAACAGATTAGTCACACAGAAAAATAGTTATTACGTTTTGTTTTTGTAGCACGATTCGTGCGCCACCCTGTATTTATCATATTTTTTTTCTGCGTGCATCTGGTTTAAGATGAGTGATAATAGTTTTGCAAAACCTATTACAAACGGTGGAAAAGCGCGAAAGGTAACAGTCAACAAATCGAACTGGAAAGCGAACAGCAAAAGCGAAAAAAATACAAACAGTTTACTTGAGCACATTCTTAAAATCTAAGCAAAATGTTTCCATAGAGAATTTGTGTACCATTGCAAATGAATACAAGTTTACGATACATTAAGTTTTTCCAACTCATTCTACAGATGTACAAATAAAATATCCCAAGAAGCTTTCATTCTTATGCAGACAAAAATAAAACTGCCAAAACGACGACGAGGTGTAAGTGGCCCCCAAAAAAATTTAGTGTGCAATATCTAATGCGAAAACGAAATTCAAAATTTGTTAGAATATGTCAAGCTTTGCAAATATTTTGGGGATAACGAAGGTGCGAATAAAAGAAGTAAACAAAGACATTTCGAGCAAAATACGGCACCAAGAAAGTACATGTGTCTATTAAGAACTGTCTATTAAGAACCGAATGTTTGTACACGATTTTCCAGTTTTAGGAGTAAAAAAAGTTATTTCCGATACATATTTAACTGAAATTTTAATATCGGTTTTAAACCCCCATCGTCTGATATATGCAGTACTTGCCAATCCACAAAAGAACAACTAAAAGCTGAAAAGAATCCGCAGAAAAAAAAAATCAAAATGACGACTTAAAGAGTGTACAAATTACGAGCAAAAGCATTTTACGGGTTGGCGAAAGAGAAAAAGAAAAATATGGAAACGTTTTCATTCCAAATATGTTATTGCCGAAAGTGGCTGACCAATTTTGGAGTTGTTCAAGGAACTTCGATAGATCACCTTAAAAGAGAAAATGTATTTCTCTATCTTTAAACTGAAAACGAGCGGCCCAAATGGTCTAACAAAATTGAATATCGCAGATTTCAAAATTCCACTAATTCCATTATATGTGATGGTAGTGGGGCGCAAAATAAAAATAATGCTATGATGATTATGTGCTCTTATTGGCTAAGCTTAGAGGTTCTCCGTCACATAAAGGAAATCGAGATTATTTTCCCTATCCCTGGACACTCGTTCATCCTTCCGGATAGAGTATTCGCTCAATTGAAAAAAAAAGTTAAAGCGAAGAAGACAATAGTTAAACCGGAAGAATATTTCAAGCTTTACAACGAGAATGCGACCATTATTAGATTGGGAAGTCCTGATTGTAAAATTATCGATTGGTAAAATGCAGCAGCTAGAACACTAATGCCACCTGGTCAATGGCATTTTAAATTCAATGTGTCGAAGAGATTTTCAATAAATCGACTTGATAATAGCACGATAACTATTCGTGTGAAAATAGCTTACCTGTCGGATGTAGGTACGGCCAAATCTGTTTTAAAGAAAGAAAAATCTTTACGAAATTTGATAATTAGTATTCTCCTTCTCAATGTGCCGCTAAAAGTGGAAAACTTAAGGATATTGATCAATTGCTCAAAAAACACTTTTGTGAAAATTGGCAATCAAATGAAGATTTTGCCTTTTACAAACATGTACTAGAAGAAACTGACTTACGGCCGATAGAGGAGGAAATATTGAAGCAACTGATGAAGATGAAACCGATCTAAGGATTTAGTATATAGTTAGATATTCAAAAGTGCAATGGAGTCAGTCATTTTATTTTAAGTTAAAAATAATTTTAATTTTTTATTACAAGATGTGATATGTATGTTGAATACTTTTTGGCTTTAATAACTATTACTAACTATATATTTTAAATATATAGTAGCTGACTTGTGATTGAGTAATCAGTCACGTGATTACATTTCATTGAATTTTTGGTTAAGAAATGATTAAGAAGATTTTTTAAGATGTAAATTTGATGCAATTTTATCAAAAATAAAGTAAATTCATATACGCTATTAAATATTTAATAAGAAATGTACAAAAGGATAATAAAATATGAATTTATGTACATTACAATTTACATGCGTAGAATCTCTACAAAAACAACATTCTTTGTTGTGATGCGCCCGTCCCGATCAGCTGTTTGATCGCTTGTCTCAACCAAACACCTTGAGTCCGTGAAATGAGCGGCATCGTGAAAAGGCCACATACAGCTGACCGTGAGTAAATAGGGGCCGGCAAGTACACTCCTACCTTCTTCAAGCTTTGGCCCTGTCTCTTTTTGATGTTTATGGCGAACGCGAGCTGGACCGGAAATTGAAGGCGAGACATTTTAAATGAAAAGGTGCCTTCCGAGGGTAAGAGCTTTATGCGTGGGATGAGAACGCGCTCGCTTTTTGAGAAGCCAGTCAGCAAATCAAATTCCAGACTGTAGCGGTTTATTTTTGCGACTCGCATGCGTGTTCCATTGATAATACCCTTGCTAGTGTTTAGATTCCTCATCAAAAGAACGATCGCGTTTACCTTTAGCGGGATGGCATGGCGCGGAAGTCCAGACCCTTCAATCTTGTTGAGAAACTCGACGGGTAGGCGTAGTTCCTCATTCATGTCGTCACTCTCAACTTTATCAACACTAAGTTTGACTTTTTGTCCGCCAGGCCGGAGGTCAAGCACCTGCTGATTGATTAGCGTGCAATCATTATTCTTGGGTGCAAGGACGGCGCGCTCCGGCTAGTGTTGTGTGGATATCACCATACAGGAAATCGATTACACTTTGAGAAATGGAACGGCGTGCCGGAAGTGTGATCAATTCGGTTCGAGCATTGCCGTTTCCAACAGAAAGCAAGTATGGCGCAAACTCGTCCTCACCTTCATCGATGTGCATGTTCTTGGTGAGTGTAAACTTGTTTACCAATTTCCAAAGCGGGTTCAACTTCATGGTCGATTAGCAAGTTCGCGCGCGTCCCGCCTTTTGTACTACAGGCAAGCATTTTCGGAAGTCACCACACATGAGGATGATTTTTCCAGTGAACGGAACATCCTCTTCTGGCTTTCCTCTGTACAAAACTCGTACCAGTCTGTCTATGATCATCTATCTCATCTATCATTACGGTATTTATTGATGAAACTGATGACTCATCCATTAGAACCTGCAGTTTGAAAATGTTATGTAGCGTACGCCCACCTTCCATCAAACCCGTTATTATACAGATCTGTCCAGAACTATACAGATCAACGACATTAAAAGTAAACTACAGAAATTTTGAATTTATAGATCTGAACAGTTCCGTTATTATACAGAACTGTCCAGAATTATACAGAACATCGATATTACTATAGAAATTTTATGATGATTTTTTTGTTTTGTTATACTTAGATCTTAACTATTTAATTAAAAAAAATGAAATTTTTAATTTTAAATTGGATAAATTTGAAAAAGGCTATCGCGAACTCTACTCGTTTTTTCAGAAAAACGCAGGAAATGAAAGAAAATAGTAGAAAATTTCGAACGATCTAGCAGTTCAACATCTTTTATAAATAGCACACAACTAACCAATGACGATTTTCCAAAAGCATCAAAACTGGCGAGCTATTTATTAAACATAGAAAATTATCAAATGCAGGAAACCGAGGAATCCCAACAGTTAAAATCATACCGAGAAATCGAGAATTATTCACCGACTAGAATGGACCCGGAAATTGATATTGTACATTATTGGAAATTTCATAAACAAAATTTTCCAATATTATACCAGCTATTAAGGGTTATATTTTCAACACCAGCGACCCAAGTCAGTGTAGAAAGAACATTTTCTGCACTGAAATTCATTCTAAGCTAAAATAGAAATAAATTATCTAATCAAACGCTTCATAATTTATTATTAGTAAGATTAAACTTTAATTTTGATTAACTATTATTTATATTAACTTTGTTTAGCCTTTTTAAAACCAATGATATTTAGTGATAACCTTAAATTATTTTTATAATATAAAATTAACTATTTTGACTACCTTGTTGTATAATAAAGAGTATTTTTTTAAAAATTGTAATTTGAATTATCTGAATTTACAAGTATAAACTTTTTGTTAAAAAAATGAAATTATTTGAAATTGTAATAAAAACATTAATGTTCGTTGACAATTAGAGCACAATTTGTTTTAATTTCAAGTGCTAATTTATTTCAAAATTTTGTAGAAAGAAATTCATAAAACTAGACATCATAAGTCTCTCTTAAACTATTCGTTTTCTATTAAAAATAATATAGCAAATTGGATATTATACTTTAGAAAATTCGATTTGTGCTACTCATCCTTATCTACAATATTATCCAATTAAAACCTATGATCAACATTATTCTATTCAATAACGCGCTACAATTTCTAAAACTAATTACCTATAAAAATTAAAATTGCATTTTCAAAAACAATCTATAACATTATGCACTAACAAAAAATAAATTTGTTTTATTTTTTTATTAACCAGGTAAACTATTCACTTGTCAACGAATAAAACTATTTCGAGTCTTCTTTTTTACTGAAACGATCGATCTTTTTACTTTTCTATCGTTCGCTCACTATTCAGGATTCAGGAATGGAATACGAGTACAAAAATAAAAATTTTGTTTTGTTACCTGGGTTGACGAATAGAAAATAATTCCATACAAAAAGATTATCACAAGGAAACATGATGAATAGTTGTAAATCGAAGAGTAATTTCGATCCCTGGAAATTAGAAGTGATTTATAGCATATTTTGCTTATTTAAATTAATTTTGTAACAAATAAAACTACAAAATATATTCGCAAACTCAAATACATACTGGTAATCGTTCATAATAGTAACATTTTTCTGTTAATTTTTTATTCTGGTAAGTTTAAAGTATAATCATGAAAAGTATAAACTCTGGTGTTTTGTGTGCTGTGAAAACTTGTACAGCATCGCGTAGAATAAATCCCGAACGAAAATGTTTTGTTTTTCCTTCGAATAAAGATATGTTTGACGTTTGGGTATATAAATGTGGATTGCAGAAGTAGAATTTGCCGAAAAAGCTGTTGGTTTGCGAAAAGCATTTTGATCCGAAATCTATATAGGTAAACGGCGGTTAAAAAAAATTGTGTTCTTGAATATTACTTGACGTATCCAGATTTAAAAACTGATAATCAAATACCTACTCGTTATGAAAACATTAAAACTTATGCAAGGACTTCAGCGAATGTTGAGTCGAATATTCCTGTGGATATGTCTGCTGATTTTAATTTACCCTGTGATAATTATCTTTCTCAAAAAGACGAGGCCGATTATTCCTGTAGTAACTGCTTTAATCAATCAAAAAAATCGTTTTATTATAAAGCTAAGTTTGAAAAAGCGGCAAAGCGTTTAGAATTATTACGAGATAAAAACATATTGTTACGAAAAGCATTATTAAATATCAAAAAGCAAATCAAATTAAGGAAACAAAAATCAAAAGTTAATTCAGTGCCTAAAAATGTATTGGTTTGCAAAGAAATTGAAAGGTTGCCAAGTTTGAGCCCTCATGCAAAGAAATTTGCTAAGATGATTATAGATCGAAGAAAGCAATGGCCACAAGATCAGCGAAATATCGCCCAACAGATATATTTCAATTCACCGGCATGTTACAACTATCTACGAGACAATTTAAACTTACATATGCCATCCAAGACTTCACTGTTTTGCTGGGCTCCGATTAAAAATTTAAAGCCAGGATTAAACGATTCGGTCTTGATAGGTTTAAAAGAAAAAGCTGATGTGATGAGTAATGAAGAAAAGTATATACTTTTTACGCTATTTGCCGTAGGCACTTGGCGAAACACACTAATACTTAATAAACACATTTTATTATTAACCACTTGTTTTTTATTTCGCAGAATTATATTTTTGAATATTTCAATTATAAAATTTGTTCAAAAAGTTTAAAAAATCACTCGATCGATTTCCACTTGTTAGGTCATCATCAGGACTCCTGATGATGACCTAACAAGTCGAAATCGATCGAGTGATTTTTTAAACTTTTGAACAAATGTTTTAATTAAAATATTCAAAAATATAATTCTGCGAAATAAAAAACAAGTGGTTAATAAAATGTGTTTATAACAAGTTTTTAACAAGTCGAAATCGATCGAGTGATTTTTTAAACTTTTGAACAAATGTTTTAATTAAAATATTCAAAAATATAATTCTGCGAAATAAAAAACAAGTGGTTAATAAAATGTGTTTATTAAGAAGAAAAGTATGTTGTATTGATGTTTGATGAAATGTCTATCAGACCTCACTTGGAGTACGATCGCGTGAATGATGAAGTCGTTGGATTTTCACAAACAAATACACGAACTCCAGATATTGCGAAATATGTAACAATGTTTTTAATTCGCGGACTGATGAAACAATTTAAATATGTCATATCTTTTACGCAAGTCAACATAACATGGAAAGTTTCAATATAAAAGATATTTTATTAGAAAATGTGGGAGTATTGTTCAACATTGGATTTAAGGTTGTGGCGGTCGTTTGTGACCAGGGACCGAATAATCGGAAATGCTACACTTTACTTAATGCTGATAAAAATTCCCCATTTTTTTATTTCAATGAACACAAAATATTTGCCTTATATGACGCTCCGCACTTAATAAAATCCAAAGTGTACAAAGCTTACAAACCGGCATATTTACCCAAATTCATTCGAAAAAAGACGGGAAAGGTTCGGATCCGAACCCAAGAATTGCTTGAACTTTTAGTGAAGAAATTAAGTTGATATCTCCATTCGTTCTCAAGTTATCGTGCACACAGACGGACAGACGGCAAACCGAAACCATATAGCATTTTTTTTAACAAAAATGCTTAAAAATGCGAGAAAAATTTGCTACTCAAATTTTTAGTCGTACAATGGCAGCTGGAGTATGAACGATGGCCGATTTTAATAAATTTTCTACAAATTTTAAGCAGTTCGCTTCATCTACTGATAATTTCATTCAGAAAGTCGATATGCTCTTTGATAATTTAAATAGCAAATTGGTTTTTGGCCCGAATCCTCAGAAATGTGCTCTAAAAATAGATAATCAAGTTCATCAAAATCTTAAAAATATGTTGTTATTTTTCTCAAGTAAAGACCATAAATAAATCTACCGTTTATTATTTGAATGGAATAACCCAAACGGTAGGTGGAATTTTATCAATGTTAGATCATTTAAAACAAAAGAACAATAAGATTGACTTTATTCTAACAGCTCGTTTGAATCAAGATCCAATAGAAAATTTGTTTGGACTTGTTCGTCAACGAGGTGGCAATAGTGCAAATCCATCTCATAGAGCTCTATGAATTCAATCATTCCATAGGAAAAATAATGGCTATACAATTTTTGGAAAATTCTGCTTTTGCAAACTGTGAAACCGATGCAGACGAAATGTTGACCACTGATATTATGACGGATATTTTGTATCATCATACCAATACAGTTTTAAAAGACACTTTTAACGAGCCGCAAGCTCATGAATCTCAACTTAACAAACAAAACATCGCAAGAGATAAGGAAGATTTGGAAATCTTGATAGAAACAGACGTGGATGATGGACTTGGATGCCAAGACGATTTTGATGATTCTTCCAAAAGATATTTTATCGGTTTCGTTGCATTCAAAAATTTAAAAATATCAAAATGCGTCATTTGCAATAAAATTTTGATAAAGAGTAATGATATTTTAGAAGCGAAAAGTGAGCTTTTTATTGTAAAATTATACTAGCAATAGTAACTTTGGAGCCCTTCACGCACCGAGTGATACATTTTTTAATATTTCAAAATTGCACATTGATATTTTCAAAAGTTTGTTTATAATGCAGCCTCATATGGAAAACATCTAGAGCTACATGAGAGATGTCTGCGTGGCACAAACAGTTAAAAACAAGTAGTACCAGCATTGGTTTAATGAAAACAGCCCTTGTTGTTATCAGCATCATTTAGATATATTAGATTATATATTACTTATTATGCTCAGGAAACATTCAAAATGGAGTACAAAGAAATTTATAGCCACCAACAAGCCGAGAAAATATAACGACTCCAACACAAAAATGCAAAATAAATCAAACACAATTACTAAACATCCGAAATTGAAAATTTTAAACGCTTAATAACACAAACAAGAGACTGCAGATGTTAACCTTCATAGATGGGAGCGGGGTGAATCATAACTGAATTAATTTTTATAATGAAATTTTCTTTATCTGCTAAAGTAATATCAGAAATAAAAAATATGTTTTTTAATTATGACTTGTGTAATTCTTAATTTTAAATAGCTGTATTTCATTATTAAATATTCGTGTAACATTAGCCTAGTTTTTAATATAAAGTTTTGTATCTGAAATAAAAAAAAATTAAGATTTATATATATAAAACTGACTCGAATTTCATTATACTACCGAAAAACAACGCCAACTATGATGAAAAATTTTCTTTCGCTATGATAAATTCATATACAAAATTTCTAAATCAAAAACTGGCCTAGAATATTCTATTTCCCAATGAAATGCAGCTATTGTGAACCGAGTTTGATCATAAACAGGTAGGAAATTTAATTAGTCAGAAAATTCTAAAATGCATTCTCTATATTGAGTTCTTGCTAAGAAAGCTGTGCCTAAAAAAGCTCATAAGGCACAATTATATTTAACAAGTTAATCGAAAATCTATGTTTGAATTCAATTTTTTGCTGAATATTTGATTTAAATTTAATTCGATTGGCCGTGAGTTCCATTCATAGCGACATAAACTAAAATTTCATATCATCAAGTCCTCCAGTGTTTTTGCTGAATTTTATAGAGCTAAGGAAATACGAAAATTTTTTAAATAAGATTAATTTCAAAATTGTTTGTCCGGGTTCATAAAGTAAAAAGTTAGCAACCACTTTTTAGAAAGTATAATTAAGTAGAAATTAGTTTGTCTAACACATACAGAGGTATTTCTTACTAAAATTTACAAGGAATTTTTGATAGCAGTAAACATTGTAAGGCTCCTTGGACATAAAAGCTCAGTTTCAAGGCTGATACCAGCTTTTTTCTCACTGCTTCCCATTTTGGTAGGTTGTAACGCTAACCCTCTATTCGGTTAACGTTAACAAAAAGAAAATGATAATAATAAAATGAAGATAAATGCGTGATATCAGAGTACGCCATGATTTTGCCGCAGCTCAGTCGTTCGAGGTGAATTTGGTCGTGGGGGTTGTACTCTGGAGCTGTTAATCACGGTCATGGCATTCACAAAAAAAAATCAACTCACTCGCTTTACCTACTTCAACTCACTCCACTCCGTATGGTCATTCTTGTTTAGCTCATCATAGTTACATACCAGTTATAATGAAATAAAATTTGAAATTTAACCTCATTTACAAAATATTTATTAAAGAATAAAAAAAATCGTAAATTATTGCCTCATTTACCAAGAGTATATAAGAAATGCAAATTATTAATTTCAAAATTAGTTACACATTAGTAAACTTTAATGATTTAAAAGAGAACAAAAAAAATGTTTAAGTTAGTCAATATTACGGGAGATGAACGGTTCTAAAAAAACCCAAAACAAGAAAATTTTAAATGATACCTTGTAAAACGAGGACGAAGAAAGCGCTTCCTTTGAACTGTGATACTGCAAGTATTGCAATCTGCTAAAAAACAAAAATAATATTAAATAACTTGAAAGTTTTTCTTCTATAATTGATTTAATTAGTAGTAGTAAAAATATAATGGTAAATGAAATTATTATTTTGATTAAAAGAAATTCCATGAAAATAAACAACAAAAAAAAACCAATAATATAATCCTAAATTTACAAATAGTAATAATGAAAATTAATTAATTAATATTGAATTTAAAGAAAATTAAGGAACAAATTGATTAAATGCTCTTACTAAAAAAAATCCGTTGCATAACGATAAAAGACATAATTCCGTTATATCACGTCACCCGAATCCTACCGCCTAATACAACCGGTACCTCCAACCACATTGTTCACAAAAGAAAATAGGATCCCGTAATAAAACTAAGGTCTCGAACAATTACTCGCGACTTCACCACGCGATTTATAATTTCTGCTGCAATACTCCACTTTACTCAGCTTTTTTCACCGGCAACGCCCAATCCGTTTGCTCATCCAATTTATTGTTTCTGGTTAAAGGCTACTCCAAATTATCAAAATTAATGTAGCCCGGGTAATCTTGTACCGACAATTATCGCGGGTACTAACTAAATTATTCAATTCGTTAGCTCGGGCCAATGTAGCTGTTGACACGTTAAACTTTATCTTGTGCGATGCGATTTACACGGCGCACAATGGCTACATACTATAGCATGTTATGTTCACTACACCACGTAATAACACAGTTTTACACAATAGTACTTTATTACTTTTAATCGATTTAATTAATAATTTTACTGTCGATCCAACACCAAATTGCCACAACACACTCTGTCACAACTTTATAATAAGTACTATATATCAGTGATGGAAAAGTCGGTACAATTGTACTTTTTTCGATACAATTAATTTGTAAAAGTACAAAAGTACTTTAGAGCGGAATTCAGTACAATCTGAAAAATTTGGATTTTTTAATTTTTTGTTGCATTTTATCAAAATTTAACTATTTTGCTTGTATAGTAAATTGTTACGTAACGTTGTTTGCTGAATTAGATCTGATTTGTGGGTTGAAAAATTTATTTTGTATAATTTTTACATTTTTATTTATTTTATAAATCACATAAAATAAATTTTCAAATGTATTTTATGTATTCTACATTTTGAATAAGGCAATTTTCAGAATAAATTTTGAATTAAAAACTATTTCTGGGTATTTCATATAAAAAAAATTAAATACAATTCAACTCGATTTAGTACAATTTCATTTCAATTTTCAGTACAATTCAAAAAATCCATTTTCCATCACTGCTATATATCAAGATTGTTTTAACTTAAACCAACAAGGTGAATTTTTAATTTTAATCTTTTTTTAATTTGTTTAGATTTTTTTTTTTATAATTTTGTTGGAAAATCTGGGTATCGACTGACTAAAAAAAAAATTATCATCATCACGAAATGTTATTTGACAAAAAAAAATATATATGCAAAAAAAATCTGATTTTCATGTATTTTTCCCGCCAAATGAGAAAATACATATTTCAACGACATACCACAGAAGAATGTAACTCTAGTATCATACGGTTTGTATATCCATCGTAGTAAGCGTTAAAGAAGACAAACTTGGTGCGCGCAATATTGTTTCGTTCAGTGTATACCATCGATAAAGTAGTATAAACAACAAGGTAATAAACAATTTTTGTATAGTACATTCGACCCACAGAAATTAAACCTTATTGGAGTGAGGATCGGATGTAACGAATGTTACAAGGTAAAGCTCAAATAAATCAAACATTGTATCATACATGGCAAAATAATCAACGCCTTCGATACACCCAGAGATTTAAATGTTTTATTTCCATTTAGGAGATAAATGATCAGCGCACATCGCTAACAATATGAAACGATGTTTCTATCTTGCTATTTTAAATAAAGCATTTAAATAAATCACTGTTACGAGCGTGTTGAGCTAAGCTCTGTGAGAACGGTTTCACTTATTTCTGCTTTGCACAGTAAAATGAAAAGCTGTGATCTCACGACATAGCTTGCTTCGTTCAAAAAAGCTCAAGTGTGCAATGGCCTTAAGTCTTTTTCAAGTACACCGTTACCAAGGAAAACCAAAATATTTTTATTTGGCATAAACGTTCCATGAACAATTGGGAAATACACAATAAATTTGTTAAATTATTTCAACAGTTTATAGTTAGAAACATCCTTCCGAAGTTTGTTTACCATGAACATTTTATTTTCAAATCGTATTTTAATTGAATTATTCGATGCCGTTTTATTTTTAAGAAACTCGATAATAAAGTTTTAACGATAAATGTAATTTTAAACAATACTGCGATAAATCTATTTTCAATAACTGAAAGACATAAACAACTCCAAAGACCCAAAATGCCTTTGAGTTGACGAAAATATCAGGGTTCTAAAATTCGCTCTACAAAATATATTATTCTTTCTTTACCGATCGAACAAACAATTTTTACTACTGATCGTCGCGAATAGTGAATATAAAACAAAACTAAAAATTCCCTATTCCAATGCCTCCTAAACTACAGGCCTCTTACTACTCTCATTTTTCGCACATGACGTCAATTTATGTCTAAACCGAGACTGCGCAATAATAATGTTAAGATATTTACACTAACAAAACAACTAGAGAAAACAACAAAAACGTCGACATAGCGTGTCGTCATCATTTGGTGTAAGCGGCCTGTAGTTTAGGAGGCATTGCCTATTCCCACTGTAGTGGACTATTCGATTATGTATTCAAACAAATACGAAAAGTAAAACAAAAGAAGAGAATACAATTTTGTTTTAGTTCTCGCAAACAAAAAATATTGGATGGTACAATCAATGGAAACAGATGGAAACCACATGGTTTCCACGTAGGCTTGCCACCCGTCCTCCTTTGTGGAGGACAGTCCTCCTTTTGTAAGAAATTTCCTCCATCCTCCACGATGGCATAAATGTCCTCCATTTTCAAATCCTAAATAACAAATTTGAAATACGGTCAGAAAGGGATCTATATAATATAAAGGATATTCAGCGCTTCGAATTCTTCAAAATGGTATAGCATATCCGGCATCTGTATCAGCTGCTAGTTTTAGTCAAATTTTAGACAGGTATTTTGTCAAAAAGAATTCCTCTTAGGAAAACGATGTTTGTCTAACAGAAATCTTCCATATACATCATATAGGTATTTTAGTTCATTCACAAATTTTACAAGTCAACCACAATTTTTTATGCTTCGTCGTCAATTTTTTCTAAATCAACCTCTATATTTTGCAAAGCAAATTCGTGTTTTTTTTCAAATGAACTTCTATTAAATGCAGAGTAAGTTCAAATATTTTTCAAGTTTTAATATTTCAAGTTCGTAAATTTTTTGCAACTTTTAGCAAAACAAATTCAGTGCTCTCAATTCTTAACCGATTATGATGGGATTAGGTATATTGGATGGAAATGGGATTTTTAAATGATTTTTGGAAGAAATTCTGGAATATTGGATTAAATTAGCAAAAGGAAATGAGAAATATACTTTTAAGAATGGAATTTACTATTTATAAGTTTTATTTTATACTGAAAAAATTAGTTTGTTTATTTTTCTAGTCTTACTCAGAGGATAAGGCTTGAAATTAAGTGAAAAATTGATTTTTATTTAAATTTTTTTTATTTTTTGTAACATGCACTTGCATGTGGTTTGTGATGAAATAATAATAAAGACATTTGATAAGACATTATTATATTAAAAATAAACTTAATATAAAATAACAAAAAAAAAATTGTACTTGTCCTCCATTGGAATTTATAAAAGGTGGCAAGCCTATTTCCACGCCACATGGTAAACTACGCCACATGGAAAAAATGTACTCTAAAATACAAATGTATAAAGTATTCGCCGACTATTCGTTTAAAAAGGAGGAGACAGTAGAAAAATATAATTGCTGATCTATTGCTGATCTATTAAAAACATCATTCTCTTTGTTTTTTTCATTATTCGCTCACTCACTATTCGTTAAAAACTGAATATTATTCTTAATCTTAATGTTTTATTTTACTATTCACGATCGACAAAGTGGGGAAAAAATTAAAAAAACATCAATCGAAAGAATATAAATGGAATAGAAACAAAGTGAAGAGTATTTTTATTGCATATTGGGCAACGACGATTTTATCACAGACAACAATACTAATTAACACCTTGACGCTCATGAAATAAAGTTTTTAATTTATGAAAACCAAGACGAACGGGAACATGGTATGAACCATTCGTTACAGGACTTTTTTTAATTTTTGCAATGATGTTGAAAGTTTAGAAAAGATTAAACTTCCAACAAGGTCTGTTGTTCGTTAACCAGGAATAATGATTTTTGATTATATACAAGACAGTTTTACCAAAAGTCCGGTAAGTTTAATTTTTCGCTTTAAAAATCAAGAGTGGTGTATTCAAGATCTATGTATACATTCGTAGTAAAAGAAAGTCGGATGTCGGCCACAACATATTCACCCCTCCAATTTTATTTATTAAAGTGAGGAAATTTTATTACTTAATTGTATTAGATTCAGCAAGTGACAATTAAGGGTTTTTAACGATTCTTAAATTATTACCAGAAATGAGTTGGCTGGCTCTTGCGCGGGCATGGGTAGTTCAACTCAAGGGTTTTGTCTTACGGATAATCATATGGTAGCCCCGATACTAGATTTTGAATGCAAAAAAAATTATTTTATTCTGGATCCTATTCATGACCAACGATGTCATCTTGATTAATTATGCCTTTTTTCTGATACCTTCAAATGTCGGCACAGTTTTGCCACTCGCACATAGTTCCCCTCTTGCTATAATGGAACCCGCTTTTAATTGTATATCACCATACGTTAAATTTGCCACTGTTATAGTCATCTATTATAATTACTTATTTTTTTTTTTCATTTATTTATTTATTTGTTTAAGTAATTATTTTATTTGTTTAACTATCAGAATGAAAAATTTTGGTTACTTTAACTCATTCGAAACCCAACACATCTCATTTTGAGCAATAGTTGCTCATTCATAATGAGATATGCAGGTTGGAGTGAGCTGTACAATTCTAATCAGAAATAAATATATATATATATGATAATATGCTTTTGTAAAGACATGGATTTAAGCAAGATGTACTATATTGCCTCTGTACTTTACTCACCTCCTGCTATTTATGCTTGATAATTTGTATGTTGGTTCCTCTTGGTGTGTAATGTGGCTGATATTCTCCGAAGCTCTGGTTAACGGGTTGTTAAATCGCTGCGAAGCCTTTCAACTGTGGTTTTTTAGTGCCAAGTCGTCCACGAGAAGTTTTGTTTTGTGCATATATTTTTCCCCAAGAAAATGCTTACACAAGAAAATGCTTAAAATTAGAGATGAGTCTTCTACCCAAACTGTAAGAAATGTACCTGGAAAAATCAGTAGAAATGAAATGTCTACAAACGAAGCAATTGGTGAATCAATTTGTAAAGCAAGTTCGTGAATTCCAGCATTTGGGACTAAAAAAATCCACACGTAACCATGGGGAAACCGATGCATCCACAACAGTGACAGCATCATTGGTCCATTTTTCGAATATGAGCAAGGAGCCGCCATTACAGTCAACGGGGAGCGTTACCGAGCCACCTATTCGACTTTTGCAATCCATTCATTCATTGCGATAACTCACTTTCCACTGGATTAAATTTAATCAAATTATTTCCAATCATTTTGATACGCAGTTTTCGTACGAATTTCCTCTTCTTCGCCCGCTTTTATAATAATAATAATTCATTTAGGTTTTCAAATTGTGAAATCAATCGTTACATAACCTTTCCGAAAAGAAAGTGGTGGTACTACCATGATACTACTAATAAATATCGACAACTTTTTATTATTACCTGCCTTAATTATGTCAGTTATGCTGAAATCTAACTTCTGCAGCTTTTATCGTATTTCTTCACTTTTTCCTCAAATAAATTACGCAATAACCTCGTATTTTTTTTTTCTTTATTTTTACATCGTCTAGTTTTAACTCGTGTCGGCTTCGGTTAAAAAAACGACATTTGACATTTTTCTTTTTACAACCAATATTTTGCATTTCAGCAGTCATAACATGGAGTGTGCCATAGACCATCAACATTTAACTCACATATTAAAAGATAGGTGATTCCACAATGCGATATATTTATTTCAACAAAATTACTATTGACCAACTGAGCTTAACGATGAAGTACTTGCTCGGCTTGGAATGTTCTTTGTTGAGAACTAGGAAATAATATTCGAGAATATTTACTGTTTGAGAACTATGTAATACCGAAATAGTACAATGTACCAATATTATTAAAATTCGAATGGTTATTCTTAAAATTATTATTTAACATTTGCTTCTATTAGCATTATTACACAGTACAACAAATTTATTTTATTAAATGAAAACAATTTTTTAACATTTTTAACAATTGTTTAATGACTAACGAACTGGTTCATAAATGACTGAATTATTGAAATGGGATGGTAAGTTTTTATATTTTTACTTTTAATATTGCTCCCAACTTTGAATGTCTGACTTCGTAACATCGATTGTTGATAGAAAATCAACTGATAAATAATTTCCCATAATGTAATCTCAGGCCACAACGTTTTTATGAATAATAGTTTACTTGATGCTGACTATAAGTATACAAAAAAAATTAACACAATTTTATAAAATCAGCTAAATATAATTTACTACCTGCCACAAAAGAAAATCACTGAGTCGAGTTTCACCCGACGTTCTTACCATCAGATCTACTTCTGGACTTTCACGGGTATATAAACTTCGAGTAAAATAACTTTCGTCGATATCTTCCACATCAATTTCATTTTTTTCCGCACTCCGTACAATCGATTTAATCGTAGTACAAATTTCTTCTCGGGATGTATACGATAAAGCCATATTGATTTGAATCGCGTTGCACTCTTTGGTCGCCTGCATAATCTTTGAACTCATTAATTGTAGCTTCTTTGGTAGTAACGATATGTCACCAATTATGTTAAATCTAATACCTTGCCTTAAATAATAATCCAAATTGTTAATAAATGATTCAAATTTTGTTTCCATGAGATTAAGTATAAAATCCACTTCGGTTTTGGACCGTTTAAAATTCTCTATACTTAATGCATACACTGTAATCTCTTTAATGCCAAGTAGTAATGACCACTCCATTACGTCAACGAATCGTTGAAATCCAAACGCTATTCCTTCTTGTTTTTGTATTTCAATTTTTTCGGCATAACGACGATTTCCATCCATAATATAGGCCATGTGGCGTGGCACAGGTGCATTTCGAATTAAATTGATCGCAAGTTTTTCATACCACAGCAAATTATCGTACACTTCAGTATTCATTAGATTTTAAAATATACGTTTGTCGATCGACACTACATCAGTTTACGCTTAAATTCCAACTGAAACTTGTAAGCATTGACTATTGTTATTTATATAGCTAGATAGGCTTTCTTAAAACTTTAGAACGAGAATACAGTACGCGAATTTTGTATAACCGGGCTAGTCTTATAAACTTTTTAAAAAATAAAAGTTTAGTAAGTCAAGTAAGTCTTCGAATAAACAACAAGCAATAAAACATTTATAACATTTCTAAAATTATTCAACTTTTTTAATTGTACCACCACTAAACTAGTTTTTTTTCAATAAACCGATCTTCGCTGACTGTATATTTATACAATTTTTAATTTGTTAGGTATATGCTAACTAAATTTTTAATTAGTCAATAGTGACAAACGCGTATTGCAATTTTTTAGAGTACTTGGCAAACATAAATGTTGATTTGAAAAAACTATTATTGTTGTAAAGATCATATTTTAGTTGATGATCATTATCAAGGTTCCACAGTTTTGTTTTCAAGGCAGTGATTTGTAACCTTATTTTAAGACAAGTACCAGTATTTGATTATTATTACTTATCATATTTCATATTTTCATATTGATCTTAATAAAATTTTCAAGTTCACCTGCCATAAAGCTTTCGACCTTATCCGAACGTAATGCCATGCGAATAAATAAAATTAAAGTGATGATCACCCTTTAATAATTTTGAATTGTTTGTCTGATTCTTAATGTTTACAACAAAACCGCATACTAATGTTCTCTAAGCTATGTATTCACAAAAAGTAGGATTCACAAAAAGTATAAAAACCTGTTACAGTCATCGAAAGAATATTTACTAGAAAATGGAAGTCAAACATTTCATTTTAAAAAGATTAATATATTTATGCATCAATTTTTTAAAGGCAAATTTTAAATCGATAAGTGTTATGCAAATCTAGTTAAAAATTAAAATCAACTATAAAGCATGAACAATACAATAAACATTTGAAATAAATAAAAATAATTTATCAATACAATTAGTTAAACGTCATATTCATATGCGTCGTTGGATTACCAAAGCAAAATGTTAGCTTTAAAATACAAAAAAAAAAATTATTTGTGTGTCTCAACAAAGCATCTTAGAGCACCTAAAAGATAAATCATTCGAATTAACTAAAAGACTGTGCACGTTAAAATCGGGAAACAAAAACTAGCCCTATAAATGTGACAATATTTTTTAATCAATTTTTCATTTTGGATTAATTTCATTCGCGTATAATGTCATGATGCAAGATCCGGTCAAAACATAGTGGATACATAGGTTATTTCATGGTTTTTAAGGAAGGGCAAGACGCGTTTCTGTAAGCACTCTTTCATATACATATATGTGTTGATTAATGGTACCTATCGATATGGAAGGTCCACTGCGCTTTCCACACGAACATATCGACTGCCAAACCAAATATTTTTTTTTAAGAAGCTTTGAAATTTTTTTCATGTTAATTTTTCTGGGACAGTTTGTTTGTTTGTGGAATTAAAATATTCCTGTCTCGGCAACTGTTTGAAATCTTCAACAACATAAGTTTCGTCGTTCATCACCACACAATCAAACTTTGCTAACATCTCTTCATAAGATTGCGTGCGCGTGTTTTAGTGTTCGTGTTCTGTTTAACGTTACAGTTTGGTGCTTTTCGTACTTTATATGTGTGTAACCCAGAACGTTTCTTTACTTTCTGAACATAAGACGACTTTCTTTTTTGTTATATCAGACACAAACCGAAAAATTGTTCTGAAAATATTGCACGACCTTCTTATCCGTTTTGACCCACTTAACCGGATGATTTTTACCGCTACCCTTATTTCTTTCAGTTGATAATGTATCTCTGTATCGCTTTAAAACACTATTCACACATAAAACACACTGCTGATTTTGCTATTTTCAACTCTTTGGAAATGCTCAAACCCGACAATCCGGAATTTTCCAAGTGCTTGGAAATAATTCGTTTGCACACATCTTCTTCTGCAAACGACATTTTGAGAACTGAGCTTATAGAAGATGTACACTACTATTAAGCAGTGAAGTTCGTTTTACGTAATTTCGTATTTCCAGATAATAACGCGCACATGTGTTAGCTATCGTACCATAATGTGTCCAATAGTTTCAACCTGAAGTTAATAATATGTACTTGTTATTAAATGTATTACTGAATTATTAATTAAATAAAAATAGAAGAGGAGAGGATGTGAATTGGGATTAGCATCACACGTACAAGTAGTACGCAATTCATTGTGCATCATTGCACTATCTGCACTATATCTGAATATTCAGCCGAAATCATATAATGGTAGCCGGAACCATATAAAGCCAGCCGGAAGCAAAACAAATATGGCACAAGTACTCTGTGCAACACTGTGCACTGTGTATATGAATTCTCACCTGGAACCCGTATTAAGCTAGCCGGAACTATTTAATGCTAGTCGGTATCAGATTTTTATCAGGAGAAATCATCAGAGGTTTCCACAGTGTGTTTAAATGGTTGTGCAACATATAAACTCTCAGCCGTAATCATACTAAGGTCTGCCGGAACAAAAGTAACTATGACATAAGTAGCACAATGCATTGATTGATGTCATTGATCGCTGATCGTATTGATTGATTGCTATCAGATTTTTCAGTCGGAAGCAATATTAACCTGATATTTTACTAGCCAGAACAATTTTTTACATGCACAAGGAGCACAGAATAATTAGTATGGTTGTAGAACGTATAAGTTTAAATCCGGAACTATAACAACACAAGCTAAAACAACTAACTATACACTATCATGCAAAAAGAGCAAACATTAGACAGAACCATATAAAGTCATTGGGAATCATTGGAAGAATCAGTGTGATTACCAATGCACAGTGCTTCTTGTGTCATAGTTGGTTTTGCGTAGTAGGGTTTGGAAGCATATATGTTTCACAACCCTTTATGCATTGTGCTAATTTCTAATGGTTCCGGCTGATAAAACTCTGGATCTAGCTGGTACAGCTCCGGCTAGCTCTATATAGTTCCGGCTAACATACCCATATCTGGCTTCAATGTTAATCGCATAGTGAACAATGATGCACAACACATTATGCTGCTTGTAACACAGTTGGTCTGGTTCTATAAGGTATGATTCCGGCACAATTTAAAAGGTTACAGCTGATATTGTATAATTAGTAGTTCCTAACCTAGTTATGGATCCGATTGAAAATGAATATGTTTCACAACCGTTTAAGTGAATTTTACTAACTCATAATGATCCTCGATGACAATAATCTAATCTCTGGTTTCAGATGGTTTTAAATCGTTCTGACTGAAAAATAAGATAGTGCATATATGTTTTAGTTCCGGCTGGCATGGTTCCACCTGATATGGTTCTCGCTGGTATGGTTCCGGCTGAGGATTCATAGCCTCCAATCAATTTGCTCACAAATAGACTTATATGACGTATTTGGAAAAGTTCCTTCCAATGTGAAAGCTCTTCGTAAGAAGTTAACCCCATTTAAAATAAATCTGAGTAAAGAGAGCTTTATTTTCAACTTTTATAAAAGATACTTGACCACAGAACAAGTCAAGAATTTTAGCACAGAATAAAGCTGCTGTTGAATTATTTTTTTTTATTCCTGGTTAAACTGTTTTCAAACTCTATTAAATCTCCCCGCAAGTAGGTTATTTGACAAAGCTAGGAGCTTGGCCGTGGAATTGGTTATTGTGGTGGCGATATGTTTTCGAAATTTGAGAGATTGGTTTTGTTTTTACAAATGCTTTTACCGATCGAGGAGATTAATACAAAACTTTGTTTGAAAGATTTGATTAATAGATATGTGTCATTGAATAAACCTGATTGAAAGTTTGCAAAAAGCGGTCTGGGAAAGTACTCCTGACGCTCTATTCTGGTTTTTCCTATAGGAAAAGGAATTAGGAAAAATATTTTCATAGTATTTTTGTCAAAATATCATTTTCTGGCCTACTGAGAAAGCATGTTTGATCTAAAATATTGTAAAATATTGTCGAGAAAGGCACTCAACGATAGAACAGGTACATCACTGAGAGAAAAAAAAAGCGTGAGTCCATTAGTACTCTCAAGGAGATGTGTAAACATGGCATATGTATAGTGCGTGTGTATGGTTTACTTTGAAGGAAGAAGAAATGAAATTTTACTAACCAGATTTTTTCATTCGTTTATTACCATCAAATTGGTCTATACTCTTTCGGTATAATCAACGCAATTGGTCTATGGTAGCTGCAAGCATCAAAGACGTGGTCCCATATCTCGTAGTACATATATCTTATATTTCTCACATTACTCGTAGAAGATATATTTCGATCTGAGTTATCGCAGGAAGTTTATAAGTGATTCATCATTGATCTTAGGGAGCAGCAAAATGAAATCCCTGCTCATAATCATCGGCAAAAGATGTTAGTCTCCTTGAAGAATTTTTGAAATTATTTCAGAATATGGATCAAGGACGAAATGTATGTACTTGATTATGTCTTCGACAGCTTTATTCGGCAAGGTGTATACAACTACCAAAAGCATCTTATATCGCCAATGGGTTGTGTTGTTACGCTGATACCAGTTGTTTGTCCAACGATGATTTCCTTATGCGAGGTGACTGTATAAGTTCTACTTGAATTTTTATATACTGCTACTCCAACCGCCCGCTAACTATTTCTCTTGAACTGAACGCAGCATTGAAAACTAGGAAAATTGAACATGCAGGTCATTCTAGGAGAGCAAAAAAATTGAGCATCCCTGCGTGACTGTATCAGTTAGGTCGAAGTGAAGCGACCTGAGATTTTGGCAGTTCAATGTTAAAAACCAGACGTCATTATTATCTCGTACAAAATTCGCCATTACATCCTGAGCTATACTTAGCAGTTTTGTGGTGAGGCGCGTTAACTCATTTTGAAGAGGACCAATTGAGGTTGCATTTTTACGTTCATGGTAGAAGACATAATCATTGTTAGCCGACGTGATGAACTGCTCTACGAGATCGTGATAAAGCCACATACACAAGTTGTTGACTGTGTTTTTTACCGTAAGAGTATACTATCTCGTTATAGGTACCACTCTCTACTCTATAGTGCATAAATTGTGGTGGCACACGCTATTTTAAATATTTTTATTTTTTCTGTTCGCTGAAAATGTCGATTCGTCGATTCGTCGTTTCTATTTAATTTTATAAATGTTTCTTTGTTTTCTTTCCATACTATTTATATATACACATACACTCAGACTATGCGTATAGTACAAAATTTATATATGTATTTTGTTGTTTTTGTTCTTTTTTTATTATTTTATATTTTGTTTCTTTTATCGACCATATTACAATGTTACTCCAAAAGCATTTTTTAACGAACATTCGTTTTGGAAAAATAATACTGAAATTTTTGTTGGAACACTCACATACTAATTTCTTATTCTCTTTGCACACACATATAAACAAATTCTTATTTCTACAAAAATAAAATTGTGTTAGACTAATTTAAATGTTTTTGTGTTTACTCGACATAATATGACTCAATTTTAAAATATGCTTTTCCTGAATATGGTTAGTTACCATTCAAATTTAAAATTCAAACGAAACATTTAAGTTTTTATAAACAAAAAAGGTTCTAAATCGTGGTTAAAAAAGGTTCTAAAAAAATATTAAAATACACTGATTGGTTTGAAAAATAAAAAAAACTTATCCTCTATAGAAAGCTCATGAAAAAATAGCGGAATGTTACGGCTCTTATATTTAGGAGGCTATGGTTTAATTTTATTTATTTGAGGTTTATGCATGTTCAGGATAATGCCCGGTTTACATGAGAAAATTGTTTTCTTCTACAAATTTTTGCAGGTAAATAAGAAAGAATCCGCTATATAAAAATATTCAATATGCCAGAAAGAAATAAACATATATAGTAATGGCGTAATTTTTTTTATAGGATCATTATTAAATTATTTTTAATGAATTAAAATGCGAAATTTACATTTTTATCTATGGCGTTTGTTTTTATTATGAATCCTCAACATTTATAAATACGAAATAATTTTTTTTCTGGTTAATTTTAAAAATGTTGCCATAAAAATACTCGGATCGAATATATTTTATGGCAACATTTTCATTTTTATGGTGATTTTTGCTCAAAAATTCTTCTGCAAAATTTTGTTCGGATATATTGCTTTTCTTGTCTCTCATGTGCAAAAAGTCAATGTTATATCTTATTCATTTTGCAGAAGAAAATTGTTGGTCGTATGTAAACCGGGCATAAGCTAAACATTTTCCGACGCGTGTTTTATACAGGAGCAACATTAAACATTTAAGCAACTGTTACATTCTTTGTAAACTTATACTGGGAATGTATGTAACAATTGTATGCAACAATTTCAATATGAAAACGCAACAGTCCAACCACCGTGCGATCACACATTTTTGTTCAATTTGATGCAATATTTGAAGCCACTTTCGGCTGTTACGATTGCTGCTGCATTTTTATTCATTACGAAGCTGCAACATTTTTTAAACAAATTAAGTCGGTATTTTTTATTTACAATCTCGGTAAATTCAAAATGTCGGGTTTGGATTCAGATGAGAACAAGAACGAGTTGAAAACGAGCAATGTGAAATCTTCAGTCGGTTCTCTATATATGAATCACATTTACAAAGTGTCGATAAAATATTCGTGAAGGTGATGGGGACCAAAATTCTAATTGACGTCTCATTATAGTTGACGTTCACAACAAACTGCAATTTTTGATAGATACGGGGCAGAAATAAGTATCGGTAATACCACCAACATCTCTTGAAAAATCTAACGTGTCATCATTCAAATACGCATGTACATCTACGATAGATACATGCAAAAATCTATTTATCAATATTGGTTTAAGGATATCAAAAAAATAAATTTTTAATTTATTTGTTTTATTCTATAAATGTGTTATACTTATATAAATATATAATATAGTTGTAAATATTAATATAAATATATGTACATACATATGTAAATATTTTGTGAACTTTTGTGTTTGTGATTTTTTTGTGTTAGCCTTTTCGCCATATTGTATATACCGTAACATTTCTGTATTATATATATATATATATATATATATATATATATATATATATATATATATATATATATATATATATATATATATATATATATATATATATATTTATTATACAAGTGTACCTCTTACAAATACAAATAATGGCACCTAATGACTGTTCAATGTGCGACAAAGACGCTAGTGACAATTTTTTAATTTGTTATGGTTTGTGTAAAAAAGTTGCTCACTATCGTTGCGCGGGCTTGAAAAAAGCTTCGTATGATTTTATATGTGGCAGTAAAAATGTATGTAGTATTCAAATCTCGCTGAAATTCTGACAGTTCTCGCGCAGAAGTAATATGGCGGATACACAGTGATGTATTAAGTATAATATTCATGTTTATTGTTTACATTTTTACGTTGTATTTGTATTTAAATGGAATAGGAATTTTAGGATACAATTAAAACACAGAGTTTAGATTTTATAAATTAAAATGATATTTAATTCGATAAGTTAAGAATTAATTCCAAATTCCATTAAATTGAAAACTGAATTTGCTTTTCTATGTTGTTGTGGTTTTGTGCGATACGAATAACATTTGGATATTTATTTTCCCTAGTCCGTACCAAAATTAGATGTTGTCATTGTTTCCAAAAGGCATGCAATATTTTCTTACACCTATTAATTTTCACTTGATATATGATTGTAATAACATAAATACATAATAATTTTGAATGTTTTGTGTATTAAAACTGAAATATTATTATTTTTCATTGATATTTATTATTTTATTTAGGTTTACTATCTAGGATAATTGCGACCCATCAAAATTTACATAAAAAAAATTTCTACACCACTGAAAGCTGCGCAGAACAGTTAAAAAATTTTTTTTTAAGATCTGAATATTACTATTTTTTTTTTTTTTTTTTATACATTTGTTTTGTGATATGTGACTCGTTAACCACATTTACTAATAAAATTGAACTGTCACAAATTTCAATATGCATTGAAAAACTATTTGTAATCTAGAAAAGTGTCAACCAGAGTTGGATAAAAGTGATATTGAAAATAAGAAAACTATTGACCTGGACTCTACTAACTCTATCGACATGTCATTTAGAAAGGTTTAATCCTGATTTGATGTCTTCTGTCCAAGTTGGGTTTTATTGGATTTCTCTAAGGCGTTTGATAGTTGGCTCTGCAATTAATTGCTGTAGTTTTATTTGCATAGTCGGGAGCAGTTTGTAAAGCATGGTGTTAACTGCTCTAGCATGGGTAGAGTAACTTTGGGTGTACCACAAGGATCAATTCTGAGTCGGTGGCTTTTTTCTATATTTATAAATGATCTTCCATTGCTCATTCGTTATTTATCTTTTCATCTCTATGCTGATGATTTACAATTGGACATCGGATGTAAAGCTTTAGGGTTGAATGAGGCTGCAATAAAATTGAATGAAGATCTTAGTGACATTTTATTATGGGCTAAATATAAGTCTCTAGCGCTTAATCCTAATAAAAGTGAAGCGCCATTTTAATGTAAAAATAATTCAAACATTACAGGTTTAATAGGGTTAACTACTCTTGTTCTGGATGATGACATAATAAAATTTGTTCCGACTGTTAATAACTTAGGACTGATATTAAATTACAAACTTACTTGGTGTGACCATATTAGCACATTGTGTCAACGTGTCAACTATATAGTTTATATTCTCTAAGATTAATAAAAAAAATTATGTCCAATTCAGTTGCGAGTATGTTTCATTAAAAGTTTGCTTGTGCCTTTGTTAATGTACTCTGATTTGATATATAGTCAATGTGACAGTTCCTCTCTGCGACAACTAGAAATTACATTTAATAATTGTACTTTGTTCGAGTATCACCATTATAGAACAACTGTATTTATTTTTAGAATTATTACATTTGGTTTGCCTTTATGTCTTTATGAAAAATTAAATTTTTCCAGGCTATGGATTTTGTATGATTTTCTCACGAAATTCTCATGAGAATTAGTGCGAGTACACAGTATATAATGTTCACTTTTAATATGTGTACTGTCATTTTCTATCTTTGTGTGTGTGTCAAATTCTCACGAACTTTCGCCAAAATGTTGACTCAATTTTATAAATGTGCACTAAATCTGTTGAAAAAATACATGATGCAAACGAAAAAGTGGTATGAATCCTATAGCAGTCTTGTCCGCGAACGTGATAATAAATAAATCATTAGGTTGGAAATTTTTAGTAGCTAATATCGATTGCTATATTCTCGGTGCGAATTTTCATTTGTCACCTCATATTCACGTTCATTTGTCGAAAATGCGAGTAAAATTCAATACCGTCTTATGTTATAACCGAACGACAGTTAGGTTCAACGCATTTCCTTCGGAAGTTCTAAATTTGATAAATTTATTAAATACAACCAAACATAATGTCACACATTGCATCAAAACGACAGGTCCAACATGCAGTGCAAAAGTTCGTCGTTCGCAAGTGCCGAAAAATTGTAAATAGGGAAAAAGGAAATCGAGGTTTGGTTAAGACAAGGTGTTTGTAGGCCGTAGAAAATTAATTGAGCTAGGCCACTCGACATCGTTAAGAAAAGAATAGAAATTCGTACATTTGTGTCGACTATCCCGTACCGTTCGTAACCGATTTCACGCATTAGTTTCAATTATGCGAATATTTTTCTATAAGATTACCTAATTTGGACCTATTTCAAGGTTTTGGACGATGGTAAAGGCGTCGAAAAACCATGTATGATCATATCAAGCATTTAGCAATAGTTTTTCAAAGGGTATTAGCGACACAAATTTGGTAACCAACCTCAATAAGTGCGTGCTCACAGTCAAAAAGTAAGTTTTCTCGGACTCGGCATATTGGCAAAAGGAAATTCTCCGGATAAGTTTCGCGTTGCAGTGATTATAAGTTTTCTAATGCCATTATACGTCCAACGGTCTACACCATTTTTTAAGCATGGTCAATTACTACCGAAGTTTTCTACCTAAAGCGGCACACGATCCAGCAAATTTATAAGCTTTCGTAAAAGATCTCAAGAAAAAGGACAACGCGCCACTATAAATGGAATGATGAATCTATGAAGTCGTTAGACACGTGGAAATAACACACGATACTTGCTATTATGGTCAACGCCTCCATGGCAGCAAAAGCCGCGGCATTCAGTAATATTCCTCAAATGGTTGGCAGCCATTATGTTTTTTTCTACGAAAACTACGATCGAGAGCTATGGGCGACTTATGTGGTGGTGAGACATTTTAAATATTTTATGGAGAGGAGAGAATTTATTCTTTTCTCCGATCATAAACCTTTAACGTTTGCTTTACATCAGAATCCCGAAAATGTAGGTGGTGTTGACGTGGTATTGACTGCGTCGAGATTACCAGGAAACTGAAAATATTGTCAAAAGCCAAAAAAGTAGACCAGCTCTCGTGATAGTGGCACTATAGGTTTTCGTTTGCAATAAAAGTGGTAAATCGTGTTAACTTGTTAAATATGTTTAATAATCTGCATACATCGCTATGGTGGCGGGCGATATTGAATTTTAAAAATATTCCGAATTGAAATAAATAAAGTGCCTAATTATGACAAACATAGCAAAGGTCCCTAAGAAATATTTCCAGTAACTAATTTAGGAAATAACTCTCGGTCATCTAAAAAATACGGTCATCTAAAAACATCTAAGAATATGTGGAAATCCATGAACGCCTCTAGATTCTAGAACCAGTCGAAAACAATTGTTTACGTTGTAAAAAATTACACAACCTTTATAAAAAAAATATAAAATACTTTTAGAGTATACCAAATTGGCCAATAATTACCAGTGTAATTGTGCCTGAAGTATTTGTAAAACACTCACTGAGATCCGTGATATTATTTAGCTAAGCCGTTATAAAAGAAAATTTACTGAAAACTAAGTAAAACAAGCCAGACATTATATTCTTGAAAACCTTACAGATAACAAAATTTCTTTAAACTCGAGCGGCAAGGAATAAATGAAGAATATGGATCAACCCACGAGTAGGCCAGAAGTTTAAACGAAATGGAGAACATATTGGATTTTAAAATTTCTCGGAACGATTCTAAAACTCTAATTCCTTCCTTGAAAACAGACACTGGTTTGGTGTTGATTATAAATTAGAGTACCAGAATAAACTATAATCAGGCTCCTTTATACATGACCATTAATATTACCCAAAAGTTCCACATACCTTAACCTATTTGTACATATAAAACAAGTGTTGAACTATACTCGCTAATTAGGCGTTAAAGCAATAGTTAGAAAGAAAGCGAGTAGTAGTCCCTAACTGATTTATTGTCATTTCATCTTTCGTTTATAAAACTTCAATTAATTTTAGGTGCATTACTTCCAATGTTATATCCTCCACAAAACACAATAATATTTTCATACGAACTCCGAAATTGTGCCGCGCAAACCACCATGACCTTAAAGAATTCTTACCTTGCAATAATTTTCTTGTTAATCGCGTGAATTGTGTTTCAAATTTTTAAATTAACTTTCATCGATTAGAATCCCTTTGTTGACAACACAATGAAAACACCGTTCGATTTGTGTGGCCTCATGCGTTACCATCGCAACACACACAAAACATGTTAAGGACAAACAAATATAAATTTGACATTTCAGTTCGCGGTATACATGAAATAGGTACATAAAATAATGAATTGTCTTCGCGAATTACGAAAAAAATGTTTTAATTTGTGTCATCGGAATGGAATTGCAAATCGAGAGTAATTAAATATATTTCTAATTATTTAGGATTGGCTTTAATTAAAAAATTATTTTGTATAGTGAAATTGATATCATCGTCATAGGACTATCAGGTTCTGGGAAAACCGAATTGTGTCATCAGCTATGTGATTTGGACCGCACAGATTTTACATCAACAGTTGGTGTTAAGGTGTACAAATTGGATTATCCGGAGTATTCGGTACGATTAATCGAGATTGGTGGGAATGAACGTCTTATCGATATTTGGCAATATTATTATGCAGATGTAAGTCACGTGTACGCTCTACATATTTATAAAAATAGTGAATATTTATTTTATTTTAGTGTATGGGTGTTATATTTACTATAAAATGTGACCGTTCGCAGGTATACATCAAACGCAACCGTAGTATTATAAAAAGACTTTTAGCTCACACCAGCTTAAATGGTAAACCATTTCTAATATTGGGAACATTTCAAGATGTCCCGCCCGCTTTAAATGTATTCGAATTATCATACGTATATGATTTTGAAAATTATGCAGACATTGTTAAAACTCCGATATTCGTTGATATCTGCGGAAAAGATTCGTATCGCCACATGAACAAAGGATTAACATGGATGACACGATTGATACATGAGAATTTTCATAATTACATGAATCGTATCGAATTTGATCGGAAACGAAGTTTAATTTTAGAAGAGATGCGTTTAAAACAGGAATTGGCTCTGATCCATACTCCAAGGCCGTCTACAGCACCGCCCATGTTTAAGAAAAAGAAACGGCGTATTAAAGCACTATCTGTTCGAGATATTGAGGATTCGTTTGACTTGTGATTTATTTGTTATACAAAAATCTATATAAAATAAGACTGAATTTAAAATAAATTTTATTTATAACAGAATTTATAAATAGTTATAACAGATTCATCACTCCAAATTCTCGAAAATCGACCAAATGCAAGGTAGTTAAAATTGTGGCGTTTCAATCATTAGGTACCGGATTCGAATCCAAAATGTACTTTAAAATTGTACATCAGAACATCTGCGAGATGATTGCCAAATAACGACTGGTGAATCTCCGAAATTGAGTTTATTACACATTTGAGTTTCTGTACTTCGAAAATCCTCATATTCCTCACCCTCACATTTTCGCCACATCGGTCTGTTGAATCCGAATGTTTCGCCGAAGGAATATTATTAATTTCATAGCAAAACATCAACTTTATAGTATGATTTATAACATCAACTTTACTGTCGTGTTACTCTCGAAATCTTGTAAAATACAGTAGTAGCCTAGTTAACCTACAACCCTGTTAAGCCCGACTCTGATTTATTTCTGCTTTCTGAACATAACCTTGCCGTAGGGAGTAGAAACAAGCAATTACTTTTAATGGTGGGCTCCAAGTACAATGCTAATGATATTTATGGGGTCGTAGGAATATTAGAAATAGGATTTCGAATTTGGTCAGCTCTTTAAGTGCTTCCGCTTATTTTTCATATGAACTTCAATTAAAATTGTGTCTCTTTTAAAGCAACCGAATTCATTATTATACCAAATAAAATACTTTGATCAAGCCGTTTTTGTGTTCTGACATAAAAAAGTAACGAAAACTACAAGGAGATCTTAAACGAGTTCCAATGAAAAGAAACTAAGATTCAACTTTTCTAGAGTTTATAGCGCTTCCAGCGTATCAATCTGCTTTTCTCGGCTAATTTGTAGCAGTCAGAATCATTTAAAATGCTCACGTAGTTGACAAATCACTTGAAACTGCTGTTTAGTTAATAATTAGTTTTAATTTTACTGTCGTGAGGTTCGTACGTAAAATAAAACAAACGAAAAGTGCAGTGTTAGTGCTTTTTATTTTGTTATATCTTTTTTTCAATTGTGTGAATGGTTTTACAATTAAATACACACGGAGCAAAAAACTAATATGTGTAATTGTAACTTAATAAGTGACGATGTAAACGAGATGGGGCTTTTTCTTCAAAAAAGACTTCTAACGTTGAACACAATCTACAACGATCTTGAACCAGTTTCATCTAGAAAATATAAATATTGCAAGTGCAAGTGTAAACCAAGTGGACAAAGTTCCACGCAGCCCCAAGAAAACACCTATGCCAATGATTAAAATTGCTTCTTCGACAGAATTAATTATACCGCAGTTTAAAAATAAAAATAAAAACCGCGAAGAAAAAATTAATTTATCAGCAAATTTAACAATGCTAAACGAAAACAATAGCAATGAACTCAATGCGACGAACTATAGTGACCGTGGTCAGTGTGAAAATAAACTAGTGCACACGGGATTGGATAGGTATATCACTGTTCGATTTAAACGAAAACGTAGCCCGAGATCTGCCCAGTTTGCTGGCAGGAGCAAAGTGACACGAACTGAACGAGGTGTTACCCAAATACCTCTTAACAACCGATTCTCTAGTTTCTCTCAAACCTTCGAAATCAATGGCTTCAGACCCCTAGTTAAACATTTTAACGAAGTTAGTAAAAAATATTACACATATCAGCTAAAAAGTCAAAAAGGGTTGACTGTTGTGCTAAAAGGAATTGAAAGGTGCGTAGATGTTAGCGACATACAAGCTGCACTTGTTGCGGAAAGTTTCCATGCCAAATCTATTGGTAATACAGTAAACCGTGAGAAGGTACCCCAACCAATGTTCCGTTTGGAACTAGAGCCAGAGGAAGAAAAGTCAAAAGGAGTTCACAAGATTTACATCTTAAAATATGTGTTACATCGCAAAATAGTAATTGAAAAACCTAAGAAGAGGTCTGGACCAGTTCAATGCATAAAGTGCCAAGAATACTTACACAGGAAAACATACTGCACCTTAAATGAAGTTTGTGTTATTTGTGGTAAACTCCACGACTCCAAAAAGTGTGAAAAGTCTCGCATTGGCCCATCTGTGAGACATTGTAATAACTGCGGTGAAAATCATACTGCAAACTACAGGGGTTGCGCAGTGTATCTGGATTGAAAACGACAAAATAAACCCTAAAATGAGAGCTGAGCAACGAATGCTCCATATGCAATTTAATCAGAGGGCCATGTTACCAAAAAATACAATAGTCACCAAACCAACGAGTGCAAACACACAAAATGATAACTTGGATACATTTGTCAACAGTTTTGCACAGCCAGGTGTTTCTTACGCAAATATTCTAAAAGGTAACAAACCGGAACCCAAAGTTAATTCTAATGAGGAGGACCTAAACATTCGTACCATGGTAAATAAATTAACCGAGACCATCCAAAGTTTCATGATGGTGGAAAGACAAATGAGCATGATGATGCAAAATATGAATACGCTTAAGCAAATTACAGTCAAAAATTAAAAATGGCAGTTCTAAAAATAGCTATTTGGAATGCGAACGTGCTCTCGCAACATAAATCTGAGGTACAAACCTTTCTTATCGATCAAAATATAGACATCATGTTAATATCTAAAACACATTTCACAAAATTAACGGCTATTCCGTCTGTGCCACCAAACATCCGGATGGAGAAGCACACGGCGGCACTGCAGTCTTAATAAAAAGGAGATTAAAGCAGTACGAGCTCCAAAAATATGCTAAAGATCACATTCAAGCTACAACTATTAGTTTGGAAGAATGGTCTGTGAAATTTTAAATATCGACTGTTTACTGTCCACCGAAACACGCCAATAAAACACAGCAATTTATCGATTACTTATATCAGTTGAGAATCAAATTTCTAGCAGGGGGTGATTACAACGCTAAACATGTGCAATGGGGTTCGATATTGACGTCACCCAAAGGCAAACAACTCTACGAAGCAATGAGAAAACCCTGGATTATTTATCATCTGGACATCCCACATATTGGCCTACAGGTAGAAAGAAAATTCCTGATTTTATAGATTTCTGTGTAATACGAGGAATAGCACGCAACAATGATAAGGTCGATGTCTGTTATGATTTATCATCAGATCACTCACCAATAATAGTAACACTAAGTACCCAAGCATTAAAAACTGAACCACTCAACGTTTAACAAACAAACTAACGAAGTGGGTTCTATATAGAAACATAGTATATAGATGTAAATTGTCATATTGATGCTCCACTTCGCACACCAGGAGAGAAAACATTGATGCCGCGATAGAAAACTTAAAACAAATAATGGAAATGGCTACAAAAAAGCTACTCCGGAGAACAAATATTCGGAAAAAAATATAAGGCTTTCAAGTAAAATTCAAAAGTTATTGGCATAGAAGCGGGAAATTCGATGGCTATGGCAGCTTCAACAATCTCCTTTGCATAAATGGAAATAAAATAGAGCTATTAAAGCTCTGAGACAATCAATACGGGAAGAACAAAATTTAAAAGTACAGCATTACCTAAGTGAGCTTACGGTAACAGAAAAAACAGATTACTCACTGTAGAAAGCAGCAAGAAATTTAAAAAGGATAGAGCTATCGAACCCACCGATAAGGAAACCAGATGGTCTCTGGGCCAGAAGGGACTTAGAAAAGGCTATCGCTTTCTCTAACCATCTACAAAATAAAGTGGTCACCCCAAACGAACAAAATAATGACAGTTTACGAGGGACGAGTCGAACCTAAATCCAGGAAAATTTACTGTTTACCTTCAAACCAAGTGTTCTTGCGAAGCGAACGAGCGGTATGAAACAGCCTTTGATATCGCTAGGTCTTAGCGTTATAGGTCTATATAACATACAGCGCCTAACGCCTCCTAACTCCGAACTCAAGCGCCAAATTGATTCGCCACCTTGCAGAAGTCAAAAACGAAATTTAAAAAAAAAACTTCTAAATGTGCGTATACGTGCGTCTGTGATTACTTGCAGACTAAACGTCTGTAACTTGTGTACAGCTAAGACGATTGACTGATCGGGATGAAACCATTCAAATTTTTCTCATTAATTAGGAAATCCCTATAATCCTTGGCTGAAATCGGTCGACTGCAAGTAGCAGCTTTCATACGGCTTTTTCGTTTTTACTTTGAATAGTAAATAGCATTTACGAAAAAATTATTAAAAACAAAAAAAATTTTAATTAATTTTGCAACAATACCATTCTAGATCCAATTCTAGATCATTTTTTATTTTTTTTTAACGATAACTATGCGATCTGTTTTGGGGCTCAACGCTCACCCTGCTCTTCCGAGGTTATGCTTTTTATGTCCTTACTTTACGCTTCCCGGCCAACTCGAGGACGTATGGCTATAGGGCCGATTTAAGACAATTTGCACATTGCAAGCTCCATGCCAGCATATACTGGCATGGAAGATGGGTCGGCCCATAGGTTTTGCACACCGACATGGGGTCATAGATGTGTTACATTTCACCACAGATCGTAATATGTTAATGAAATTTCACTTTGCATCCTACCCCTATCGGGATTCTAGATCCAGTTTACCAAAATTCAAGCGGAAACGACGATTTTTGTGAAAAAAAGTGTTTCTCAACAGGCAAGATGGTTTTTTACACTTATTGGGAGATCAAGTAAATTTTGGCCAAAATCACTGAAAAAATATTCGATGCGATTTTTACTTAATCTGCTAAGTAAGTTTAAATTTGTAAAACTAACCTGATATTTTACATTATTTATTACCCATGCTAAGTAAAAATTTAAAAAGTTCTCCTTATTTAGCCCAAGTTAAAATAACAATTTTTGAAATGTAAAAACAATTTATCGAAATAAAATCTTCTAAATACTTTTAGTTAAAAGAACTTTTATTTATTATAGTTACTTCTTCTCAATTTTAACTTAGGCTCAATTTCAACAGAGATTTCCGTTAAATTTACTTATATTTTTTGTAGATCTTCCCCTATTATATTTTAGAGTGATTGGTCCACCGGAAGTGATACCTTCCATAGATAAGGTTTTTGTTTTCTGCATGTATTTTGAAAAGATGTACTTTTCAAAGTACATGCAGAAAACAAAAACCTTATTTACAAGAAAAATTGTTATGAACTAACAGTTTCCAAATTAATTTTGCAGCAATACCGGTCCAGATCAGCTTTTCAAAAGTTAAGCAGAAACGACGACTTTTGTCAGAAAACAGTTTTTCAACAAAAAATTTGATCGCTCTACAGTTCATACGGATTGATTGATCGGGATGAAACTTCATACGTAAGCATTTCCAAAAATTGCGAGATCGAAGGAGTTTTTTTTAGTTTGTATCAAATATTTTGAAAAGTATCATTTAAGTATCTCATAATATGTCAAATTTCACCAAAACGATGAGTTTTGATAAAAAAAAACTTTTTTGGTGATATCACCAAAATTCGGCTTATCTACGGATCAGGTGGATCAACTATTCGGAATAAAAGTTTATACTAAAGGTTTTTCCATAAAATGGAAGGTCCGGACATCATTGTACCAGAAGTGGCAGCTTCCGTAGGAGGTTTTTCATGTTTTGCAATGAAGACATTTTTATCAAGGGTTGACCACTACTGCAATGGTTGATCTAATTTGAATATGACAGCAAAAGATGATGGTATTAACCGCAAATGACAAAGTTTTACACAAACGATGGAAATGATAACCTTCACTAAATAATTAATATTTCTGAAAAAAACCTTAACACTCCGATTGATAGGATATGGATGAAACTTCCCACCATAATTTTTTATTATAAATCGCACGTAAAAGTATAATACATGAAAAAGTTCTTAGAATTCAATTTTCTACAAATCATTTGTGGATGCGGAAATGATCCAGCCATCAGTGAAGGCTTTTTCTGTTTTTAGATCTTACCCACTTTATAGATAAAATTACCTAGCTTTGCTCCAAATTTCAAGTTGATTCGATTAAACAACGCGCTATAACTTCGAACATGTTCCGACTGACAATCATTTAAGCGTCTTGTGCTCACTGTATAAGCATCTATATACTCAGAAATAAAATATGATAAATACATGATTGCATTTACCATAATATCATCATTGTATGTTAAATACAATTATTTAAATTATTGATTTTATCATACTATGATATTCTTGATCATTATTCTTGATCTTCTTCATAAAAACAATGATGATCACTCAAAAAAAATATTTTTTTCAGTGAACATCATTGTTATGATGAAGAAGATCAAGAAGAATGATCAAGAATGTCATAGTATGATAAAATCAATCATAGTATGATAAAATCAATCATTTGATACTATATTATGATCATTGTATTTAACATACAATGATCATAATATAGTAAATTCACTCATGTATTTATCATATTTTTTTCTGAGTGTAGTTATCAGTTGAAAATACTCTGGTTCCGGCTGTCTTTATATGGGTCTGGCTAGCATTATATTGCTCCGGCTGAAAAATTAGGTAGTGATGATGGGCAATGCAATATACCACTTCTTTTTTTGTTGGTTTGGGTTCGGTTGGCATGATGGTTCCTGCTATCATTATATGGTTCCATTATGGTTCTTGCTATCATTATATGGGGGATAAGGGGCATGGGGGTAAGGGGCGTCGGTCTAGAAGGTCAATACACCAGCCCAAATGTCAAATTCACCTGCACGTGGTGCTACCTGCTAATTAACCAACGAGGCTCTGGCGACCATGAAACGGCGGGATAACCGAACACCGAGAACCTAGGAAATGATGTTCTCTCCGCTGACCCACTGCCAATTTCACTGGTTAGATTGGTAGCTGCTTCAATAACCAGTCATTATAATGCAATGAGTTTTCAACAAAAAGGAATTTTTACCCCAGGTGGTACACCGACTGCTCAGTTGGCTAATCCACCCTCTAACGAGGCCGGCTCAAAGGATTCTGGGGTGAGCCAACCATTGCTATTCCCATTCGATCGAAGTTCAAAATTATCTAGGTCACCACCTAGACAAATAGAGTTCGCAACTCAGCAGGAAATCGAAAATGCTGAACTACGCAGAAGACTGAGTGAAATGGAAAAAGTCACATCGCAACTTAGCAATGAAATCGCTAAGTTAAAGAAAGAAAACAAGGAGCTAAAGAAACCCAATCTGACAGAGGTTGTGGAAACTCCTCTTACTTGCTATAACGAAACCAGCACACTTGATGAGGAGGAACTTGCAAGAGAAACTGATTGGATACACAAACAGAAGAAAAAACCAAGGAAAAACGAAGAGCAGAATTCTCGCCAGAAGTTGAGGAGCTCTCGCAACCAAAAGTTAATGAAACTGTCAAACCAGTGCCTGTACCGCAACATCACCAACGACAAGAACAACGCAAGGTTGCAATGAAGACCAAAGCACCACCGCCAATTAATGTGATTGGCATTACTGAGTTTGTGAATATCCAAGCTCTAATGAAATCAGTGTCCACAAACGACTATAGAGTAGTTGCACTAAACAATAATGTTTGGAAGATAAACACAAGAGACCCCGATGCATACAGAGCTTTAGCCACAAAGCTCACTGAAGAAGGTAAAGAGTGGTATACATATGAAATAACCGAGAAATCAAGGTTATGGCCAGAGGTCTACATCCCACCTGCAAGAAGGAGGATATAATAGAAGATCTCAAAATGAAAGAACTGCAAATTGAAGACGCAGTAAATATCCTTAAACGAGAGAAAGTTGAAAATAGTCAACGAACCAAGATCGTTAAAAGAGGGCTCCTCGCTATTCATGCTCACATTCAACAAAAGCGAGAAAATTGAAAATATATTTAATATCAAAGCAATACCTGCGGGCCAAAAGTCGGGTAAAAGTCAATTTTAAGTAAATTTTTCGGTAAATTCTTTTATTTTTCAAAAAGTCTATGGCAAACTGATCGAAAAATCTGTTCTAAAACCGATTTTTACCATAGTAAACGATTTACCCAACTATTGGCCCACAGCCTTAATATGAGGGTTAAAATAGAACCACTGAAAAAGAACACGAGATTAATACCTCAATGCAAGAAATGCCAAGGTTATAACCACACCCAAAGATATTACTGGAGAGATGTTAGGTGCGTAAAATGTGCCGGCAGACACAACGCGAAAGACTGCTCTCTTAGTCGAATCGAACCTGTAAGGTGTATAAACTGTAAAGGACAACACCCAGCCAACTATAGAGGATGCGAAGTAGTGGTACAACTGCAAAGATTAGAAATAAAACAAGCCAATCGACTCAAAACAGCAATGTTAGAAGAGAAAGGATTCCAACTAGAACTAGAGCGCCGACACAACCAGAGCACATAGGGCCAAAGAGAAGATCCTACTCTCAGATAACGCAGCAGAATAGTATTAAAGGAAATCCACTAGAAAGGATATTTCGAATTACATATAGAAACGATAAATGCACGCCTAGCGGCTGGATAGACAAGAAGCTACGAATAAGCTTACATCTATGCTATACTAATCAAATGAATAGATCACTTAGAATTGTTATTTGGAAAGAGAGAAATTTTAGAGAGAAATTTTTCTTAGAAATTTTTCTAAACTTAGAAAAAATAGATATATATCTTGTCTCGGAAACTCATTTAACAGAAACTTCATTTATTAAAATACGTGACTATATATGCTACCATGCTATTCATCCAGGAGGAAACGCAAGGAAGATAAAGAGTTATTTAATGCAGCTCGCGAGAACAAATGTGAATTCCTCTCTGGCGATAAACCAACATATTGACCTGCTGAATCTTCAAAATATTTGGAAAAATGTTGAAACCGAAACTCTAGATAAACTAATAAATCGAATGTCAAAATTCTGTTCGGCAATAATTAAAAGGCGAAGCGGTCACAGTTTTCTCTAACAAAAGCGCGGAAAACATCATTTTTTTAAGACTGCTAAATTGAATTTTGCAATTGATAATATTAGCTGTGTTCCAATAGGACAAATTTGCTACTCACAAGTACTTGCAAGTAGATAACCAATGGAACGAGCTAAAACTATGACAGAAGTAAAACATAACCTTTTTTGTGTACAAAGTTAGCTATGTGTATAATTTTGCTGTCGTCTTATTTTGGAAAATTAATTTTTTTAAACTAAAATCCACAATTAAATCTCAAAAATGAGTAAGAACTGGTCTTATAATGAAGGCAACGGTTTGATTATGATATACGTCGGCCGAAAAGAAGAATATATATGTTTGTCCTGACATTTCAAAATAGCCTACCCCTCACGAAGCCATCTATTAGAATTTTTTGAACCAAAATACCTACCGTTAATTTTATGCGTAACTACTTTCAACATCTACACCACCATTTGAGCATGGGCAGCTGCGAGTAGATACAAGTACTTGTAAGTAGTTTGCTTTCTCCATTGGAACACAGCTATTATGTATTATAATAGTTTCCTTTATGTAAATATTATTCTAATAAATTTTGGATTATTGAATAGTGTATTTAGAATTTTATTTTATATAAGCTTGCTTAGCATTTATTCTCATAACATTTAAAACGAAGTGGATGTATTAGGATTAAGTGATTAACAAAAAAAATAAAGTTTTAATTTTAAAATTATGGTCTGAAATAGATTCTCATAATTGGCATTATGCGATTGGTATTATTTATTTACTGTGATTGAAAGTTTTCGATTAGTAAACAGGAAAAACATTTTTTTGGTGGGCGGCTAAATCTCTCCTGGCACACAGGCGGCCGAGAAGCCAAGCGCGGCCCTGAATGCCATCCATAATGAAAGCCATGTATCGTGGAACGGGCGTAGACCATGACAATTTATCGTATAATATAGCCACAACACATTTCTTGACTTGTATTTGCTCACAATCAACTTATAACTGAATCATATGTGTGATGCAAACTATAGTATTTATGTAAAATACCATGGGTACAATCTGAGAATTACTTTTTATTCTTACTGTTCTCGGTACCAAATATTATGTAAAAGGTGTGGCGATAAAGTACCAAAGTATACTTTATGCACATTTATACATTTTGCAATCTGTCTTGATGCTCATGTTAAGCCCCAAACATATTAAGCGTCAACAACGCAAATTACCACAGAAATATGTTCACTACGTGTGACGCTCTAAAAGCGTACACAATTACGGCTGCCAGTAAGTTTTGGACCCTTAAATAAATATTTTTCTGGATCAATAGATTTTCAGTCAGTGTTACTATTTTTGGAAAATTGATTTTATGTTAAATTATTTATGCCTGGTTGCACAGAAAACGGCCTGTTAGTTGTGCGCTCATAGGTCTTCATATAAAATGTTTTATATGAAGTCTGGGGTGGGATTTTGTAACATCTCTTTTTTCGATCACGAATAAAGTTTAGTTTTTTTCATTTTTCAATTGCGTTGTTTCTATTACGATCTCATCAAGCTCGAATAGAACATTATGCCTCTATACTCTGTTTTTATCATTTATTTGTTTTATATGTCATACTATATTTGGTCATACTTTATGGAAAAAATAAATTGATACAAGCAACAAAATTGTTTAAGTAGGCTGCGATCGCAATAGTTCTGGAATTCGACCGTGCTAAACAGTTTCTAAACTAATCATGTTCGGATCTGGTATGTTGAGCTGAATTGGGATTCCAACATAAATCCAAGATGAAGTTCTGAATTTTTCTACAAAATTAATCCGAAAATAATCGGTCAAGGAATTATCCTATTCCTCCACTTACCCGTAAAAACAACCGTTGAGAGATAACCCAGCCAAACTCAGCATAACCAAAACTGATGCTAATTGCAAGAATTACGATTTGCTAGAATTCCGATTCAGCCCAAAAATTATTTTATGCATCTTCCGCAGTATAATGTCTACAAACAGATTACGGGATAATTCCGCACATCTCAATCATACAAAAAGATCATGATTTACGTGAAGCCGTCAGGCATGAACGGAAGATAGGACCACGCAGAAAGGATTCTTACATAATTGGTGCATGAGCAAGTAGGTGAATTGGATTTAAAACTCAAATCAATCAATATTTGTAAATAATAGTGCCAGTATTCTAAAAAACATTCAACATGGAAAGGCCGAAGGATATCATATCAAAGATTTAATTATCATTACAAATGAAAATAAAAATTAAAACCCATTTTCCCATTGCCATGCAGTAACAAATATGAGGACTCATACCACATGTACACAGCTTCTTTCATGAAAATGGCTTAAGCAAAACTTATATGGTGAGGTAGAGACAGGTGTAGGTAGAGACAATCGATAAAATTTAAAATTAAAATATTTCGGGTGTCATAGTGAAATGTTTATCTAAATTTTTTGTAATAATTTTTTATAACTGGAAGTTAAAAAAATGTTGTCTTTTATGTTCGCCGTAAAGTTATGCCAGTAGATGTACCAACACTATACCGCAAATTTAATTTTTATATTTTTAATGTCGACAGCCTAATATTACCGCATACTCATCTGTAGATTATTGACTTTAGTTTTAATAAATTAGTAATAGTTTTCTACTTTAAATAAAACGTTTTTATTTAAAAACAAGTTAAAAATTCACCCAGTGTGCACACATTCTTATAGACATGTCTTACACGATTCATCTTAGGCATACCATATATATACGCCATATACAATTCATCTCAGACTTGTCACACACGAAAATTACCCCCCTTTGCTGATAAATATCTCTATACGCGATCAGCAACACTGTCACTAATGAGTCATTAGCGTGCCGCAAATGACTTTCCCGTTGGGAAACTCCAAATATTTAGTGGAAGAGCAATCGTCAGTGCAAGTTATTAAGGAATTTACTGAATATTCAGGACAAAGAAAGTCATAGGGCTAAGATAGAATCCTGAAACCTATCAATTTGTATTTTGGAACAATCCGGCTAATTAACATCCAAGAACATGGCGTAAAATCCTCTGATAAGCAAGCCAGTTTTTTGATCCTTTGAGAGTTTTAGCTCGTTTTGTATCGACTGGGATGAAGATATACCTTCTGATGATCAAACCCAATTGCTTCAAATAACTGACAATTTTACCAGCTTCAGGATATCTCAGTTATACAACGGCTTCGACCAAAGGACAAGGAGATGACGCTTCATGTGAGTTAGCTTTTTCCGCTGCCATATATTTCAATTATCATTAATCCAGGAATAATCAATATCTCACTTATAGCAACAAAAATCAAAATTACACCTTTCAAATCGATCATTGAAAACATTTATCCTTGGATGGATTCAACCATTGTGCTGGATTGGTTGTTCGCTGCATCAAGACAATGGAATTTGTTACTAGCAACATAACTAGCAAAATCCAGACATAGTTACCTCAGCATAAACAGCACGAGGTGCCAACAACCATCAAAAATCATAAATCCTTACGTTGACAGTAGCCACTTCACCATCCAACTATTGTTGGTGCCGCAGGGTATTACAATTTTTACAGAACAAATATTACATAAAGCAGTCGATCTACTCAACAAAACGACATACAATTTTCTCGTATTTAATATAGTTCAATATTCTAAAGTATTATTTTAAGGACCCCTCACTAAACGTACTGTGTGAAAACTCCCCGCTAAATAAATATTTGTGGACAGATTCATTTTATCACATGAAATATTGTTTTTTAATTTTTGTACCGCTTGCCTTATAAACTTATCAAATAATAAACGCATCCTTGCAAATTTTCATTTTTTTACGATTAACTTTGTTTACAACTTAGGCATGCAACTTAGATCGTTGATAATAAAACAGTTGGTAAATAATTTGTCCAAGTGTGATCGCGGGCTACAACATCTCTATTAATAGCAGTTTACTTGATGTTGACTATAAATACATTATAAAAAAATCACAACATCACTGAAACCTATTTTTAGTGTAATCCTTTGTTTATATACATTTTTGGCGTAGTGGCCAAAGTCACAACAGCACAACCAGTTGTGTTAGTTACATACTTATTTGATGAAAATGATGGACATTAATTATAAAATGTTTTTTTTTAAAACAGCCTATGTAATTGTTCATAAGAGGAATTAAAAAAGTATTATTGATGTCAAAATAGAAAAAACACGCTTTTAAATCAAACTATGAACGTGTAATTAATTACCTAAACATAATAATCTTTCGGAACAGCATAACATTTTGGTGCTTTATACTTTAAGGTTATAAAAATTTATAATCATCGAATTTAACAAGCCAACACTCTAAACGTGGGACAGCGGGCTGCGTTAACAATTTAATCAGTGTGAGCATAATAAATTAATCACTATAAATGTAGTGGTTGAGTATAACGACCTCTATATAGCCTTTGTACTTCTATACAATATTTTTAACATACAGCTATTTCATATGAGTGTCTGAAAAATCATTGCTCACAGTCGCTAAGGTGCATAAACGTGCATGTTTCAAATTTCGATTTGATTGATTGATTGGGAGTGCAAGGCAAAACTTTATTAATACCGGAAGGTCGTGTTCCACTGTGTACTCTTTTTACATTTAACAAAACCGAATAATAGGATAGAAGAGTTAGTTATGACAGATTTGGCCTGTACACCTAATAAAGCCAATACTTAGTATTTATTTACACAAGACAGCACAAATTAGTCTAAATTTACTTATAACGAAAACATTTTCTAGTATTTATATAAATAAAGATAAACGCGTTAAACTTGAACTAAAATCTAGAAATAAATAATGATTTATAATACGTCATTAAAATAATCCTTATTACCTAAGCATTAATATAATAAATATTTAAGACATCCTATTAATTGTATAACCATGAACAGTAACAAGTAAAAATTAAAATTAATCAAAGTTAACAATGATATTACCGGACAAGTGGAGCAGTGGTTAAAGCTTCGGCACTTGGACCGGGATGTACTAGATTCGAATCCCATCAGAGGCTAGATGCAAATCGAACTTTCATCATCGATTACAATCGTGGTATCACAATGGGCCAAAAATGGCCTAAGTGTCAACCACTGAAATCTAAAAAAACCTAACAATGATATTATTTACCACAATAATATTTTTTACCACATGATATTTTTTAAAATGGCCTAAGTGTCAACCACTGAAATCTAAAAAAACCTAACAATGATATTATTTACCACAATAATATTTTTACCACATGATATTTTTTACCACAATAATAATAAATTATAAATCTTATAATTAACCGTAATAATTATTTCAATCGTCAAGAGCAAACAACATCATTTTCATCTCTAACTGAATCAAAAACATAGATTAAAATTAATATAGTAGTATTCAAATCTCGCTGGAATTCTGACAGTTCTCGCGCAGAAGTAATATGGCGGATACACAGTAACGTATTAAGTATAATATTCATTTTTATTGCTTACATTTTTACATTTATTTGTATTTAAATTGAATAGGAATTTTAGGATAAAATTAAAACACAGAGTTTAGATTTTATAAATTAAAATAATATTTAATTCGATAAGTTAAGAATTAATTCCAAATTCCATTAAATTGAAAACTGAATTGGCTTTTCTATGTTGTTGTGGTTTTGTGCGATACGAATAACATTTGGATATTTATTTTCCCTAGTCCGTACCAAAATTAAATGTTGTCATTGTTTCCAAAAGGCGTGCAATATTTTTTTAGACCTATTAATTTTCACTTGATATATGGTTCTAATAACATAAATACATAATAATTTTGAATGCTTTGTGTATTAAAACTGAAATATAATTATTTTTCATTGTTATTTATTATTTTATTTAGGTTTACTATCTAAGATAAATCAGAACAGTTAAAAAAAAGTTTTTTTTAAGATTTGAATATTACTATACTAAATAAAGCAATCATATTCCAAGTTACTGTTTGGTGCGGAGTTTGGGCTTCAGCGAAAATGACGTTGGTGAGGCCATCACCACCAACGGCTAGCGCTACAGAACGATGCTAACCGATTGCTTTCGGCTCAAATTAAACAATAAGGAGGTACAGGTAGACGACAAGTGTTTTCAGCAGGACGGGACTACGTGCCACACAGCAGAAGCAACGATGGACATTCTGCATGAACCATTTGAGGGCAGGGTTATATCTCGCAGGTTGCAAATTGCAGGTATATGCCAATAAGCCGCAATCGACCGATGCCCTTAAAGCCAAAATAAGCAATACCGTCGCTCAAATTCAGCCAGGTCTATGTGGCAGTGTCATTGAAAATTGGACCATTCGGATCAATGCCACCGTGAGAAGCCGTGGCTGACATTTCAACGATGTTATATATGACTTCACCGTTTCTCTATACGTGACGTTACTAGTACTGCTTAAGTGCTTACGTGTACTATAAATGGGCAATACTAGTATTCTATATATATACTTGGTGTCAACTGTCAAATACATTATGCGACAATGGGTTGAAGTGAAAACAACTAGTATTTTTAACTCCTTGATGTATCGAATTTGATTACAAATAAACCTGTTGTGTTTATTTCCCAAATATTACTACTGAGTGATATTATCTTGTAGTCATTTCGTACTACTTCTTTCATCAGTTTCTGAATACTATCGTGATTTGTTATTTATACAATATTGATCGGGGTGGAGCCTGTTTCTTCTTTTCTGGCTCATGCACGTTTAATGCATTAGTTGCAATGGCACTTTTAATATGAGTTTGAATTGGCTCAACTTCTGGTGATGGTTCAGCTTTCCTCTTGCGTATGTTGGTTTCTTTTCTTGGTTTCTTATTTGCTCTCTAGGATTTCTGTAGTATCCAATTGGTTTCCCTTGCAAGGTCTTCTTCATCAGTGTGATATTCGTCTTGATCTGTGAGTACTTCAAATTGGTTGTTCATTAATGCTGAGTTTCCTGCGTTGTAATTTTAATTTACTGTTTCCTTTACCTAAGGTTTTCTTTCTTTAGAACGGCAACTTCATTGTTCAGTTGCGCAATTAGTTTCTCCATTTCTTCAAATTTATTTATTAACGCCGCGTTATTTATTATAACTGTTTGTGCACTGGGCATGGCTTTAGAAGTTGACTTGATAGCTGGCTTTTGCTTCATAGAAGAGCTATTTTCCTTCTCAGTGTTAAGTTCACCCAGTGTGGTTCTCTCCGGCGGTGAAGTAGTTGGTGGTGTTCTAGGAAGTGACGTATTTCTTCTACCAAAAGGCCATTCATTTATCGCTTGTTCCGTGCTTCCAGTTGTATTAGAAAAAAGATCAGCCTGGTTGCCTACCGACAATTTCCTTTGCAATGTCGCGTTGCTCCCTATAAAACTTAAATAAAGTAAATTTTATTATTATTTTTAATAAATTTAATATTCCAGAGTTTAATTGTACATTTATCTATATTTGTATGTGTTATTTATGGAAATAATATTGAGAAGCAACAGTTTAATACATTATAAAGTGTATTAGCTGTGGAAATATGAATTATAATGAAATTACTTTTAGATTTATTTACTAGGAATTAGATAAAACTATTTAAGAAATTAACATAACACTTTCTTAATTTAAATGGTATTGTGAAATTTGATAAATTCACAAATTATGTACCTAACATATTATTTTGCGTTCTTAAATGACGTCAAAAACACAAAACAAAACAAAACACGTATGCCAAAATGCACACCACTACAATGACGTTTCGGTAAAGTAAAAAGTTCTGTAAGACCAAGTTATTGAAATCCTGATAAAAATGATTAAAATCACTCTGATCCAATACCATTTTTCTCGATTTTTTTTAGTCCCTGATTCTAAAACTGCAAAAAAAAAGTTTGTCCGTTCGTCTGGATGTCTGCGGATGGATGGATCCCTGTACCAATGATGTCTCAAGAGCGGCTTATGTGATTCGATTTTTTTCGGAAATTCTTCTTTTATTTTTAACGGAGAATTGAAAAGCTTTGAGATCTCTACTTCAAGAGGACCTAAGGAAATCACCCAAAAAAAACTGCCTACACCATGACACGATATTACTTTACACTCTTCTAATATACTGGTGTAGTACATCGTTTGAAAGGTCTTTGATCAGACAACAATTTGACGATAATATATAATAGTGAGTTGTTTAAATATAGTCATAAAAAAATTATTTATTTCGTTTCTTTACAATTTTACTTATATTGTAATTAAACCAAACATCCAGCAACCAAACATCCTCGGTCATAACACAAAACGTCGGCACCAAGAACACTACAAATTGATTTCCGTGCTTTAGAAGCATTTTTTGATGTTGGAATTGTGAAGAATGCAGTGCCGAATGTGCTGCTTATCAGTTGCCGCCGTAAACTCGGCTATTCTGAGAGGTTTTGTAACTTATGTAGACTTGTCGTTTGGTGTTAAGGTTTCAGAACGTCCTATCGTATAAAAACCACAAAATAAGTATGCAAAATTCTCCAACACGATATAAAGATTGTTTTGAGTGATTTAGTGTACATTAAACATCGATAGTCTCGATAGTACAATCGATAGTATCGATTGCAAAACTATCGATTGTTTACTCTATGTAAATGAATATTAGTAGTAGTACTAACCTTGATTTGTCTGAAATATAAATAGTGCTATAATAGTGTGTTTTATTTATTTAATTTTTCCTCCCTAGAAATTTTTTAAAATGCTTTTCGTATATTAATCGATACTATTGAAAAGAGAAACTATCGATGTATAACGTACACTAGGGTGACTTCAACACGCAAATCGGTAAGGCAGACAGTATTTATCGTGGTACCATCCGTCCAGATTCCTTATACCTTGCATCAAACAACAAAAGGATTCGCGCTGCCGAGCTACCTCTCCTTTATAATCCAAACAAAACGTAGCACCAACATCGATTCTGACCATTTTCTGGTAATTACAAAATATGCCATCCGTCTTCCACCACGTATAATAACCAATTACAACGAATCTCGCGCTGGAATACCAATCAAATATTAAACAATCAAGTTATACGGGAAAATTTCGAACCTATAGCACATCAAAAACCCTGGACAGCTAACCACGACTTCATTATGTGGAAAATATATCAATACCTAGAAACACGTAGCTGTATAAGAATTGTCTAGCTTCAATTCAAGAAAAGGATCGTGCACTAAAACAGAACCTCCCTCAATCAGCAAGGCAATCATACATCGACTACATGGTCGCGAGAACACACTCCAACCGAGTGTTTAGAAGGACGTAACGTGAATGGCACAAACTACCAGTGCTTAAAATCGAAACCATCAGTTTAAGAGGCAGATGCCGTTCTATTAAAGAAATTGCTATTCTTAAAAAGAGTGACGTTAACTTCCAGTGAACAGCCAACATCATCACATCAATCTGATATCAATGTAGAAATGACACCTCCACGGACGACATCTTACGATGAAGTGCGAAGTACCATATCCAAAATTAAAAACAATAAGGCACCTAGCGAGGATGGTATCTGTAATGAAATGATCAAGAACGGCGGTGATTACCTCTTCTACCTCATGTTTGAGCTGGCATCGATTTGAGTCATAGAAAGACTCCCAAATCTTTTCTCTGAGGGTAGTGTTAGGAAAGTGCTACGAAAAGGAGATCCCTGTGCATTTTCTATTTATAGATTTTCAACTGGCGTATGATTATAGCATCCAGAGGAACACATCGTGTCTTATCACATTTAGGCATGCCTTCCAAAATCATAACTGGTGATAGTAGAAGGAAAACTCTCGGAGGCTTTCGAAATAACATCAGGAGTACAGGAAGGGGACCAAATAGCTATATATTCTACCTTTCTTCAGAATATATAGTTCGCCAGCTCAACATACCAGCGCAAATATATATTTACATCTTAAATCAACAAGTCGGTCTCCACTCCATACCAACAAAGCGAAAACCAAACACTGACTATCGCGAGAAGGCCAACACATGGAGAATTTTTAACAGGCGACACATAATATTATGAAAAAGTGAATGAGTTTAAGTAGTATCTAGAGTTCAGTATCTGGAGATAACATCACGCATCGCCGCAGGTTACCGAGCATTTACACTAACATTATCATTTTCAAGTCTCGCATTATATCCGCAAAACAGAACTTAATATCTACTGTGGTGTCCGCCTGCCGATCATACCGTACGATTTGTGCCGGATTGGCTCGCCGGATGCGGGGTTCTTCTTGATCGGCATCATATATGGCTGTTCAACCACCAATTCAATTTACGTACGGAAAACCCTAGAATCCTCGTTGCATACTTCACCCCTCACTCCTCTTAATTCACAACACCTCAGTTAATTTTCATGATACCTTTATTCCGAATATTCATTATTTAAGAATAAACTAAGTCGTTCGAATCGACTAACAAAAAAATATATATATAATACATATATGTATATATATAATAATATATTCCTTACAAATTAATTATTTAGGCAAATACTAAACCGGCAAACTCGTTAAATAAATTTTTCATGTGTTTTCTAATGTATTTTATAAGACCTTGATATATAATAACTAAAAAATATATATAATAATAAAAAAACTTACATCCAATATCCTCCTGAAGGCCTTGCAGGGATCCGTCGAATGAAACTGGAAAAAAAACAAATCCAAAATACGGACGATCGCGAGTCTCCAATGGTAAAGGTATTGAACAGTTACTGGAACTTATATCAAACATTAAACGACTAATGAACATAAGAAATATCATACATTAAACGACTATTAAACATAATTATCAAAAAAAAAAATTAATGGATTTAAGCTAAAAACAATTTTTTTGTTTCTTGTTTTTTTGTTTGTTATAGCAAATCTTTAAATATTTAAACACCACGATTAATACTACGCGAATATTTAAACACTGTAAAATACTACTTATGTGGTACCCCCCGATAGGTCAAAAGAACCGTTAAATTTTAATGGTACCACAGGTTACACTCGTGGATCTGAAGAATTGTTTCTCGAGGAGATATCGTAACAAAAAAAATATAGATCCGTTTACTGATTTGATAGGCGCGATTGAGCACCCAATCGTTATATACCGGGTGTTTCTTTTAAACTGAGACGATCAAATATCTCGAAAAATAGCCACTCTACGGAAAAAATGTCCATAATCAAAATTTAATCATACCGCGGAGGAAATACATTAGTGCAAAAAAATAATCTCCCACCCCCGCTTTGTCGGTGGGGTGGGGCTAACTTTGTAACTTTTAAACTAAGATAGGACGCCATATTTTTTATTGCAGATACGGATTCTACGACTAAAAGTACCTATGATTTGAATGAAATATTTTGTTCGGTTTATGATAGATGGCATTGTAATCGATGAAATTCAATTTTTTCAATTTCTTCTTCTTAGAACACACGCATTCGATTCTGCAATACGTTTGAAATAAAAAACATTACGTTTTCATTGGAAATACTCGAAATTTGTCATCAAAACAATTTATTAATGTAAATGGCAGCTGAATAAAATAATTTTAGCTTAAAATAAGTGTTCAAAATGATGGCCTGCGACTTCAATGCACTTATTAATACGCATTTCCAATGATTGTACACAACTGAGAAGTGTGTTTGGTTGAATTTCAGCACACTCATTTCTGATTCGCTCAATCATGTTCTCACGTGTTGTTGGTTCTTGTTTGTAAACTTTGTCTTTGAGATAGCCCCACAAAAAGAAATCTGGCGAAGTAGGATCTGGTGGTCTGGCGGGCCAATTTATCGGACAAGCTCTACCGATCCAGCGACCATTGAAATCACGATCAAGTATTTCACGTGCCACCACCGAATAGTGCAGGACAACCATCATGTTGAAACCACATGTTCCGTCTCACTTCTAAGTTCAAATTTTCAAGTAATATTGGCAGTTCATTTTCCAAAAAGTTTCGGTACATTTGACCATTCAAGTTGCCTTCAATAATGTGGGGGCCTATGAGTTTGTTGCCAATTATTCCACACCACACGTTGACAGTCCAAGGACGCTGATGTTCAACTTGACGAAGCCAGTGCGGATTTGTAACTCTCCAATAATGCATGTTGTGTCGATTAACCGTTCCATGGTTTGTAAAAGACGATTCGTCAGAGAACATTACGCAACTAAAAAAATTGGGGTTTTGTTGTATTTGTTCACGTGCCCATTGACAAAAAGTTACCCGATTTTGGAAATCAGCACCATGAAGATCTTGTTGTAAAGACACATGAAATGGGTGATACTTGTGCCGTTTTAAAATTCTCCAAACACTGGTGAGGGACAATCCGGAATCGCGAACTATTTCTCGTGTACTAACATGAGGATTATGAGCAACTGCTGCCAATACAGCAATTTCATTATTTTCTCCAGTGACTGTTGCTCTACGGGTCCTTTTTTTCGGTTGAACATTTCCATCAGTAATAAATTGTTTGATAGTACGGCCAAATGAAGCACGTGAACGAATCCTATCCGGAAAACGTTGAGCGTAAATAGCAACAGCATTTTCAAGATTTCTGCCAGCTTCTCCATAAACCAGAACCATTTCAATTTTCTCTGGCACAGTTAAACGCTCCATTCTAAAGTATTTTATCGTTTATTTTGCAATTATGAAAAACATGAAGATAAGAAATAACACAAACGTTAAATGTGATTTACAAAACTAAATAAATTGTTTGATGACGAATTTCGAGTATTTCCAATGAAAACGTGATGTTTTTTATTTCAAACGTATTGCAGAATCGAATGCGTGTGTTCTAAGAAGAAGAAATTGAAAAAATTGAATTTCGTCGATTACAACGCCATCTTTCATGAACCGAACAAAATATTTCATTCAAATCATACGTACTTTTAGTCGTAGAATCCGTATCTGCAATAAAAAATATGGCTTCCTATCTTAGTTTAAAAGTAACAAAGTTACCCCCACCCCACCTACAAAGCGGGAGGTGGGGGACTATTTTTTTGCACTAATATATTTCCCCCGCGGTATGATTAAATTTTGATTATGGACATTTTTTCCGTAGAGTGGCTATTTTTCGAGATATTTGATCGTCTCAGTTTGAAAGAAACACCCGGTATATATATATATATATATATATATATATATATATATATATATATATATATATATATATATATATATATATATATATATATATATATAATCCTCTGCACGACTGGTTGGCGATACTATTCAGGGAAATCCACTCGCAACTATATGATGGTAACTACACTGGCGTTGGGCAGCTCAATATTTGAAAGAACCCTGCGTTGTCCGAGATATACACAGCCAATCATGCGGGTAGCGGTGCTCAACCTTCATATTAACAGAAAAAAAAACTATTAACACTTTAAACACTTCAGAATCCTCAAACAGCATTTACTAAGCAGAGAGAGAGAAAAAACATGGCTTACCGCGCATCCGAATAAAATGCGTAAACATTGTTGACAGTAACCTAGTCTTTTATCTTTTTTTCTTTTAGATTCACTTTTCTTCAATTTTAACTATATGAGCCGGTTGGACTGTAATTCGCTTCGCCCCATGATATAATCGAGCACTTAGCCGTAGCTACTTACGTTGTTTTCACTCTTAATATTTTTTCTTGCACCAGAACCACTCAACAAATAAAACAATATTTTGGGATTTTTCTTTTTTTTCCCCTTTTTGTTTTTGTTTAGCGGATGACGATGGTTCAATTACTGGTTGGTTAGCTACTGCTTTGTCAACCACTTATCAGTAATCGACATGACCACGAACTTGAATAAGTAAGAGAAGGAAAAAGAAATTACTAGTCTATTTTTCCCCTTCTACCAAATGCCGTTTAATATGACCGTTTAATATGACCATAAACACCTTGCACACCAGCGTTGTTCGACGTCACTCTACACTACAAAGCGCTGATAAGACCAGTAAGTCACTTTTTGTAGAGAGTCTTGAACGTTAACAACATGGGACGATGGGGCCCGTGGAGGGATGAAGTAGGACAGAATTACAGGACATTCAAACTCGAGGTTAGCAAACTGCGATTCGCGGTTTGTTCACCAGATGTAAGCTACTTTGTTGGAAATTGCCAATTTTGCAATTGTATTATTTTGTTCTAATGTTGCTGGTGTTTTATTAGAATTATTTTTGATATACAATCGCTGCAAAATATTTTTGAAAATTCAGAGAACTGAAAGTGTGTGTAAGGCCTTTTATAGGGGTTAAATACATTATAATATATGTAATATACAAATGCGATTGCTCAAAAGCCGAACCTTTCATACTAGTAACGGAAGACGTCGGTAGATGACGGCACAGTGCCTTAAACTATAATTTTATAAAATTATATTTTATATCGAATTTTTCGGCCCGAGATCACAATTGTGTACATAAAAAAATAAAATACGGAAAAGAATCAGGTCAAAAATATATTTTTGTATAAATTTTGGACCAACATACACATTTGTGCATTCCAATTAAATTGTTTTCGTTTGAAAAATAACACTATAACTATAATAATAATAAAATAATCAATGTTTTCAAAAACAAATAAATAATGAATATGTTATATAATTTATATGTAAAAATTTTAATACTTATTTCAAAAAGAATTCCGATGTAACTAAGATCCGTTAAAATCCAGAAGACATTTCAACCAGTTATTTCTAACATACACATTTGTAAAAAAAATTTTGACATGGTACTTTTGCCCTACTCGCACAATTGTGTTAGTAAAACACAAAAGGGATATACACTGCGTATACATATTTGCTTGAGGTTGTATGTCTTTATTACTAATATAGTCTATGGTATATCCAATGAACTAAATTAATAATGTAACAGGTTGAAGCGATGCTTATGTCAAAATAAAATTTTATATAAATAAAACGTCTCTTGTCGAAAGATGCACACAATCTCAAAATTATTTAATTTTCAAATTCCAATTATTTGAAAATGTTTACGTTACTCCTTAAATAACGTTTAGAATTTACGAAATGGTTCGGCGCTGCGCTGTAAAATATTGTACCTCAACTGATTTAACTATAGTATCACATCGATTTCCGAGTTCGGTAAAACAAGCCACCATTTGGCGCGATGTTCTGGATATCAACGATATTCCATTGACGGCATTACATGCGAGGTATGTGGTTTGCTCATTACATTTTGCACTTTCTGACTATCGCAATCCACAATCGAATTTTTTAAATACTACGGCTATACCAAAAAAAGTACAGGGGGAGCATACCATAAAAAATGGGAACGATTATGGTAAACTGATAACCGTTTCTCAGACTAAGCCCGTCAAATTTTTCGATAATGAAATTACTGAACAACAGGATGTTAAAGCTATTCTGGCAGTAGAAAACACTGAAGAAGAACAAGATGAAGATGATGAAACAGAGCTTGAGGTAATAGAAGTGATCGAAGAGAGTGACGACGAAATATATGAGGATAAAGAGGATGGTATGGATTATATACCCCACCATAAAATACATAAATTTGACTCGAGTACAAAATATGTTGAGCAAAACACCGATTCCGTCATTGAACTGAGTGAAGAAGACGAGGATGATGGTAAATACTATGATAATGAAAATTTGGACTTTCTGGGCCAGGAAGAAAAAAATTCTGATTCCTACGATGATAATCACACCGAAAACAATTCAATTAATGAGATGTTCTTGCCTATTAATTCAACAGATGGTGAACTTGAACAAATTAATCATGAATCAAAAGAAGGAAGCCCAAGCTCACTAAAAAGTATAAATTTGCTTTATGAAGAAAACGAACCCGATGAGATACTAAATACAAGCAAAACGGATTATGACGAAGGAGAATACGCAAACTATAGTCGAAAAGATTTAATTGAAAAACTAATCGAAACGAATAAAAAAAATTGTGAGCTTGAAACTAAACTGGAAAGCTTACAGAAGGCTCAAGCGGATATGATTAAGAGTATCGAAAATTTTAAAAATATATTTAATAATTAGTATATTTATTAATTATTAAATATATTTTTAAAATTTTGATACTTGTACATAATAGGATTTTAAGTGTAAAATAATTTTAGTAGTTTTATTTAAATTATTGATTGATTATGAAATATACAAACCTAATTAGTTTCATTTTCGTTTCGTTAAAAAATCGTTTTGCGCCTACCATCTCATATGTACATACATTAGGCGTTTTCGGAAATATCCCATGGTAATTTTTGGGTAACTTGCTGATAAAAAATTACCAAATCTATTTCCGAACATGTAGAGTAACTTTAGGATAATATTACTTTTTACTTAGTTGTTTTTTAATTTCTATCTTTTTGTCAATTTGTATTAAATTGGTAGTGTCAGAAAAATTAAAGTACAAACTTTCAAAGCATAAACTATTAAAAATTCAAAAAAAAAATTCATATTTGTTAAAATACGTAAATAAATTTTGCTGAATATAAATATTACCATGGGAAATGTAAACTTACTTTTTGTATAGCCTTCAGTTGTAACCTTTTTGTATAACTTCAGTAACTTTTTTTACCAACATTAAAAAATTAAAATTACTCAAAAGTTACCATGGGATATTTCCGAAAACGCTTATTATAAAGTAAAAAGGCGCATTAACACCTCGCAAAGTCGCAACTTCTTGTTACTTCCTTTGTAAAACAATTTCCAAGAAAAATCTGGAGATATCGCTCCAATCGCATAAATTTTAACTTGCTTTATTTTGTTGAGAAATAAAATATTAGAGGACAGTTGGAATTAGCCCTTGTTGTTTCTGAATTTTCATTAACAAAAGAAAATTCTTTATCACAGTTGGCATATTTATCACTGAGGTAGTACTAGTGCTACATGCTGGAATGACCTAAATAGTAATTACTAATTACTACCTTAAGGTAACCCATTTAACCCCCCGATTCTAACGTACAGTCACAGACGTATTTTCAGTCATAAGCCTAGTACTCAGTTCGATTTCACGTGAAATTTCCAAACGATTTTACCAAAGTGAAATTAGAAATGAAAAATTTCATTTCTGTTTTCGTTTTGTAGTACTCAGTTCTCCAACGAAAAAACCAAGTGTGTTCAATACATCAAAGATGGCGCGCATAAACTCTCCAAATTATTTTCATGTGAAAATAATGTCTCGGCACATTATTTTCACGCGAAATTTTAACATTTGTTTGTTTTGGCAAAAAACAAATTTTTTAAGACCACAAATTCATAAATTTTAATTAAAGTCAATTTAATTTAAATTATTTACGTAAAATAAAGAAATTAATTTATGCTTGTTTACAAATTTATCCGTTAAAATTAAAAATTCTCCAAACAAAATTTCATTTCTATTTCACGCGAAAATAAATAGATTTTTGGAGACTGCGTTAAAATTTCATTTCACTTTGAACTGAGTACTAAGCTTTAGCGAAAATTTTTGTCTTAACGAAGACTAGATAGGTACCTACTTTAAATTCGTCTGCACTTAGTCTTATCTGTCAGTATAGTCTTAAAAAATTGTCTTCGTTAATATCAGCGAAATAGGTGGTCTTAGGAATCATAATTTTGACATTTAAACAAAAACAATAATTATATGTATTTGACTATAAAAACCGGAAAAATTATTCAAAATAAAATATTATGTACTCCTCAGCATATATATATAACATAAATTTAAAGTTTTTTTTTAACAATTTCGAATTGAACTGTCGCTTTTCGTTCATAAATTTGAAACAATATGGTAAAAATTTGGTTTCGACAGCTCTACAAAAGTCTTTGGAGAGTTTCTAATATATTATTTAAGACTACTGTCTTCAGAATTTCAAAGAAGACTTTAGTCTTAAAAAAAAAGTCTTCACAAGAAAGTCTTAGCTAAGATAGTCTTACCCCCCGATTCTGACGATAAGACTACTAAAGTATATACTGTTTATATTGGAGGTTGAACCTAGGTCGAGTCAACTTGTAGTTATCTTCAGGTTAACCTTGAAGTTAACTTCTAGCGTTTATATTGGAGAGTTATCTTAAGGTTGAGTCGAAACCAGGTTATAAATGTCAAAATCATTCCAATTTTTTCCTTCAAAAAATCATTCCAACTTTTTCTTTCGAACTAGTTACATAGAAAAATATTTTAAAAAAAATAAAATGAGAAACGAAAAAAACACAAAAATATGCCGCCGAATTTAACCACAGACGCGCTCGTACAAGAAAAATATGAAAAATCGCCATTTTTATTTTTAAATTTATTGATTTTTGTTGTTGTTGTTTTTCGACTCGACTCTGGGCGTTTATATTAACCAGAGTTAACTCGACCTAAGATATTTTTTTGGATTGAGTCGAGTTAACTCCAAGTTAACTTTTGGTGTTTATATTGGAGGTTGAACCTGGGTTCAACCTCCAATATAAACAGTATAGTAGTGTTGCTTTCACTAATCCGATTAGCTTAGCTAAGAAATGTGAAAGCAACAACTTTTGGCTGCGTTTTAATTTTTCTGTGTTGCTTCATTTTATTAATATTTATTTTAGTTTTTTTTATTTTATTTTATGAAATAGAACAAATTTAATTCGGTATTTTGCTATCAAATAAAAAATGCCAAATTTTACTACAATATAAATTTTTCGAAAAAAATAGAAAAATAACGCTTTGCGGTAAACACCATAACCATATATTGGTTTTATTTCTAAAGCTTAGTACTCAGTTCAAAGTGAAATGAAATTTTAACGCGGTCTCCAAAAATCTATTTATTTTCGCGTGAAATAGAAATGAAATTTTATTTGGAGAATTTTTAATTTTAACGTATAAATTTATAAACTTGCATAAATTAATTTCTTTATTTTACGTAAACAATTTAAATTAAATTGACTTTAATTAAAATTTATGAATTTGTGGTATTAAAAAATTTGTTTTTTGCCAAAAACAAACAAATGTCAAAATTTCGCGTGAAAATAATGTGCCGAGACATTATTTTCACATGAAAATAATTTGGAGAGTTTATGCGCGCCATCTTTGGTGTATTGAACACACTTGGTTTTTTCGTTGGAGAACTGAGTACTACAAAACGAAAACAGAAATGAAATTTTTCATTTCTAATTTCACTTTGGTAAAATCGTATGGAAATTTCACGTGAAATCGAACTGAGTACTAGGCTTAATCCTAAAAATTTTTTTCTTAACCTTCTAAGACAATCGGCTTTAATATAATCCCAAGTATAACAAAACGAAAGTAAAAATTGAGCATAGTATTTTCCTTCGTTTTCATCCAAAATTAACGAAAGTTAAACTTCACATTATAATGATAGTGTTTGTAGCGTATATGTATACTGTGTTGTTACTACTGTATACTGTGTTACCGCAATTTTTCTTTCGTAGGAATGTGTATAGCGTGTAATGTATATGGTTTGTTTTTATTTTTCATGTTCACGACATGAGTTTGTTAATTTTATAAAATTTTGTTAAAAAAATTTAAAGTTGTGCGTTAATTTAAATAAAATTACATCAATATATATTTTATATCTATTCAAATATTGTTTTCATAAATTAATTAATTTCTAGTTCAGTTTTAAGTTTTTAGGTAGAAAACAAATGCGAAAATAATAAACTTGATGTGCAATAATCATAGTACCTATTTGGAAAATTATTTAAACTTTTAATATTACAATCAAAGAATAATTTCAAATTGTGTAATTATAAAAAATAATTAAAAAATTAACTAAAATATAATTTAGATTCGTATATAATATGTATATATGTATGTATATTTTTATACCGCAAATTTAATAAAATAAAAATATTCATTTTAAACCTAAATTTTTATTTTGCTCTCACATTTGGATGCCGCCATCTTTTTCTTCTAACATTTTCAAATATAGCATTTTACATTCATGCACAACCTCGCTCCCGCCATTTTGTTTTTTGTCTTTTCTGTTCACACATACATGTATACAATTCTCCTTTATTGAGTTTCGTTCAGTTTCGAATAATCGCGACACGTTTCATACGTTTTATTTTAATAAATTGCAACTCAAACTTAGAAAAATACTAGACTAAGTTTAGTACGAATATCGCCAGGAAAATTGAAAGTAAAAATACTTGGGATGCAATTGTTTTTGTAATCTTTTGAAAGCACCAAGGCTTAAGACTATCTTAGCTAAGACTTTCTTGTGAAGACTTTTATTTTTAAGACTAGTCTTCATTGAAATTCTGAAGACAGTAGTCTTACAGAGCTCTCACAATAGAAAAAAAAATTGCCTTAACCTTTTGCCTTAAACTTTTACCTTAAGAGTATCTCTCACAATGGGCAAAAAAAAAATAAATTGAAACCAACTTCGTTTTATTTATCTTCATACTAATGATATTTTTGAAAATGTATTTTGCATTATTAATTATAATTTTAAGATATATTAAACCGATAAATTAGTTCTTATTTGCTTATTAACATGTTTTGTCTGGAAAATGACAAGAAAAACCCTGATTTTGAAATTTAGCTAACTTCATTAGTATTTTCTTAAGGCAAAAGTTTAGAGTTTGCTAACTTTTTCATTAAGGTAAAAACAAAAAATTTTTTTTTTCTCAAGTTTTATTTTCAAACAAACTTGTAAGGCAAAAGGAAAAGTTTTTCTATTGTGAGAGCTCTGTAAAATAACATATTTAAACTCTCCAACGACTTTTGTAGAGCTGTCGAAAACAAACTTTTACCATATTGTTTCAAATTTATGAACGAAAAGCGACAGTTTGGAATCGGAATAAAACATATTTTTTCAGTAAAAAAATACTGAGAAACCGAAAGGAGCAGAGTATACATATTAAAATTACGTTAGAGTGACAAAGACAACAAATGTTGCCATAAAAAGTATTGAGTTTCATACTTTTTATGGTAACATTTCCCCCAGTAAATTTTACTGAGATTTTATTTTGTTTAGTTTTGGTACGTGGCGAAATTATATTTTTATCTCGCTATTTTGTTACTGAAAAAATATGTTTCATTGTGGAATAAAGGATTTATCGTCAGAATCGGGGGGCTAGTCCACTTAGCAACCGATTACCACACACAAATTATAGGTCGTGTTTGTGTTCCATAAGCAGATTTAGTACGCCATCTATTGAATAATAGTAAAATTATTGCTAATGTTCTATCGCAGTTCATATTTTCCTCATTACAATTCAGTAACATTTTCTAAAATGCTGTGTGCCTCAGGTCGAATTTTTCGACTAAATTATAAACTAAATTGCTCAGTAATTAACAATAAACATTCATAGGTGGCAATAACACCAACAAAATAAGCTGTGTCTGAGTAATCGAAATACTAAATTGTCGAGTTTTCGTGGATAAAGGATATATTCAATTAAATTAAAATGGTGAAAGGTGCATTTATTAGCAAATATAAACTGCGAAATGTTTAAAAATAAAGAAATGTAAGAAAAATATTTAAAAATGACATTTGACAACTAAATTGGGGGTCGATTTTTTCCAAAATTCAACGAAAGCCACATGACGTTTTCGTATACGTATAAGGAGTATAGTAGTACACAAATTTGTGGTTTCGGAGTATACACAAATTTGTGGTTTCGTCTCCTAATTCTGGATCAAAATACGCGTACTGGATTATTGTTTCATGAGTAATGCAAAATCGAAAATGAAAAGTAGTCATGATTCTTTCTTTTGTTGGTTGGTATAAAAACGCTGTAAATAAACATATATAAATTATAATTCGTACGACCAGAGGTATATCAAAACGTTAAAAAGTTTCCCTAGTTAATTAATTAAATACATAAAAAGCTGAGGAGAATTTCTCCATAAATATTGTATAATTATTTAAATGTTAAATAAAAATAAATAAAATAAATGGTTATAAAATAAGATATTAATAGTGCAAGAAGTGATCCCTTTCTAATAACTTAGTAAGTTTAAGGGAGCAACAAAAAACCCCGTTATTTGGAGACCCCGACGTGATCTGTGGGGATCGTACACAGCAGCTAATATCAATAATTTAATGCTCATATGAGGCATTTAAATCAAGGTCATTAGAAACGACCAAGCATCAATTTAACGGCAAAAATTTATCGAGAGCCGTTGCAAACATCACCAGTCATCTAAGAAATTCGTTGTAAATTACGGATAAATGTTGTAACCATCATTCAACCATTTCAATGTCGTAAGGCGTTAAGCAGTAAGTTCCAGCGAGTTCCAGGCAGGATTAAATTAGATTATAAAACAAGTCAAAATCAATCCAGTTTTCAATTTTTTCAATAAATTGCATTAACATTCTACATAATAATTCTGGGCATTTCGTTCGTTAAATTTTTTTTTGTTGTTGTATTATTATTGAAATTTATTTTTGGCTAATTTACCATGTTTAATCCTATCGATGAAAACGAGGGTGGGGCCTCAAGCTCCGGCATGGCACGAGTTTATAAAGTGTCTATTAAATACGCGCCGTTCAATTGAGATGATCCCGAAATATGGTTCACCCAATTGGAGGCGCAATTCCAATTCGGTGGCATTACCTCAGATGCAAATATATACGGGCATTTGATTGCAGAAATTGATCCGCAAACTGTTAAATGCGTTCGCGATCAAATATTAAAGCCACCTAGAGACAATAAATACGAGTCTCTTAAATTATTAATTATCGAAAGGTTGAGTGAATCTGCGAAAATTAAGTTGGATCGATTACTTTCGGGGTCGCAATTGGGAGACAAAAAACCATCCCAATTGTTGCGTGAAATGGAAACTCCACCGACCAGGTTACTGAACCGGTTTTAAGGAACTTATGGATGCAGCGGTTACCAACTCACACCCAAGAGGCTCTGTCTTGTATGGATGAGACCAATTTAAGACAGTTGGCTAAGGCAGCAGACAAAATTGTGGAAGTTCAAAAGCCCATTGGAATTTATGGGGTAAATTCGAACCATTCCGCCGAGCAGCAAGAAGACAATTTATTCGTTCAAATAGGCACACTGACCAAAAAGGTCAATGAATTATTTGATAAATTTAATACAGTAAACTCAGGATCTCTACGTAATCGATCATAGAGAATCACGATCGCAACGTAGTGATCGACCTCGCAGTCTTTCGCGTTCTAAGGAATAAGCGGCTGAACATCCGGTATGTTGGTACCATTTCAAACACGGTAACAATGCTAACAATGTCTGAAGCCGTGTAATTTTCATAATGGTAGTTTAACCGTTAACAAAACGGAAAACCATTAGGCACTGCACTTAGTGCGACACGTGTCAGTAGCCTAGTCACTAACAGTCGCTTCACAATTTTGGATATTCAAAATAAAATGCAATTTTTGGTTGATACGGGAGCTGAAATTTCGGTAATTCCCCCTACAAATTTACAGATGGCTAAACCTTCGGATTTCAAATTATTTGCTGCGAATGCTTCAGAAATCGACACATTTGGCGTTAAAATTCTAACTCTTAATCTTGGTCTTCGTAGACCATTCACCTGGAAATTTGTCCTCGCAAAAGTCGATAGATGCATTTTGGGTGCGGATTTTTTAGCACATTTTGGTCGATGTAAAGCAGAAAAAACTGGTTGATACGAGTACCAATTGCAAATCGTTGGGAAATACAATTCAAATTCAGCCGTACGGTATCACGACCATTAAAGCAAATATGTATCAGAGCGAAATTTTAGAATTGTTACAGGAATTTGTTTCGGTGACTCGCGAATCTCCACAATTAAATTTTGCAAAACATAATGTAACGCATTGCATCGAAACAGTTGGTCAGCCATGTTATGCAAAAGCACGACGGTTAAGTTCGGAGAAAATGGCAGTAGCAAAAACGGAAATCTAAATGTGGTTAGCTCAGGGGATTTGTACACCGTCCAAGAGTAACTGGGCCAGTCCACTTCATATGACTCCTAAAAAAGATGGTACGTATATGTGGTGATTTTAGGGCATTAAATACATTGACCAAACCAGATCGTTACCCGATCCCTTTCGTGACCGATTTCACCCATCAATTACACTCATGTACCAAGTTCACAAAAATAGATTTGGTGAGAGCCTATCATCAGGTTCCTGTCTAGACTAGGGATATTGAAAAGACTGTCATTCAAAAATTTGAGTTATGTAAAACGAAATTGGCAAATTGTACGCAATTAGCGTTTCTTATTCCGAATGCAAAGTTCGCAATTTTTGTAGACGCATCTAATGTAGCTGTAGGGGCTGTTCTCCAACAATTAACGGAAAAAGGTTGGCAGCCTTTGTTTTTTTTTCACGAAAATTACATGATGCAGAAATTCGTTACAGCACGTATGACAGAGAGCTTTTAGCAGCATACTCAGCAGTTAAACATTTTAAAAATTTTATCGAAGGCAGAGAGTTTCTTTTATACACAGATCATAAACCTCTAAATTTTTCATTACGTCAAAATTAAGATAAAGCTTCACCCAGACAACAACGACATTTAGACTTTATTGCACAGTTTACGTCCGACATACGACATATTTCTGGTAGTTCCAACATTGTAGCTGATTATTTATCACGAATCCAGCAAATAGATGTTGGAACATCGATTGACCATTTAGCGATGGCGGAAGCGCAAGTGAATGATTCAGAACTTAGAGCACTTTTGGAAGCAAGTTCATATTTAAATTTAGAAAAAATCACAATTTTTGGATCTGGTCAATTTATTACGTGCGAGATATCAAATGGTAATCAACGACCATTTGTCCCAAAGCAATTTCGTAGGCAGGTTTTCATTGCCTATCATAGTATATTTCATACCAGCATTCGATCAACAGTTAAACAAATCACCAAAAAATACATTTGGCTATCAATGTTGAGCGAAATACGTAATTGGGCAAAATGTTGCATAGAGTGTCAGAAGTGCAAAGTGACCAAACATGTAACGAGTAAAATCGGGTCATATGAAACAACAAACGGTCGTTTTGAAGAACTTCATATTGATCTTATTGGTCCGTTACCAACTTCGGAAGATAGAATTTATTATTTGACCATGATTGATCGATATATGTGGTGGACTGAAGCGATTCCGTTATCAGATATTCGCACTGAGACTATTGCTGATGCTTTAATAAAAAACTGGATCAGAAGATTTGGTGTTCCGTTAAAAATAGTTACGGACAGAGGTGCACAGTTTGAGTCTGCACTCTTTGACGAAATCTCTAGAGTTTTGGGATTCCAGCACAAGCGCACCACAGCTTACAATCCAGCATGTAATGGGATTATAGAGCGATGGCATCGTACATTGAAAACTGCAATCATGTGTTCAACTAATATTCAATGGACAAAATCTTTACCAATCATTTTACTGGGATTAAGATCAGTCGGCTCGTCGGCGGAATTAGTGTATGGACAAAATTTACGTTTACCTGCTGATTTCATTACCACGAGTGAACATGTCAATCAATCTGAATTTGTTTGCCAATTACGAAAATATTTTGATGGCATTCAACCATCCAAAGCTGCACATCATGCAAAAGAACGAATATTTGTGTTCAAAGATTTAGCTGATTGTAAAGCAGTTTTGGTAAGAACAGATTCACATCGACGTTCTCTCCAACCTCCATATCAAGGACCTTTTACAGTTGTCAATCGCAATGAAAAATATTACACATTATTGATTAAAGGTGTTGAGTCAAATATTTCCATTAACCGACTCAAACCTTGTTTTATCGAAGTGTCACAGTCAGACTACATGGAAGATGCCACTTTAAATCATCAAAAAATACAAACGTCAAATGAGGTTTCGGAAACTCCATTAACGGATATATATTTTGCTAAAGTTTCTAATAAGTCGCATAGCAAAAGGGTAACATTTGCTCCAGACGTTAATAAGCAGGTTAGGTCAAGAAATGATCGCATTATAACTAAGTGTCCGTTTCAAATAACAAGTATCGTTTACTATCGATTCACTGAGGGTAGGATAGTGTGGCGGTTAGCCATTGATTAAAATCAATTTCAATAACACACTTTTAAATAAAAACCGACTTTGATTTATCCGAGTCGACTCTCAATTTGTGTCCAGTACGCGTATTTTGATCCAGAATTGGAAGACGAAACCACAAATTTGTGTATACGTATACGATGTATAATACGCGTAACAAATGACAGCACACTTATTCTAAATTGTGTATTATACGTCCTAGACGTATACACAAATTTGTGGTTTCGTCTCCCTGGATTATTGTGTCATGAGTAATGCAAAATCGAAAATGAAAAGTAGCATAAATCAAAATATATATAAGAGGACTCATGTAGATTCCGAGGTTAATCTATTTTACTTTTGGCAATCTGTATAAGCCTAACAAGAACAATGAACTATAAAGTAACTATGCTGATATGTGTATACGATACGTATATACGGATTAAATAGAGAAAAAATTAAATTTGTGTATATAAATATATTAAAACTGTAAAATGAGATTAACCTCGGAAAAATTGGCTTATAAAATTTGCACTACTTGATTTCTCTTATATATTTATTGCTCAATGAAAGTAGTCATGATTCTTTCTTTTGTTGGTTGGTATAAAAAAGCTGTGAAAAAACAAATATAAATTATAATTCGTATGACCAGAGGGATATCAAAACGTTAAAAAGTTTCCCTAGTTAATTAATTAAATACATAAAAAGCTGAGGAGAATTTCTCCATAGATATTGTATACTTATTTAAATGTTAAATAAAAATAAATAAAATAAATGGTTATAAAATAAGATATTAATAGTGTAAGAAGTGATCCCTTTCTAATAACTTAGTAAAGTTTAAGGGAGCAACAAAACCCCCTTTAGTATAGCTAGACGGTAATTGCAGTTAGACACCATATTAGGTCCACCGTGTTATTTAAAATTAAATGAGTTCGAATATAAATGCTTAGCCTATTGCATGCTAGATGACACTCTACAACGCCGATAAGAAAACCCGATTTCAAGCCCAAATGTTTATTGCGGATGAATATTATTAAATAGTCATTTACAATTTTAAAATTTATCAATTTTACCAGAAATAATAAGCCCAAAATAGTTTAAACAGCGAAAACAATTATTGAAAACGGATCAATGAACTTAACTATCAATTTGACATATTGAAGAGATGCTAGCTGTCATATTCCAAAATAAAACAAAAACAAACTCATGTTTTTGGTGCTTGTCAAAAGATGTACATAGCTAAATCTCAAATTACTAAATTTTTACGTTATTCTTATTCATTATAAAAGCATTTTATTTTATTAAAGTTATTTTAAAATGGTTCGTCGGTGTGCTGTAAAAAATTGTAATTCTACCGATTTAAATATAATATCACATCGTTTTCCACGTTCCGAAAAATCGGCCGCTGCTTGGCGCGATGCCCTTGGTATTAACAGTATCCCATTGCAACATTTGATCTCAAAATATGTTGTATGCACGTTACATTTTTTGCGTACTGATTATCGTAATCCACAATCTAATTTTTTGAATAGTACGGCAATACCGAAAATGCCTGTAGATGATTCGGAAGCGCAGGAGAATTTTTCTTTAATTGGTATGTTAGATGATTATTACGAAAAGCCAGTGAATACTTATCGAAAAGCGCACGATATTAATCAGACGAAAACAATTGTAAACTCTGATAAAACCATTATGGTGTATGAAATAAATGAACTAGACGATATTGAAGCACTTCAAGAGGCGGAGCATACCGTCGAAGAAGAAGAACAAGTTGACGATCTAGAACAAGAAGAGAACACAGTAGTGGAAGATGAGGACGATGGTATCGTTATGGAATATATGCCACAACATAAAAAACATAAGTTTGATTCTGATACTACGTATGTTCGGTTAGAAAACAATGTTGTGATTGCATTGAGCGAACAAGAAGAGGATGACGACGAACAAGACGATGTATGTTTTCAAGAGCCTGGAGATGAAACTTTAAACTTTCACGAAGATAATCAAACCGAAAACACTTCAATTGATGTATTGTTCCTACAAAAGGATGGGAACGATGAGGAATTAATTGACGAGGAACTTGTGCAATTGAAACATGAATCAATACATCTTACCCAAAATAAAACAAATGGCGAGCAATTGCAAATCGACGAAAATATACCCGAACAAGAGCAAAAAGCACTCGAGGAGGAATTCGATGAAGGTGATTACGCAACATATAGTCGAAAGGATTTAATTGAAAAATTACTCGAGTCTAGTAAAAAGATCCAGGAACTAGAATCGAAATTGGAATCTATACAAAGTGCCCAGGCAGATATGGTTAAGAGTATCGAAAATTTTTAGAAAATCTTTAGTTCTTAATACGAATAATTTAGAATTAACAGAGATATTTGTAATAAGTGTATATGTACACATAATTTTAAGTGAAAAATTATAATTAATTATAGATTTTAAATTATGGTAAAATTAACATTTCGTTTTATTTCCGGTTCTCCGCTAGCTGCATATTAAAATTGTTAACATTTTATGTATCGGGTGTGTTTTTAAGCCCGATAGAACTTGAAATTGTAAAAAATAACACAGATAATTTAATTTTAATCAAATTGTTTTATTCATTCGAAAGATCAATACATGGCATTAACATTTGAATTAAGATTTCGGGCACATGGCCACCGAAACTATTTCTGACGAAGCGCATTCTTGACGTTCAATTTGTTCAACTTGTTCGAGCACTGCTGGCCGTATGCCACAAGTAAGACGAACTTTGTTAGCCTATAGCGCGTCAATTGTTGCTGGTTTATCAGCATAAACCAGTGACTTCACGTGGCTCTGCAGGGAATAATCGGGAGATGTCAAATTGCCCGATCTTGGAGGAAAATTGACAGGTCCATATTGCTGGCCGATCGATTGTTGCCGTTGCCATAGGACACGTAACATCACCCTATTGAAACCACATCTCCTCCGAATCAATGCCATCCATATCTTCAAACTAAAAATCATTGATCATGGTGCGGTAACGAGCACCATTGACTGTACCGTGAACTCCGGCCTCATTTTTGAAGAAATAAGGTCTGAAATGTAATGGTGTATGTGGATTGGTCTCACTCTATATGCGGTAATTTAGCTATTAACAAACCCGTTAAGGCTGTATGATACTGAAAAAACAAATTTCTTTTTCAGTATCGATATTTAAATGTATCTAAACTGGTTCGTTAGTTTAATAAATATGAGTACCAAAATTTTATATGATTTGTCTATTAAACTTTACTTATATTGTTTATATGTGTAAAATTAATTAATAAATTTACTATTTTTCATTATTTCTGTTCTAAACATTTTAATAAATTTAATAACCACTTATCTTGGACACAATTTTTATTTCCTGATTTGCCATCTAGCGCCAGAAAATTTTTTCCGTAAATAATCGTCATTGTGGCGTTAAACCAAATATACTTATCGTTTGCCATAATTTTTTGATCGATAAAAATCGAAAGTTTTATCATTTTTAACCCTTTCAACACTGTAGGGACATATCGCCTCAAAGAAGTTCTGGCAATATCACACTAAAAATATATTTGAAAACTTCGTATTGTAAGCATCTACATTTTTTTAGTATTCATCAGAACTTCCTTAGGACCATATGTCTCTACAGGGCTGAAAGGGATAGACAATATGATTGTGCAATTTATTTTTTCAGCGCGGCTATTTGGGAATTCGATTCGATAACGAAAGTATAAGATTCTTATTTGATTTGAATGTGATTCGAACGATTCTTATTTAAAATCAAATACGAAAACGAAAATGCAAAATTCATATTTGAATTGAATCAGATTCGTACGATTCTTATTTAAAATTGAATAGGAATCTTATACTTTCGTTTTCGTATCGTATTCAGGAATAGGGGGGCATGTTTCCATGAACCAGGTTGGAGTTAGGTTGAGTTGAAATCAGGTTTCCGTTAATTCCAAAATGGCGTTGATCGTTTCCATGGAGAGATTTAGGTTGAGTTGAAATTTTGATAACCGCTTGATAAAGTTAATTTAATTTGTGCCAAATAATACTCTATGTATACTATACTATATGCCCTGAAAATTGTATTATTTTAAAATACTTTTTTAGAATTTTAATTTGAATTTTAGATGGAAGATTTGCAAGAATCGCAACAATCAGTTTCGAACTTAATGAGATTATTGATTTCAAAAATTCAGTCATCTCATCAGGCCGCGGCGACTGACGTTGATATTTTACATAGGAATATTGTCTATATATAGATCAATACCATGTATATGTAGCACTAGCGAATTACTTCCTAGTCTAAGGAATTCGATTCTTTCAAATTAATATTCTAATTTATCCGCGATCCAGCGTTAAAGGAAAGAAAAAGTATGGGGTGGTTGCGAAGTTGATTGTGTCTAAGTAAGTATGAATTATCATAGTCGTTGTCACACAGGTTTGACGCCAAATGGAAGAATTTCCTACGATTGTGTATTTAATTCGAGATATACTGAAATAGACCAATGTACGTAACAATCACAACAAAACCATTACAATAAAAAGCAACAACAACGTAAAAATATAAAAATACTTTTTTGTTTTAAATATACATATTTGTGGTTCAAAATTTTTAATATAAATTTCCTTGACATTACAAATGAACATTTTTCATTGCCGCCATTTTGAATTTCAACTATGCTCAATCCCATTAGTTTCATCGAGTTCAAAATAATTTAACGAAAACTCAACTCTACTCTGTTTCCATGGACGCTAGCTCCAACTCAAGCTACTTTCAACTCTGCATGGAAACAAGATAATTGGTTTGCTGGTGAAGGGGAAGGAAACGGGGAAAGAATCACGATGAAAGAATCAAAGTGTGGAATGGCGGAATTAAAATATTTTTATTTTTCAAATTTATTTGTGCTAGTAGACAAAATTGCTGTTACTAACTATTTAGAGATGCCCAGCAACAACGAAGAAGTTCCGTCTAACATCGAGGAGCAGTAGCACGCTATATAGTTAGCCATAACCACCGCGGCGCAAAACACTATCGGAAGAAGACCTCCGAGATCCCGCAATGATTGGTTCGATGATCAATGCCGCCTGGTCGTCGAAAATAAACGAACGCTTCGTGAAAAATGGTTGGCTCGCAACACTAGAAGCACTCTAGCAGAATATCTCCGCGCTAGGAAAGCCACGACTAAATACCTTCGAGAAAAAAAGCACGAACATATGAGATTATGCATCGAAAACATCAGCTTCCAAGCGGAACTAGGAAACTCAAGGGACTGTTTTGCCAACGCCAGGAATCTCACTAAAGACTTCCACCCAAGAAGTACAGCCATCAAAGACGGGAATGGAGAGTTGAGAACAAACGTGGCTGATGTTCTCTCAGTATGGCAAACCTACTTTCAAAATCTGCTAAATCAGAACGACGACGTGACCCCCATTAGAGCAATAGCTCCTCCAGATGAAGAGGTCGTCGAATATACCACAGTAGAGGAAGTAGACGCAGCTATTAGTAGATTGAAAAATGGAAAGGCACCCGGTCTCGATGGAATCCCCGCAGAGTTAATTAAACTCGGAGGCACTACTCTTGCAACAAATCTTTACGACCTCATCGTGTCGTTTTGGGGCCAAGAAGAGCTGCCTGAGAATTGGAAGACCGCGCTCATATGTCCGTTACATAAAAAAGGCGACGGTCTTAAATGTGAAAACTATCGAGGCATAGCTCTATTGAACGCTGCTTACAAAGTGTTGGCTAGTGTTGTACTTGCCAGACTCATCCTTTTCGCCGAAAACATCATTTGCGACTATCAATGTGGCTTTCGTACCAACCGATCGACCACTGATCAGTGTTTTACCATGAGGATGATCTTGTAAAAATGTTGGGAGTACAACATAACCATTCATCAACTATATATAGACTTCCGGCAGGCATATGACAGTATAAACCACGACAACCTTTGGGCCGCGCTCTTATGCCTAGGTATTCCAGAAAAACTTCTTTCTCTGTGTAAATTAACAACATCTGGATCTGTATATAGAATTGTAATTGAAGGAACTCTATCAGACTCCTTTCAAATAACATCTGGTGTTCGACAGGGAGATGCATTCGCGCCTGTGCTGTTCAATTTGGCGCTTGAGTATGTAGTGAGGAAAAGCATAACTTTGATAGCGTCGAAAACTTTAAATACATCGGGTCACTTATAACCTCCTTGAATGATATACAAGCAGAAATTAAAGGCCGAATTGCTGCCGGACAACGAGTTTTCTACGCTCAATCAAAATTATTGCGATCTAAACATCTTTCGCAGTCGTGCAAGCTCGCACTTTATAAAGCACTAATAAGACCTATGCTGACTTTCGGAAGCGAGAGCTGGACCATGACCTCTAATGACTGTAGATTATTT